>CM056056.1:53149690-53460194 GCA_029574335.1 Rana kukunoris | reverse complement strand
CCCCCCCCTCCCCCCCCCCCCCCCCCCCCCCCCCCCCCCCCCCCCCCCCCCCCCCCCTTCCCCCCCCCCCCCCCCCCCCCCCCCCCCTCCCCCCCACCCCCCCCCCCCCCCCCCCCTCCCCCCCCCCCCCCCCCCCCCCCCCCCCCCCCCCCCCCCCCCCCCCCCCCCCCCCCCCCCCCCCCCCCTTCCCCCCCCCCCCCCCCACCCCCCTCCCCCCCCCCCCTTTTCTCTCCTCCCCCATTCACCTTTTTTCCTTGAGCACATCCCCCAATCCTTATTGCTCCAATCCCCTCACTCAACCCCACACCAAACCAACCACACAACTCCAACACTTTTTCACCCCCCCCCCTTCCCGTTTTCCTATCCATTCTTCCCTCCCCCCCCCCCCCCCCCCCCGTTCAACACCCTCTCCTCTCCCCCTTTCCCCCCCCCGTTTTTTCTCCCCCCTTCCCCCTCCCCTTCCTCCAATTACCTGTTTGCCCTCTCCCCTCATTCATTTTCCCTTCCTTCCCCCCCCCTTTTTCCTTCCTTGTTGTTTTTTGCACTTAATTTTACACTCCTTTTGGCTAGTTTTTTATTGAGCACTCACTATTACCACCATCCCCACCCCCTCCTTTCCCTCCCTATGGTAGTCAATGCAACGAATCCTATTTAACATCCATCTTTATACATAGCTTTTTTAGGATAGCCCATATTGTGGCTCCTCTACTTCCTACCCGTTCTTGAGAGGCTACCTCCTCCAACTGCGGTTCATAGCTTTCGGTGGTCTCCTTTAAACAGTGCAGGTAAGCCACTTGGCATCTTTAGAATCCCCAATGTTTATGCTGTATAAAACGAAATACTTGTTATAGTAATATTGTGATACACTATCATGCATATTTACCTATATGTATGGATTCTGTGATTATAATTACTGTATTATGTTTTTAGACTACCTCTCCTGATGAAGCAACTATCGTTGCGAAACTAGTCGAGATTGAGATTCAACGGGCATGACACCCGTCTTCACCGCTTCCCCTTGCCTAGGGTTGATTTAACACCTCGGTGACCTGGTTTGGCATGCACTGTGTCACATTTTTAATATTGTTTTTGTTTGTTTGATTTTTATGATCTAATAACGTGTGTCCTACTTGTTCATTATAATAAACAATTGTAATTTTTTACCTCGGTCCATGTTCCCTTGTACCTTCTTGTACGTAGTACCGCTATAGTCCACCCGCCCACCCCCCCTTTTTCCAAATTATTTCTGGGTTACCTTTGGGTTACCTTTGGGGTCCCAGTTATATTTGATTTATTCTGTCGCAGTTACAATATAAAAAAAAATTGCTGATTGCCGCCACTACTAGTAAAAAAAAATGAATAAAAATACCAAAAAACTACCCCTATTTTATAGACGCTATAACTTTTGCGCAAAGCAATCAATAAACGCTTATTGCAATTTTTTTTTTTACCAAAAATATTTAGAAGAATACGTATCGGCCTAAACTGAGGAAAAAAAATGTTTTTTTTATATTTTTTTTAGGGATATTTATTAAAGCAAAAAGTAAAAAATATTGCATTAAAATTGTTGCTCTTTTTTTATTTATAGCGCAAAAAATAAAAAAACGCAGAGGCGATCAAATACCACCAAAAGAAAGCTCTATTCGTGGGGAAAAAAATTGGCCAATTTTGTTTGGGAGCCACGTCGCACGACCGCGCAATTGTCAGTCAAAACGTCGCAGTGCCAAATTGCAAAAAAGTGCTCTGGTCAGGAAGGGGGTAAATTCTGCCGGGGCTGAAGTGGTTAATTCTGCACCATGCAGTGAATGTGTATGCCCTGTATACTGAGCCTCTTGAAAGTCCTAGAAAGAACCACGTATGCTGCTTCTAGCAGTCAATAGGCCCCCTATAATTCTAGTGCAGGTTACAGAATAAAGGGAAGACTCTAGCTGTACTTTCTGTTATAATGTCCTGTTATTGTGTACATGTTATTGTCTTACTGGGCGTGCCATATCTTCTGTACACGGCCTTTCCCAGGTGTGACTCACCCAGTGTCACAATGTCTGCTTGTCTTTGTGTCTGCTGATCTTTGTCCAGGTTTTTTCTATCCATAATAATAATTATCATATTGAGAAAGTATTTACATTTTCTGCAACATTGTACATCAATCATAAAACACAATGGCATTGGAACAGCATTAGCAATTATTGTGGCTGCTACCATGCGAGTGTTTAGGCAGTAGGGGCAGAAAATATGATCCCAATCCAGAGCTGTGAACACGATTCTCAGCTCTCCCGGGTCACTTTTTCCTGATTGGCTGAGACATTGGCTTCCACTGCTGTCAATCACAGCCAGTGCGGAGCGAGCGGGTGTCAGGGTCACGCTCTTTGTGCCTTATAGACACATAGAACGGGGCACAGGAGCAAGCATGCATCAGTGCCCCCAGAGCAAGTGGCTTGCACTGGGGGCACTCAGCAGAGGGAAGGGGCCAGGAGTGCCGGCGATGGACCCTAGAAGAGGAGGATCAGGGATGCTCTGTGCAATTCCATTACCTGCACAGACCAGGTAAGTAGAAAAAATGTTTTAAAACCCGAGCCTTTAATATTACTTTAAGCTGTAAGTATTTTTTTTAACCTTAATGCATTCTATGAATTCTATGGTAGGAAATATGTGTGTCCTTCTAAAGTAAAGATTATATGGCACAAAATAATGCAGAGCTTCCACGATTGAAAGAACTGAAATTCAATGAATGAAAGGGGCAGGAAAGGGACAGTAAGGCCGCGTACACACGATCGAATCTATCTGCTGGAAATGGTCCGATGGACCGTTTCAGCAGACAAATTTTATCGTGTGTACGGGCGGACAGACGGGTTCTTCCAGCAGACGGATTTTAAAGCATGCTTTAAAATGTGTGCCAAGTTCCGGGTCCAGGGTACCAGGTCCCCAAATTCACCAGAGAAATTAGCGTTTAACATGGGAGTCTATGGAAGGGGTGCCCGGCTTTGAAAAATTGGTGCTCCCTAGCCATAGGTCCTCCAGACAACAAACATGGGGCACACTTGTAGAGGAAGAGTTGGGCTACATGTGTGCCAAGTTTGGGGTCCAGGGGACCTACGGCCGGCTAGTACTAGGTCCACAAAGTATGGGAGATCAGGCGAAAAAAGGTGACTTGAGTATAAGCCAAGGGGGCACAAAAAAATGTGCTGAAAAAAACTCGGCTTATACTCCAGTATATACGGTATGTGTTTTTTAATATTATGAGTGGACATTTTTGTTGCTGCTTAGGACCATTCATTAGATTACCTGTCAGGTGTTTATTGCTACCTCTGTCCCTCTTAGGCAGATTCACCCTCTATTATATTTTTGCTGTTTACCTTATCAATAACCACTAGCCTACCGGCCACCTTCATATGACAGCAGGACGATAAGCCTCTCGTTCTGGGAGGACATCATATGACGTCTTCGCCTTCCCGAGCCACTAGGGGGCGCAGGCACCCGCCCCGTCACTGGGGACCTGATGCACGTGCGGCGTGCTCGCCGTGAACCCGCCATTGCCCAGTAACTGAGCAGGGCTGTGGATCTGTGTGTGTAAACAATAAAAATCAAAATGCCGCCATTACTAGTAAAAAGAAAATGCTATGAATCTATCCCCTATTTTGTAGCTGCTATAACTTTTGCGCAAACCGATCAATATACGCTTATTGCATTTTTTTTTACCAAAAATATGTAGAAGAATACGTATCAGCCAAAACTGAGGAAAAAAAAATATTTTTTGGGGATATTTATTCTAGCAAAAAGTAAAAAAAATTTTTTTTTTTTCAAAATTGTTGCTTTTCTTTTGTTTATAACGCAAAAAATAAAAACCGCAGAGGTGATCAAATACCACCAAAAGAAAGCTCTATTTGTGGGAGAAAAAATTATAAAAATGTAATTTAGGTACAGTGTTGCATGACCGCGCAATTGTCATTCAAAGTGTGACAGTGCTGAAAGCTGAAAAATGGCCTGGGCAGGAAGGGGGTGAAATTGCCCAGTATTGAGGTGGTTAATAATGAAAGTAAAATGATTGTCTCCAGAAAAGTAATGGAGAGAAAACGGAAAATTGTATACTCACCTTTCCGTAATTTTCCTTTCCTGACGCATCTTCATGGCAGCACACACTGGTTGTGACTCCGCCCCCACAACCTGACAGGATTGGTTAGCTATAAATTTGAAGGGGAGACGCCCCGCATCATTCTCTGTATATATCATCATAAAACAGTAGGGTGGGCATCTGTGTGCTGCCATGAAGATGCATCAGGAAAGGAAAATTACGGAAAGGTGAGTATACAATTTTCCGTTTTCCTGACGCATCTATGGCAGCACACACTGGGAAATAACTCGCCAGTCGGGAGGGTGCAAGAAAACAGTAATATTTATTCTTTATAGCGCTGAGGAATTGGCTCTAAGAACAGATCTGCCGAAGTCAACGGTAGCCAGGAGAGCATAATTCACTCTGTAGTGAGAAATGAAGATGTGTTGGGAAGACCAAGTTGCTGCTCTGCCTATGGTTTCCGGTGAAGTCCCGCAATATGCTGCCCCTGTCGAATGAGCCCTAATGCCCTCTAGGAGTCGTAAGTTGCTGGATGGAATAGGTCTCTTTGATAGCTTTAACAACCAAGAGGTAATGGTACGGGAGGTAGCTGGCTGACCTCGTCTGCTCCCGTGTGGGATAATCAAGAGAGAATCCGTCTTCCTGAGATGTAGCTGTGACGTAACTGGAGATGGTAGACTTGACATCCTAGTCATGGGACTCTCCCCTCTCATTAGTAAAAGACGGAAGGACGATGTCCTGTTATAATGAAAGGAGGAAGTTACCCTTGGATAAAAATGGTCTGAGGGCTTCAGAACCACTCTGTCAGGGAAGAACACTGAATAGGGGTTCCATAGCCATAAGTGCTTGTATCTCCGACGCCCTCTTAACTGAGGTGATAGCAATACGGGAAGCCATCTTCAGAGCTAGGTTCCACGGTGAGACTAAGTTGAATGGAGAAAAAGGTGGATTGGACAGGGCCTCGAGTACTACACAGAGATCCCCTGTTGGAAAGGCTGGCCTCCTAGGTGGTCTGATCTTAAGTAGGCCCTGAGGAACAGAGTGACCGGATGATGAAGAGTCCATCTAGTACCCGTCATGGCTGAAAGGGCAGATACTTGCACCTTCAGGGTACCCAAGCCCGGGCCCTTGTTAAACCCTGACTGAAGAAATTCAAGAATTTGAGATGGGATTCCAATCTCTTTGCTGCGATGACACGAACCTCTCCCAGATCCTAGTATAGGTGACATCAGTGGAGCTCCTTAGAGCTTGTACTAAGGTTGATATTACCTCCTGAGAGTATCCTAGTTCCCCTAACCTAGCCTTCTCAGCTTCAAAGCTGGCAAATGCAGCTTCTCTGGGCTGGATGGAAGAATTGCCTCTGATGTATGAGATCCCAGGTTACTGGAAGATGTATTGGAGGCCGCCTACCTAGTTGTAGCAGGGTCGTAAACTATGGCCTCCTCAGCCAGAACGGTATTAGTACAATAACTGTGGCTGAGGACTTCCGAAGTCGGGACAGGAATCTTGTAATCCGAGAAGTTGGAAGAAAAATGTACCCTAGCTCGCAGCTCCATGGAAGAACTAGGCAGTTTGTCCCTTCAGGTAATGGAAAGTGGGCTCTGGACAGGAACCTCTGACACTTGGAGTTCTTTGGCGTGGCCTCTAGGTCGACTTCTGGTACTCCACAAGTTCGTAAGAATGGAGAATACCTGTTGGTTCAGGGACCGTTCGTTGTTTGAAAGTGTCTCTCGGCTTAGGTAGTTGGCCAACAAATTCTGTGTTGCTGGGACGCATACTCCCCACAGATCTAACAGGTGCACTTGTGCCCCTTCCATTATGGGCAAACTTCCTCCTGAAGCGTGCGACTCCTGATGCTCCCCTGTCTCTGGATACATGACACCGCTACTTGTTGTCCATCCTGATCAGGACACTCTTCCTCTCTAGAAGAGGCGCAATGGCCAGGAGGGCCTGAAAGGCTGCTCTGAGCTCTAAAATATTTGACACTATGCCCTGTGCCCAAAAAATGCCACTGTCCTTGGGCTACTCAGTCTAGATAGTGTGGACCCCATCACCCCTGGCAGGCGTCCGATGTTACTACTTCTGGACTTGGGGGAACTTTTGGAATGGACTCCCTGAGGTCGGACGGGTGTGTCCACCACCATACTAATTGCTTTACCCAGTTCGAGATGTGAATGGTTTGGAGTATTGACGTTCTATTCCACTGCCTGAGAAAGGAGTTTTGTAAGACTCGCATGTGCCACAGGGGCCACTGTATCAAGGGTATGGATGCTGACATGGACCCCAGGGTACTGAGGCAGGCTCTGACAGTTAGACGTCTGGATGATAGCATACTCTATCTTCTGGAGCAAGGGCTTCAGCCTCTCTTGAGGGAGTTGCACCTGGTACAACCTGGTATTTTATTCTGCCCCTAGGAACACCTAACTTGCCGAATGCTCTGGGTGCTGAGGCGATGCCGAATGGGGGGCACCAAAATTGGAAATGGGATTGATCGATTGAGAACCGAAGGGACCTCTGGAAGGTAAGATGAACTGGGATGTGAAGGTAAACGCCCGAAAAATCTAGGAGATAGCATCCAGTCTCCCACGTCCACTGACAACAAAATGGACTGAAGGCTTTTCCAATCTGAGGGCCTCTATTTTGATCGTCTGTTGAACTTCTTTAGGTCCAAGACTGGACGTAGATCCCCGTTTTTTTTTTTTTTGTACCAGAAATAAAGGGGAATAAACCCCCTCCCTTTCTGGTGCGGAAGTACTTGGTAGGCTGGAATGTGTTCCCTGGCAATGTGCCCATGAATTTCCAATTGTGACCGGTCTTGATAGAGGATAGTGTTCATGGATCTGTTATACGAGTTGCCCATATCCGAGCGAATCTCTTGAGTCTGGTGCTCACCTGAGCTGGGTGGGCAGACGGACCCTCAAAAAGGACTTCTGCTGTTCCCCAGCTGTGATTGGCTTACTGTATCTACATGAAGGAGGGTCGAGTCTTCCAGTCCCTCCTAAATTCCCTGCCGGGGCGGTAGGATCTAACATCCCTGTACTTGACAGGAAGATCACGCCTGTAAGCGGGGCTCTTCTGGGGCTCTGGTTTTCCTATCGGAGAAATCAGCCCAGACTTTCCCCCGGTAACCTTGGAGATGGCCGAGTCCATCTTTGTGCCGAATACACTTGAGCCGCCATATGGAATTTTGCACCAGTTAATTTTGACGCTGCCTTCGGGTCTCAGCCATAAGGCTCTTCCCAGCCATGAAGTCGCCCCCTTAGGAGCCATAAGCCAACTTAATTTTCCTGCAGGGAGGAGAATATATTCCCCTGGTCGGCTCCTTCTAGAATGGGATTCTCAACATTAGCTGCCTATGCAGCGATAGTTTTAGCGACTGCCGCTGTGGTGATAGCCGGCCTACAAGCGGCTCCTGTCGTGGAGCAGGCTTTCTTCAGTTCTATATTGATTTTACGATCAAGAGCGTCCCGGAAGGTAACTGCGTCTTCAATCGGTAGAGAAACGTCTCTAGCGAGTCGCATTAAAGATGAATCGACCGTAGTTGCATTGATCAAAGAATCGATCTTAGACTCCCACAAGGGGTACAATCTGCAAACTTGTTGCTCATACTGGGCCGCTTATGCGACCCCCCCACTTATCCTTTATGAGGTTCTCCAGCTCTTCGATGAAGGGAAATGATTCAGGACCCCCTTTTCAGCACCGGGAAATATTTCGGAACCTTCATCAGAAGTTCTGCCATAACCTCCTCCCAGCCGATCGCTTCCTTGACTGAATGGGCAAATGGTTCAACCAAAAAGGGACAGTCCGACGCCTGCTCACACTCCTCATTCTTAGAGAGGGTTACTGCACCCTGGCGTAACGGCCGGGCGATGTGCTTGGGGAAGGATCGCCCACATATGATCCCTGTGGCGATTCTCCTAGGAGCTCAGTATCTACTCTGGCCTCTGAATCCTTGGTTACTTCAATGAAGCACGAGCGGCAGGCCAATTCCCCTGGCAAGGCTGGCGCCCCGCATATTTGGCAAACATTTGCCGTGGTGCGGGTAAGATAGCTCTGTCTGGGATGAAGGTAATCACCTGCGGTGGGACCGACTATCACGGGAGTGCTGTGACGCGAGCGGCTATGCCTTGATCGAAGAAATCAAGAGGGTAACCTTGAGCGATTTCTTGCGCCTTCTGCCGGAAGCATGGCTAGAATCTCCCTCTGTGCCGCAAACTTGCGTCTCTTGACCTGATAGGGCTACCAAAACTGTAGCGTCAGTGGCCAGGCCCTCTTTTTTGTCTCCCCTCTACTTATTACCTTCTGGACGGCCTCTATACCTGGTCAGCTGATGGTGGTCTGCGAGGGCAGTGGCCCCCATGAGGATAGCAGAGAGACAGCCCGAAAAGGTGGGAAAAAAAGAGAGAAGGGAAAACATTACAATATGTTCCCCCCCAACATTTCTATTTATTAAATTAATATAATAATTTTATATACATATATCTATCCTTTTTTTTTTGGATTAATTGTTTAATTATGGATACACTTTCTCCTATGGTATGTTATAAATTAATATATAAATGTATTGAATGAATGAATGATGAAAACTTATATAGCGTGGCACATGCAAACTGAATCGCCTCTGGGCGCTTGTATTATATCTTCTATCCTATTTGTTCCTTTTTTTTTTTGTGTGTAATCAATTAGCCCAGGCTGATCTGGGACATGCCTGCACACACCTGGTGCAATCTTCACTCTGAGTAGAGCAGAGCAGCAGTGCGGCAGCCAGAACTACAGAGCAATAGGACTGTTTCTTTTTTCCTTCTTTTTTTTTTTTTAATGACGCGCGCATGCGCAGAAGCGTCCCGCTCGCCCGGCGCCATTTTGGAAGAGGGCAGAGGAGACAGGCGGCGTCATCACTGAGCTGCGTGCATGCGCAGAGCGCCAAGGGGTACGCAGTGGTGACCCCGAGAATATGGGGTGTCAGAGAAACCACAGGGCTCAGCAAAGCTGAGAAAAAAACAACAGGCAGACAAAGGTACAAAACGGACTAACCTTAGGTGGTAAATGTAATGATACAAATACCTTTGTGGAAGCACACACTGCACTGGAAGGAAAGACAGAGCGAAAGTGGGGGCCACTGCGAGATTTGAAGCTTTTTTAAAGCTTGCTACAGATGCCAGTATAATTCCAGAGCCCCTGAGACCACCAGAACGGGGTTCCCACCATAAAGCTCATTTAGAGACTGTACAGAAGGGACTTCCAAACAGGAGAGGCTGAACCTGCTGGGGCGATTTGCGGTAAGAGGCATGCTTCTTGCTTGTTCGTCCAATCTTGTCAGGTGAGGATAAAAAAAGAGAATGATGCGGCGCGTCTCCCCTTCAAATTTATAGCTAACCAATCCTGTCAGGTTGTGGGGGCGGAGTCACAACCAGTGTGTGCTGCCATGAATGCGTCAGGAAAATGTTTTAACCACTTCCATAGTGGGCCCATTCCGGCACTCCTCTCCTACATGTAAAAATCAAAATTGTATTTATTTTTTGCTTGAAAATTACTCTTAACCCCCAAACATTATATTTGTATTTTTAAGAGTCCCGTGGGGAAAAAAATAGCGGTCGTTGCAACTTTTTATGTCATACAGTATTTTTTTAAATGCTTTTTTTTGGGGGGGGGGAACTGTTTAACCACTAGAGAGCCGCGCTATAGACAAAAGACGTCCATAGCGCAGCTCTCAAGTGCCAGGTGGACGTCTTTGAAAGTCTTTTTATGTGTCTTACCCGCGCACGCCACTGGGGGGCGCGCAGCGGGTAAACACTGTGCCGCCGCATTGCTGAGGATCCAATGCGTGTACCTGGTGGCCGCGATGTCCGCCGGGTGCACGCGATCGGCGGTGACACAGCAGGGACGTGGAGCTCTGTGTGTAAACACAGAGCTCCACGTGCTGTCAGAGGAGAGAAGACCAATCTGTGTCCCTTGTACATAGGGACACGGCATCGGTCACCTCCCCCAGTCACCCTCCTCCCCCCACACAGTTAGAACACTCACAAGGAATACATTTAACCTCTTCCTCACCCCCTAGTGTTAACCCCTTCCCTGCCAGTCACATTTATACAGTAATTGGTGCCTTTTTTTTAGCACTGATCGCTGTATAAATGTGAATGGTCTCAAATTTGTGTCAAAAGTGTCCAAAATGTCCGCCGCAATATCGCAGGCCTGACAAAAAAAATTAAAAATTGCAGATCGCCGCCATTACAAGTAAAAAATAAATCATAAATCTAATCCCTATTTTGTAGGCGCTATAACTTTTGCGCAAACCAATCAATATACGCTTATTGCGATTTTTTTAACCAAAATATGTAGAAGAATACGTATCGGCCTAAACTGAGGAAAAAAATATGTTTTTTTCAAAAAAAATTGGGATATTATTATAACAAAAAGTAAAAAATATTGTCTTTTTTTTAAAAAAAAACTGTCTTTTTTTGTTTATAGCGCAAAAAATAAAAATCGCATAGGTGATCAAATACCACCAAAAGAAAGCTGTATTTGTTGTGAAAAATCATAAAAATATAATTTGGGTACAGTGTTGTATAACCGCGCAATTGTCATTCAAAATGCGTCAGCGCTGAAAGCTGAAAATTGGTCTGGGCACGAAGGGGGTTTAAGTGCCCAGTAATGAAGTGGTTAATAGAAATGTGCAGACTAGAATATTTAGTTTCGTTTTTTCGTTTTCGTTTGGAAAATAAATTTATTTAGTTACTCCCGAAAATCGTTTTGATTTATTTCATTTTTCGTTGGGGAATAGCTTTCATCCGAAAATCCAATAATACTTGTTTCTGTCGAATGGTCAAAAGAATATTAGACGGAACGTCGAATCTTTACGTCGAATCGTACATTTCCGTTCGAATATTCCGCCTACAAGAATTCTAATGTTGTATGACTAGTAATAATGTCGAATCTATTTTCTCATAAATCAAAATCTAATCTCTGTAATGTCGAATCTATTATTTCTATAGTGTCGAATATTTTCCCTATAATGTCGAATCTCTCTATATCGAATTTTTAACGCAACGAAAACGAAAATAAAGATTTTTTTATGTCGAATCTTTCGGTTTTTGTTTCTTGCACTTTCGTTATCGTTTGTTAAAACGATAACAAAAAAAAACAGATTTTCGGACAAAAATGCATTCTAACGAAAAGAAAGCACATGTCTACTGTTTAATTAATTAAAAAAAAAAAACAGGTAAGTGTCCGATTATTAATAGTCAGCAGCTGCAGTATTTGTAGCTGCTGACTTTTAATATTTTTATTTTAGTAGGAACTGCACTTTGAACAGCACTGACTGGCATATTCAAGGCTTTGGATATCTTTTTATATCATTTTCCATCTTTGTAAGGTTTCATTACCTTGTTACGCAGGTCTTTTGACTGTTCTTTTTTACCTCCTCATGGCTTGGTGACTAGCCTGCTTAGTGCATCCATCTGGGAGCTAACAAACTCATTGGCTTATTTATACACAGACACGGATTTTGATTTAAAAAGTGGGAAATTAATTGCCATTTTAACCTGTGTGTGCCACCTTCTGTGTCTGTACCAAGGCCAAACATTCCAGGGATCAGGGCCATTTGGGTGATTTTTGTTATCATTGTGATTTAAAAAAAATCCAAAAAACGATGTGATGATAAATGGCTTCATGTGATCACTATCCTTAAAGCGGAGTTCCACCCAAAAATGGAACTTCCGCTTATCTCACTCCTCACCCCCTTACATGCCACATTTGGCATGTAATTTTTTTGGGGGGGGAGTGGGGGCTTCAGTGGGACTTCCTCCTTCGGCCGAGGGGCTGGTAAGGCAATTAAGCTTAATCGCCTTATTGCAGCCCCTCCCTGTAGGCGATGGCCTAGGACACTGACAGGTCCTAGGCGATCGCCTGTCCAATGGGATGGCGCAGCGCCGGGCCGCGCACGCATGCACAGTGCCGCTCGCGCATGCGCAGTGGGTGCCCGGCCGTGAAGCCGAAAGCTGTCACGGCCGGGTGCCCACAGTAGCAATGAGGATGCCGGCCGGGGGAGGGGGGGGGGAAAGCGGAGCCCCGGCCGGCGCATCGCTGGAACGCTGGAGCAGGTAAGTGTATGTTTATTAAAAGCCAGCAGCTACACTTTTTGTAGCTGCTGACTTTTAATAAACATCAAATTTGGCTGGAACACCCCTTAAATAAAAAACAGTATTTGGCATGATCAGTCATAATTTCAAAATTAATGCCAAATTTTCAAAATTTCTGCCAGGGTATGCAAACTTTTGAGGTCAACTGTATAAAAATAAAAGTGACATCTAGATGTGTGTTGTTTTGTGCACAGGGCTGAGGATGAGACAATAGCAAGTGAGGGAGGAGGATGAGATGACGTAAAGGGAGGGCTGAGGATGAGACGACAGGAAGCGCGAGGGATGAGACGACAGGAAGCGCGAGGGATGAGACGACAGGAAGCGCGAGGGATGAGACGACAGGAAGCGCGAGGGATGAGACGACAGGAAGCGCGAGGGATGAGACGACAGGAAGCGCGAGGGATGAGACGACAGGAAGCGCGAGGGATGAGACGACAGGAAGCGCGAGGGATGAGACGACAGGAAGCGAGAGGGATGAGACGACAGGAAGCGAGAGGGATGAGACGACAGGAAGCGAGAGGGATGAGACGACAGGAAGCGAGAGGGATGAGACGACAGGAAGCGAGAGGGATGAGACGACAGGAAGCGAGAGGGATGAGACGACAGGAAGCGAGAGGGATGAGACGACAGGAAGCGAGAGGGATGAGACGACAGGAAGCGAGAGGGATGAGACGACAGGAAGCGAGAGGGATGAGACGACAGGAAGCGAGAGGGATGAGACGACAGGAAGCGAGAGGGATGAGACGACAGGAAGCGAGAGGGATGAGACGACAGGAAGCGAGAGGGATGAGACGACAGGAAGCGAGAGGGATGAGACGACAGGAAGCGAGAGGGATGAGACGACAGGAAGCGAGAGGGATGAGACGACAGGAAGCGAGAGGGATGAGACGACAGGAAGCGCGAGGGATGAGACGACAGGAAGCGCGAGGGATGAGACGACAGGAAGCGCGAGGGATGAGACGACAGGAAGCGCGAGGGATGAGACGACAGGAAGCGCGAGGGATGAGACGACAGGAAGCGAGGGATGAGACGACAGGAAGCGAGGGATGAGACGACAGGAAGCGGGGGCTGAGACGACAGGAAGCGGGGGCTGAGATGACAGGAAGCGAGGGATGAGATGACAGGAAGCGAGGGATGAGATGACAGGAAGCGGGGGCTGAGATGACAGGAAGCGGGGGCTGAGATGACAGGAAGCGGGGGCTGAGATGACAGGAAGCGGGGGCTGAGATGACAGGAAGCGGGGGATGAGATGACAGGAAGCGGGGGATGAGATGACAGGAAGCGGGGGATGAGATGACAGGAAGCGGGGGATGAGATGACAGGAAGCGGGGGATGAGATGACAGGAAGCGGGGGCTGAGATGACAGGAAGCGAGGGATGAGATGACAGGAAGCGAGGGATGAGATGACAGGAAGCGAGGGATGAGACGACAGGAAGCGAGGGATGAGACGACAGGAAGCGAGAGGGATGAGACGACAGGAAGCGAGAGGGATGAGACGACAGGAAGCGAGAGGGATGAGACGACAGGAAGCGAGAGGGATGAGACGACAGGAAGCGAGAGGGATGAGACGACAGGAAGCGAGAGGGATGAGACGACAGGAAGCGCGAGGGATGAGACGACAGGAAGCGCGAGGGATGAGACGACAGGAAGCGCGAGGGATGAGACGACAGGAAGCGCGAGGGATGAGACGACAGGAAGCGCGAGGGATGAGACGACAGGAAGCGCGAGGGATGAGACGACAGGAAGCGCGAGGGATGAGACGACAGGAAGCGAGGGATGAGACGACAGGAAGCGAGGGATGAGACGACAGGAAGCGGGGGCTGAGATGACAGGAAGCGGGGGCTGAGATGACAGGAAGCGAGGGATGAGATGACAGGAAGCGGGGGCTGAGATGACAGGAAGCGGGGGCTGAGATGACAGGAAGCGGGGGCTGAGATGACAGGAAGCGGGGGATGAGATGACAGGAAGCGGGGGATGAGATGACAGGAAGCGGGGGATGAGATGACAGGAAGCGGGGGATGAGATGACAGGAAGCGGGGGCTGTGATGACAGGAAGCGAGGGATGAGATGACAGGAAGCGAGGGATGAGATGACAGGAAGCGAGGGATGAGACGACAGGAAGCGTGAGGGTGAGGGAGCGGGGGCTGAGACGAGACGAGGGATGAGATGACAGGAAGCGAGGGATGAGGGGGCGAGGGATGTGATGAGACGGGGGATGAGATGACAGGAAGCGAGGGATGAGATGACAGGAAGCGAGGGATGAGATGACAGGAAGCGAGGGATGTGATGACAGGAAGCGGGGGATGAGATGACAGGAAGCGGGGGATGAGATGACAGGAAGCAGGAGCGGGGGATGAGATGACAGCGGGGGGAAGCGAGCGGGGGGGATGACAGGAAGCGAGGGTGAGATGACAGGAAGCGAGGGATGAGATGACAGGAAGCGAGGGATGAGATGACAGGAAGCGAGGGATGAGATGACAGGAAGCGAGGGATGAGATGACAGGAAGCGAGGGATGAGATGACAGGAAGCGAGGGATGAGATGACAGGAAGCGAGGGATGAGATGACAGGAAGCGAGGGATGAGATGACAGGAAGCGAGGGATGAGATGACAGGAAGCGAGGGATGTGATGACAGGAAGCGGGGGATGAGGATAGAGATAAGATAAGATAAGATGGGGAATAAAGTGAGAGATGAGGAGAGAGTGAGGTGATGGATGATGATTAGGAGTGCGCTGAGCTAGGAGAGAAGATGATGAGTGAGGTGAGTGATGATGAAGAGGAGTGAGGTAGGTGTTGATGATGAGTGATGATGACTGAGGTACGTAGGTAGGTGATAATGATTAAAAGTGAGGTGGATGAGTGATGATGAAGAGGAGTGAGGTAGGTGTTGATGATGAGTGAGGTAGGTAGATGTTGATGATGAAAAGTGAGGTGGATGAGTGATGATGAAGAGGAGTGAGGTAGGTGTTGATGATGAGTGAGGTAGGTAGATGTTGATGATGAAAAGTGAGGTGGATGAGTGAGGTAGGTGTTGATGATGAGTGATGTGGGTGATGATGAGTGAGGTAGGTAGGTGATGATGATAAAAGTGAGGTGGATGAGTGATGATGAGTCTCCTCCTGTCTCCCTCTCCCGGTCTATCACCTGTATGTGTGTTTCCTGCACTGGGAATAGGAGGATGTCCCCGGAGCGCCCTCTAGCGTCCCGTGGCCGGTATCACTCTCCCTTCCCCGCTGTACCAGCAGTCTGTCCCCGGCCCGGGCCGCCCGGATCCCAGCAAGATGGCGGAGGGTGAGAGCGTCACCGAGCACGAGAGGATCCTGCAGGAGATAGAGAGCACGGACACGGCGTGTGTGGGGCCCACCCTGCGGTAAGATGTCGGGGGAGGGGCGGGGTGACAGGTGTTGATTTCTTCCTTTGTCCCCCCCCCATGGATCTGATGTCTCCGGTGTTCCCGGTTGTTGTAGATCGGAGGTGGGGGAGGGGTGTCCGGTGCTCGGTGTCTTCTCCTGCTGTCATTGGGCGGTAGGCCGGGGAGATGGTGTGATGATTGCTGGGACTTGTAGTCCCCCAGACTCCGGGTGATGATGGTGTACGGAGGACACGGCGGGCTTCTCCCATCATTACTATGATTGGATGTCCCGGTGCTGTGCTATTAGATTGTAAGCTCTGCGGTCCAGCTGTCATTGTAAACGTCACTGGCTTTTTTATTTATTCTTTCAGAGGAGTCCGCCCATCCTCCATACAGGGGTGGAGCCTCATCACCCAGGTGTTGGAGAACTACAAGTCCCAGAAGGCATTGCAGGACTGACATCCTAGACAGGACCCCAGAGGGATGATGGGACTTGTAGTCTCTGCACAGCTGTGATGCTGAGGCTCCCCACCCCCAACCTGAGGACCACACCCCATCCCCCCTCATATCAATGTGATAGAAGAGGTGTGTGCGATTTTAGGGCGGCTCACCCCAGGAGGACACATGTGGTTCTCCCATTCATTTCAATAGGATGCCCAACGCAGGGGAACACAAACAGTGCAGGTGGTACTAATACCCCATACTGCAGTGCCACACATGCCATGTTTCCTGTCAGCCACTAATGACACCCGCGTGTGTCAGGCAAGGGCAGCGCATTCCTGTGTGGGAAATACGTGGAAACGCACATTCCTGGACCACATTCTGGTGTGAATCTTCCCGATACAACTCACCGCACACACAGGAAGGACATTGTGTCATTTGTAACATTTCAATAAAGTAAAAAAAGTAAACAGTGTTTTTTTTTTTTTTTATTAAACCCTTCTTTATTCGTTATAAAATTTAGCAAATAAGTAATTTTTCTTCTTCACTAATGTGCGGTGATAAGGCTGCACTGATGGGCATTAATGGGGACTGATAGGTGGCACTGATAAGGCCGCATTGATGGGGACTGATGAAGCTGTACTGATAAGGCAGCATTGTTGGGCACTGATAAGGCAGCATTGTTGGGCACTGATAAGGCAGCATTGATGGGGACTGATGAAGCTGTACTGATAAGGCAGCATTGTTGGGCACTGATAAGGCCGCATTGATGGGGACTGAAGAAGCTGTACTGATAAGGCAGCATTGTTGGGCACTGATAAGGCAGCATTGTTGGGCACTGATAAGGCAGCATTGATGGGGACTGATGAAGCTGTACTGATAAGGCAGCATTGTTGGGCACTGATAAGGCAGCATTGTTGGGCACTGATAAGGCCGCATTGATGGGGACTGAAGAAGCTGTACTGATAAGGCAGCATTGTTGGGCACTGATAAGGCAGCATTGTTGGGCACTGATAAGGCCGCATTGATGGGGACTGAAGAAGCTGTACTGATAAGGCAGCATTGTTGGGCACTGATAAGGCTGCACTGATAAGGCAGCATTGATGGGCACTGATAAGGCAGCACTGATAAGGCAGCATTGATGGGCACTGATGAGGCGGTGCTGATAAGGCAGCATTGATGGGCACTAATAAGGCAGCATTGATGGGCACAGATAAGGCAGCATTGATGGGCACTGATAAGGCAGCATTGATGGGGACTGATAAGGCTGGACTGACGGGGCAGCATTGATTGGGACTGATGAGGCTGCAATGATTAGACGCCATTGATAGGCAGCACTGGTAAGGCAGCATTGATGGGGACTGATGAAGCTCTACTGATAAGGCAGCATTAGTGGGCACTGATAAGGCAGCATTAGTGGGCACTGATAAGGCAGCATTGTTGGGCACTGATAAGGCAGCATTGATGGGGACTGAATGAATGAATGAATAAATGAAAAGCGCAACACATGCAAACTAAATCGCCTCTGGGCGCTCGTTGCTCCAGTATCTCATAACCTCAAAAGAGCAGAGTTTTTATCTGTCTTCTGAAGCTCAGGTGGTTTTCCTCCAACCGAATGCTGGTTGGTAAAGCGTTCCATAGTCTGGGACCTTGGAAAGCAAACCTTCTTTCTCCTTTGGACTTGAATCTGGCTTTGGGCACTGATAAGTGATAAGGCAGCATTGATGGGCACTGATAAGGCAGCATTGATGGGGACTGATAAGGCAGCATTGATGGGGACTGATAAGGCAGCATTGATGGGGACTGATAAGGCAGCATTGATGGGGACTGATAAGGCAGCATTGATGGGGACTGATGAAGCTGCATTGATAGGCGGCACTGATAAGGCAGCATTGGTGGGCACTAATAAGGCTGCACTAATAAGGCTGCGCTGATAGGTAGCCACATCAGGGGGTAGCGGGCTCTCAGGCTGTCCAGACATTTGATTTGTTACTATGTGCGTCTTTTTTTTCCCAAGGCCTACCGATTCCTGTAATTCAGGAGAGCCAAAGCTTCTTTTTTTTTTTTGTAGGTTTGGTTAGATGAGGGAAGGGTTATATTATTCTTGCCAGGTTATTATTATTATTTTTTGCAGTCTGTCTTCCCTTAAAGGGGTTGTAAAGATTCGTCTTTTATTTTCTAAATTGGTTCCCTTAAGCTAGTGCATTGTTGGTTCACTTACCTTTTCCTTCCATTTCCCTTCTAAATGTTTTTTTTCTTTGTCTGAATTTCTCACTTCCTGTTCCTCCTCAGTAAGCTTTTCACCATCATCTGAGCGGTGGAAAGTCATTTAGAACAGCTTACTGAGGAGGAACAGGAAGTGAGAAATTCAGACAAGGAAAAAAAAACATTTAGAATTTTTTTTCCTAGTAATGGCAGCGATCTGTGATTTTTTTTATTGTGACTGTGACATTGCGGCGGACATATCGGACACTTTTGACAAATTTTTGGGGCTATTCACATTTACACAGCGATTAGTGCTATACAACTGCACTGATTACTGTGTAAATGTGACTGGCAGGGAAGGGGTTAACACTAGGGGGCGCTGAAGGGGTTAAATATGTTCCCTAAAGTGTGTTCTAACTGTAGGGGGAGGGGGACTCACAAGGGGAGGAGACTGTATTGGGAACACACATCAGTCTCCTCACCGCTGACATGGATCTGTGTGTTTACACCCCATCATTACACATACAGATCCATGGTCCTGCCGTGATTGCAGGCAATCACGGGGGGGCTGGCGGCCATCGCGGCCGCCGGGCACGCGCACCAGGTCTCGAGCAATACGGCGGGGGTGCGTGCGCGCCCCCTAGCGGCCGGAAAAGCAAGGACGTCATATGACGTCCAGTCTGAAGGGCGAGATTTTACTATGACTCGGTGGGGAAGAGGTTGATGGCGGCCCTGCTTGTGAGACCGCAAGTCACGTAACACATGAAATCCCATGTTAGTCCATGAGAGCTCTCTGCTCTCTTAAAGTGGAGTTCCACCCAAAAATGGAACTTCCACCTTTTTGGATTCCCCCCCCCCCCCCTTCGGTGTCACATTTGGCACCTTTCAGGGAGCAGATACCTGTGTAATACAGGTATTTGCTCCCACTTCCAGGCATAGATCACTGCGGTGATCGCGGTGACCTACGTCATGTCCGGTGCCTACACTGTCCTCCCCTGCTGACTTCTGGAACACACACAGGTCCCAGAAGGCAGCAGGGACCAGCAAGGAAGCAAAGCGCGACTTGTGCATGTGCAGTAGGGAAGCGGGAAGTGAAGCTGCAAGGCTTCACTTCCTGATTTCCTCACCGAGGATGGCGGCGGGGGAAGGCGAGAGCTGAGTGATTGTTTGGCTTCGGCTGCTGACATCGCGGGCACCCTGGACAGGTAAGTGTCCATTTATTAAAAGCCATGTCCCCCACAGATGCAACCATGTCCCCCCACAAATGCAGCCATGTCCCCCCACAAATGCAGCCATGTCCCCCCACGGATGCAGCCATGTCCCCCACAGATGCAGCCATGTCTCCCCCATACTGTATATGCAGCCGCCGCCTAGTTAATTAGCGCGGGGAACATTACAGCTTTCATTTGAATAGCCGTGTGTTCCCCGCCGCGCCGCGTATAGACACTCCCCCTTGCTCGGCACTTTGATAGACAGATCACCCGTCCCCAGGATTGGACGGGTGATCTGTCTATAAAAGTGCCCGTGCAAGGGGGAGTGTCTATACGCGGTGCGGCGGGGAACACACGGCTATTCAAATGAAAGCTGTAATCTGAACACAGCTGCAGTATTTCCAATGGAGCCGTTCGCACAGGTTTTTTACACAGAATCCAAAAATGTGCGTTTAAGAATATGCACATTACACACTTACACATGTAAGTAGGGTTGTCCCGATACCGATACCAGTATTGGTATCGGGACCGATACCGAGTATTTGCGGGATTACTTGTACTCCCGCAAATTCCCCAGTTGCCTAAATAGAATACACCCCCCCCCCCCTGCCGCTACCGCCGCCGCCGCATCGAACCCGCTACCGCATGGGTTAAACAGCATGCGGGAACATCACAGCTTTCATTTGAATAGCTGTAGTGTTCCCGCTGCGTATAGACACTCCCCCTTGCTCGGGATTGGATGGGTGATCGTGATCTGTCCAATCCCAGGCAAGGGGGAGTGTCTATACGCGTGGGCAAAACAGCTATTTAAATGAATGCTGTGATGTTCTCCGTGCGGCGGCTTTCGGCGGCTAGGTATGGGGGACATGGCTGGAGGGACATGGCTGGAGAGACATGGCTGAGGGGACATGGCTGCGGGGACATGGCTGCATATGTGGGGGACATGGCTAGAGGGACATGGCTGCATATGTGGGGGACATGGCTGGAGGGACATGGCTGCATATGTGGGGGACATGGCTGGAGGGACATGGCTGGTGGGACATGGCTGGAGGGACATGGCTGCATATGTGGGGGACATGGCTAGAGGGACATGGCTGCATATGTGGGGGACATGGCTGGAGGGACATGGCTGCATATGTGGGGGACATGGCTGGAGGGACATGGCTGGTGGGACATGGCTGCAGGGAAATGGCTGCATATGTGGGGGACATGGCTGGAGGGACATGGCTGCATATGTGGGGGACATGGCTGGAGGGACATGGCTGCATATGTGGGGGACATGGCTTGAGGGACATGGCTGCATATGTGGGGGACATGGCTGGAGGGACATGGCTGCATATGTGAGGGACATGGCTGCATTTGGGGACACATTTAAAAAAAGTATCGGTATTCGGTATCGGCGACTACTTGAAAAAAAGTATCGGTACTTGTACTCGGTCCTAAATAAGTGGTATCGGGACAACCCTACATGTAAGCACATTTTTATATGCATTTGTGAGCACAGAGATTACGTCTAAACAAAGGGAAAAAATAAAGGATTATGTACGCTTGCGCATCTTTACGCGTTTAAACGCATCTAGACGCAAGTATTTTACTGATCATTTTGCAGGAAATTTTCTCCTAGAAAACACACGTGTAATAACATCTGTGACATTTTTACGGCCATGTGAATAAGCAGATGGACACTATTGGAGTTGGGTAATCTGTCTGCTGAACAGACATGTGGCTGGTCCGTGTCTGCTCCGCTTATGCAGAGTGGACACAGACACAGACCGCTCTCCTCTATTGGTCGTTGGATGTAATGAACCAGCTGTCTATTTAACTCTGAATGCCATCCGATCCGATGCACCAGATGGATGGGGAAGGCATCTATTTTTAGTTGTTGGCGGGTGGCAACAGACAGGTGGTCTATTCACATCTGACCGTCCATAGAGGAGAGGTGGCTGTGTCCGTTCTGCATAAGCAGAGAGGGGACCTGGACCAGCCACCTACCTGCTCAGCAGGGATCAGCAGACTCCAGCTGAGCCATGGAGGAGACTGTATGTTCTAATCGGGTCCACCTGAAAAACTGACAAGTGTGCTGATCGGTCCACTAGTGTGAAAGGGGCCTTAGACCAGTGGTCTCAAGCTGGTGGCCCTCCAACTGTTTCAAAACTACAAGTCCCACGAGGCATTGCAAGGCTGATAGTTACAAGCATGACTCCCACAGGCAGAGGCATGATGGGACTTGTAGTTTTGAAACAGCTGCATGGCCGCCAGTTTGAGACCCCTGCTTTAGACAGTTGTCACTATACCAGGTGTCCCCAGAGGAAGCTTTCCCTCACCTTTTTATTCTGGGGGCATTTTTCAAATGTTGGATTTCCCATCTGTGATAATAGATACAAGTACAAATAGAGGGAATATGACACCAATGGGGACACAGATAACAATAAAAACCAGACTGGGGATCTAACCCATTCCCACTCCAAAATGTTAAAAGCAAAGGTTTAGCCCAGAGATATATTTTAGGATGATGGCGGGCTGGACAGGCCTCTGGTTATCATTGCCCCTTTTTGCAGTAACAATTCTATTTATTTCCAATCTCTATTACAGTCATTGAATTATCGGTATAACCAAGTGATTATATAACATGTGTACGTGTCTTGGCATTTTTTACCCCCCCCCATACAGATATCTCTCTAATGTTAATGATGTTACAGTAATTATCGAAGGCTGCACGTAGAATGCATTATGTTGTTATGTAATGTCATTAGTTGATGATTTGATGTACTTTGACTAATTTGCATTCCAGTGAAAGTGCTGACCTGCGGATCTTATGTAAGTTAAAGATATCTTATTAGGGACCTGAGCAGTGGAATAACATAGATGTAAGCTGAAACCTGCAGCATTTGCCCATCTATACCCTTAGGCCCCTGTTGCCCATCTGCAGCTTGGGGCCACATGTAGCCCTTTGGCACTTACTGCACGGCCATTGGTCCTCTGCGGATGGTAATTTATTTTTCCTTATCTAGTGTCAGCGCTATTTTCCTTCCACAATCTCTTCCAACCTTTGCTTCTATGGTGTGCGGTCACATACACTTCCAGGTTTTACCCAGAGTGTTCAGGTCCTGTCCAGTCAGACCAGTGCCCTCCCCCTGAAAGGCCACAGCCAATCAGAACAATGCCATTGCAAGGCTGGTCGCAACCAATCAGGTGGACTTTCTTTTCTTGCCTACCTTATTTAAACTTGGCGCAGCTCCCTGCCCAAACAAGCTAGCTGTGAAGTCCCTGGTGAGATTGTCTGCTGCCTACCCTGACCTTTTACCTTGTATCCTGAATATCCTGTCTTCTGCCTGCCCTGACCTTTTACCTTGTATCCTGAATATCCTGTCTTCTGCCTGCCCTGACCTTTTACCTTGTATCCTGACTATCCTGTCTTCTGCCTGCCCTGACCTTTTACCTTGTATCCTGACTATCCTGTCTGCTGCCTCTCCTGACCCTTTACCTTGTATCCTGACAATTCTGTCTGCTGCCCACCCTGACCTTTTACCTTGTATCATGAATATCCTGTCTGCTGTCTGCTCTCACTTTTTACCTTGCATCCTGACTGTCCTGTCTGCTGCCTGCCCTGATCTTTTACCTTGTTTGCTGACTATCCTTTCTGCTGCCTGCCCTGACCTTTTACCTTGTATGCTGACTATCCTGTCTGCTGCCTGCATTGGCCTTTAGCTTGTATTCTTACTATCCTGTTCACTGCCTTCTTTGTCCTTTTGCTTGTATCATGACTATCCTGTCCACTGCCTGCTCTGACCTTTTACCTTGTATCCTGAATATCCTGTCTTCTACCTGCCCTGACCTTTTACTTGGTGTCCTGACTATCCTGTCTGCTGCCTGCCCTGACCTTTTACCTTGTATCCTGACTATCCTGTCTGCTGCCTGCCCTGACCTTTTACCTTGTATCCTGACTATCCTGTCTGCTGCCTGCCCTGACCTTTTACCTTGTATCCTGACTATCCTGTCTGCTGCCTGCCCTGACCTTTTACCTTGTATCCTGTCTGCTGCCTGCCCTGACCTTTTACCTTGTATCCAGACTATCCTGTCTGCTGCCTGCCCTGACCTTTTACCTTGTATCCTGACTATCCTGTCTGCTGCCTGCCCTGACCTTTTACCTTGTATCCTGACTATCCTGTCTGCTGCCTACCCTGACCTTTTACCTTGTATCCTGACTAATCTGTCTGCTGCCTGACTTGGCCTTTAGCTTGTTTCCGGGCTATCTTGTCCACTGCCTGCTTTGACCTTTTGCTTGGTTCTGCCATCTCTTCTAGTCCTTCATTTCTTGTTTGCTGTGTGATTCTTGGTGCAATACTTGGTGTCTAGGTGAACCCCAGGGTCTCATATAATGTATCTCCAGCCTATAAATGTCTCATGAAGCATATCCCCAACCTACAACAACTCCTACAGCATGTCTACAGTTTCTGACCATTCCTTGCAGTATGTAAGGGCTTGACAAATTTGCTTGGAATTTAGGAGCCAGCTAAAAATGTTAGGAGCCAGAAAACGCGCCCCAACCCGACAAGCACGCGCGCAGAAGCGAACACATACGTGAGTAGCGCCCACATATGTAAACGGTATTCAAACCAAAAGTGAGGTATCGCCACGATCGTTAGAGCGAGAGCAATAACTCTAGCCCTAGACCTCCTCTGTAACTCAAAACGTGCAACTTGTAGATTTTTTTTAAACGTCGCCTATGTGGTCGCCTATAGGTAAAAGTGCCACGAGCGGATGCAATTTTGAAGCGTGACATGTTGGGTATCAATTTACTCAGCGTTACATTATCTTTCACAATATAAAAAAAAAATTGGGATAACTTTACGGTTGTCTTATTTTTTTTATTTTTTTCGCAAATACGGCGTGACACAAAGTATTGCAACGATCGCAATTTTATTCTCTAGGGTGTTAGAATAAAAAGTATATATAATGTTTGGGGGTTTTATAATTAGAGGGAAGGAGATGGCAGTGAAAACAGTGAAAAATGACATTAGAATTGCTGTTTAACTTGTAATGCCAATGGCCACCACCAGATGGCGCCAGCTCACAGAAGGAAGAGCTTGGGACGTAACAAGGCCGCAAAGCCGCAGCCTCAATTACCGGCCATCGCGGGCCCGCCGCAATCGCGCTGCGGGCGAGGTGGGGGGCACACAGAGATACAGAATCCTGTGCCTCCGTGCTCCGCGGCCTCAATTACCAGCCGCCGTGGGCACCAGGTCACAATTTCTGGTCGCAATTTCGACCTGGCGCCCGGATATTGTCGACCCCTGCAGTATGTTTATGTCAGAGACCATCTTTTGCAGTATGACTACAGTCTCTGACCATCTACTGCTGTATGTCTGCAGTCTCTGACCATCTACTGCTGTATGTCTGCAGTCTCTGACCATCTACTGCTGTATGTCTGCAGTCTCTGACCATCTACTGCTGTATGTCTGCAGTCTCTGACCATCTACTGCTGTATGTCTGCAGTCTCTGACCATCTACTGCTGTATGTCTGCAGTCTCTGACCATCTACTGCTGTATGTCTGCAGTCTCTGACCATCTACTGCTGTATGCCTGTAGACTCTGACCATCTCTTGTAGCATGCCTGTAGTCTCTGACCATCTCTTGTAGCATGCCTGTAGTCTCTGACCATCTCTTGTAGCATGCCTGTAGTCTCTGACCATCTCTTGTAGCATGCCTGTAGTCTCTGACCATCTCTTGTAGCATGCCTGTAGTCTCTGAGAGTAACTCATAATAACGCGACCACCCCGTGGACTGCAGCTGTCATCAGTTTATAGCGGTAACTATTTATAAAAAACTAGATAAGAGAACATGGGAACAAAATGAGAATTGTTAGGCATGGTACCCAGTCAGGCTTACTTCCTGCCCCCCTGGGAACATGAAAATAAAAATTCTGATTAGTTACTTTGAACCATAACTTGGCGTTTGTCCCCATTTGATTTTCGAATGTATTTAATTTTTTTATAAATAGCCTCCAGAATCATACAGGGATTGGGAATCTCTCGGTATAGACAGAATAGACATATAAACAATCAGCGCAGACCCCCCCCCCCCCTGTCAGGAGAGCCGTCGATCGGCTCTCTTAAAATGGCTTTTCCTGTTTACATCTTGATCAGCTGTTATTGGACATGGCTGATCACGTGGTAAAGCGCCTCGGTCGGAGGTTCTTTACCAAGATTGGTTTACTGATCGCCACGATATTGGCGCGCAGCGGCGGCTGTTATCTTGCTGGATGTCATATGATGTCCAGTCAGGATAACTGAACCAACGCTTGGCCGTCATTAACCACTTCCCGACGGCCGTACGAATATATGCGGCCGTCGGGTGGTTCTGAATCTCTGACAGGGCGCATATATGCGCCCTGTGCTATTCCTGGCCACTAGAGGGCGCGCAAGCACCGCCAGCGGCGTGCGTGCGGCCGCTGCATCCCTGAGATACCGATGCGCGTCCTGTCAGGGAGAGAGGAGACCGGTCCCCCCACACAGTTAGAACACACCCAGGATACACATTTAACCCCTTCCATGCCCCCTAGTGTTAACCCCTTCACTGCCAGTCACATTTATACAGTAACCGGTGCATTTTTATAGCACTGATCGCAGTATAAATGTGAATGGCCCCAAAAATGTGTCAAAAGTGTCCGATGTGTCCGCCATAACGCCGCAGTCCCAATAAAAATCGCAGATCGCCGCCATTACTAGTAAAAAAAATTAATAATAAAAATTAATAATAATTCTGTCCCCTATTTTGTAAGCGCTATAACTTTTGCGCAAACCAGTCGCCTTTTTTTTTTTTTTTTTACCAAAAATATGTAGAATAATACGTATCGGCCTAAACTGAGAACATTTTTATTTTTTTTAAATTGGCTATTTATTATAGTAACAAAAGACTTTTTTTCAAAATTGTCGCTCTTTTTTTGTTTATAGCGCAAAAAATAAAAACCGCAGAGATGATCAAATACCACCAAAAGAAAGCTCTATTTGTGGGGAAAAAAGGACGCCAATTTTATTTGGGAGCCACGTCGCACAACCGCGCAATTGTCAGTTAAAGCGACGCAGTGCCAGAAGCTGAAATTTCACCTGGTCAGGAAGGGGTATAAGTGCCCAGTAAGGAAGTGGTTAATTCAGGCTTACCTGTAGGTGCAAGTTGTGTGGTTGGCTTTACAACCACTTTAAGTGGTTAATATCACTTTACTCTGTCAGTAACCCTACATTTATGGCTGGTCGGTGTAATGCTGAAACTGTAGTGGTCACATTTTGGTGTGGCGCCTCCCAGAGGCCATACTCAGCCTTCCCTGTTGTTGCAGGAAGTGAATAGAGTGTAGGATTGCCGGTGGCGGTCATGTGAAGCCACATAAACATGGAGCATTGTGTCCCCAATAATGTGTTCTCATGTGATCTGCTGTATGTGACCCCCCCAGGCAGTAATGGACAATTCACGTCTTTATCCAGGTCTGCCGGTATACTTTGTGTTTATTTTAGCTACCATAACTGCAAAAAGATGATTATTAGAGAATAACACTTGTAGAGAACACATTTCTGTTCATTCATTACTATCTTCTCAGGTCGGCTTACCAAAAACTAGAGTCAACTATGGTCTGCATGGAGGAAGAACAGCCTGGTGTCTCATCCGGCAGATTCTCTTCCCACTGGTAGGGTTCAGCTTACAGCCTCTTCAAGGGGCAAGAAAGGCAACTCTAGTGCTAATGTATGTACAATCTATTCTGAGTAGACTAGAGGCAGGCAGTGCCGGTGTCTTGTCGAGCTGGTTCCCCTATCGGATAGGGTGCGGCCTCGACGGCGCAGTCGGAGGCACGTAAATCTCCGAGCCTCAACAGCTGTTCGTCAGCTGTAGACACACTCGCTCCCGTGCAGCAAGGAGCGGGAAAAGGGGTGGAGACTGGCGCTGCTCTATACTACACGCCGCAGCAAGGGGCGGAGACTGATGTGATATTGACACGCCGCTCTATACTACAGATCCATTACTAATATGTTTAAATGCATCCTTGGCTGCCCCTTGCTATATAGAGCGGTTTGTATAAACAAATAAAAAAGCACTGCTCAATATCACATCTGATCCGCCCCTTGCTGTATAGAGTGGCATGTATAACTACTGTGTTTCCCCGAAAATAAGCCTGGGTCTTATATTAATTTTGGCAATCAAAAACACAGTAGGGCTTATTTTCAGGGTACGGCTTGCCATTTCATGTTCTGTCTTCTTGCCCCCTCTCCCTGCCTGCCTGGCAGGAATCCCCAGTGTGAAGTGAATTAAACACGGTTGTAAACTCCAAGAATCCTTTCTATTACAGTAGAATTTCATGAAAAAGGTGTGTGTTTCTGTGTCACATACCTTCTTACAGTGCCACTCGGCGCTTCCATAGACGGCTGGAGCCCTCTCCCACAATCCAAGCATTGCAGAGGGAGGGGGCCAGACATCCCCCACCGACAGGCAGGAAAAGAAAACATCAGCTAAGCGCCCGTCGGCGCCTTCCATAGCCCGCTGCGATCCAGCTTTGCAAAGGGAGGGGGGACCGAGATCCCTGCTGACAAGCAGGAGAAGAAAACATCAGCTGAGTGCCCCTCAGCGCTTCCATAGCCCGCCGCGAACCAGCATTGCAGAGAGAAGAGGGCGGAGATCCCCCTGCTGACAAGCAGGAGAAGGAGATCAGCCGAGTGCTCCTCTGCAATTTCATAGCTTGCGGCGATCCGAGCATTGCAGAGGGAGGGAGGGGGGCGAGATCCCCTGCTGACAGGAAGGGGAAGAGGAGGAGATAAGCTGAACGCCGAGTGTCACTGTATACCGAAGGTATTTGACTACAGATAAGATTACAGAAACACACACGCTAGGGCTTATTTTCAGGGTAGGGCTTATATTGCAGCCCTCCTTGAAAATCGGGGGTAGGTTTTACTTTCGGGGAAACGTCGAGCAAGCGTGTCTGCAGCTCCCGAACAGCTGTTCAAGCTCGGAGATTTCAGTCGGCTCGGATTGCGCCTGCGCAGTCAAGGGGCAACCATATCGATAGGAGGGACCATATCGTTAGAACACCGGTGGTGTGCTCCAGGGGTCAAGTCCTGGGGAAAAAAGTGTGGGAACTCCCACCCAAGATCCACTCCCCCACCAAAAAAAAAAAATGATACGCTCATATGCATAATTATTAAACCGCATGTTTTTTTTTTTCGATCCACTGTACCTTAGTAATCCTAGTAATGTTACTGGCTGCTTCCTGTATATGGATTCATCGGGTAGTGTGCAGGTATTCCGTCACTTCCTCGATGCCACAATGTCTCCTGGGAGCTTTTGTCATTGTTCCCAGGAGACGTTGCGGAGGTCTGCCACGAGTTATCGCTGGATTTAGAAAGAACTTTAAGCAAGTTGAACAACGACAAAAGCTCCCAGGAGACATTGCGTCATGGAGAAAGTGACGGAATACCCGCACACTACCCGATGAATCCATATACAGGAAGCTGCCAGTAACATATAGGATTACTAAGGTTCACCTGCCCCTGACAGTGCATCGCCGCTTAGTGAAGGATTGGCTCGGCTGCTCTAGTCCTGCAAAGGGAACTGAGTTCCTGCTGTGGAAAAAGTGCAGGAACTCCGTTCCCAGGTGTTACCGCAGGACTTGAGCCCTGGTGTGCTCACCATTGCCGGAAATGAAAGAGGTTGGCAGATGTTTCTGTCTGACATCACGCCCCCTAGTGGACGCACAGGCTACTGTGTTACCCATAAAAGCCTATTTAGTTTTGAAGGTTTTTTATTTTTTATTATTAATTCCTTATTTTAGTGGTGCACCAAAATAAAATAAAAATTCAGTGCTGAAACTGAAAATTCAGGAAACCGAAATTGACGGTTTAAAAAATAAATAATATATATATATATAAAATTGTATTGTATTCGACTTTTTAATTAACCACTTTCTGCCCGCCATGGAGCAAATTGACAGCCGGAAAGTGGTTGTATTATCCTGACTGGACGTCCAGCACGATAACCTTCTAGCGTGCGGCGATCGTTGTGGTGTGTCAGTCTGACACACTGCATCTCCGATCTAGATTGGATCAGAAGGAAAGGCCCAAGATGGGAAGTTGGTGCAAAAAAGTGGATGAGATTTATAATGTGGAGTATCTCAGGTTCTGTGGAGAGGAAGGAATAGAACAGTTTGAAAAATAAATGGAAAAATTGGAGAGAGTTTAAACAGTCTGGGAGATATGTGGAAGAGGGGAGATTGGGAGAGTAGAGGAAGGGACAGGGTTGGGTGCCACGGTAGGGGTATAGAATGGGAAAGTGGGTAGGGGTAGGGGAGAGGGGGAGGGGGAGCTTAATAAAAGTAAATAGGTAATGGGAGGGATGTTAAGTGATTTTTTTTTTTTTTACCCTTTGAATATTTATCTATTAATTTAAACAATAAA
Organism: Rana kukunoris; assembly: GCA_029574335.1. Taxonomy (NCBI): domain Eukaryota; kingdom Metazoa; phylum Chordata; class Amphibia; order Anura; family Ranidae; genus Rana; species Rana kukunoris. The sequence continues at coordinate 53,430,345 of CM056056.1, read as the reverse complement.
GATAATGAAAATAAATAAATAGAGAGGGTGAATCTCCCTAGACAGCAATAAAAATTGACAGACATTCTAATCCATCTCCCCTCTATCCAAAACAACAACAAAAATTGCCTTTAGTTATACTTTAAATACGGTTTTGGTAAAATGATCAGCACAAGTAGATTGAATCCCTTGGACAACAAATCCTTTAACCACTTCCATACCGGGCACTTACGCACCTTCCTGCCCAAGCCAATTTTCAGCTTTCAGCGCTGTTGCACTTTGAATGACAATTGCGCGGTCATGCTACACTGTACCCAAACAATGTTTTTATCATTTTATTCCCACAAATAGAGCTTTCTTTTGGTGGTATTTGATCACCTCTGCGATTTTTTTTTTTTTTTTGCGCAACAACTAAAAAAGACTGAAAAAATGTTCTGTTATTTTTTTTTGTAAATAAGTACGTTTTCTTCTTCGATTACGGGCACTGATATGGCGGCACTGATGAGGTGGCACTGATAGGCAGCACTGGTATGCGGCACTGGGCACTCATAGGTGACACCGATGGGCACTCATGGGTGGCACTGGGTACTTATAGGTGGGCACTGGGCATGGATGGGCACTGAGGGGTGGCACTGATGGATACTGAAGGGGGGGAACTGATGGACACTGAGGGGTGGCACTGAGGGCTTTGCTGGGCATCACTTGTTTATCCCAGTGCCCATGTTGCCAGTCAGTGCCCATTTTTGGGCACTGATTGGCATCTTCCTCTTTTTTTTTTTTACTGCCCCCTTCCCTGGTGGTCCAGTGTGGGCATCCGAGGGGGGGCTGCGCTGATAAACAATCAGCGCGAACCCCCCCGTCAGGAGAGCCGCTGATCGGCTCTCCTCTACCCGTGTCTGTCTTCCTATTTTACATAGTGATCAGCCGTGATTGGACACGTCTGATCACGTGGTAAAGAGCCTCTGGCGGAGGCTCTTTACCAAGATCGGAGATGCAGGGTGTCACGGGCGTGCGCCGGCATGTAATCCTGCTGGACGTCAATAGACGTCCAGTCAGGATTTCACAACCACTTCCCGGATGTCAATTGTCTATTGACCGGGCGGGAATGGGTTAAAAAATGTCCACAGCCCTGCTCTGTAGAAGCTGTAAATCATTGTAGTACAGCAATAGCTGCGGTCGGTCGTCTGGATGATGAACCATTCAGTAAAAGCCATGTTTTTTTTTTTAAATGAATGCAAAGCTTTCTCTGATTGGACAAAGTGGAGAGGAGGGGTGATGAGGTCTCAGTCTCCACCTTGTCCAATCAGAGAATGCTTTGGATTCATCAATAAAAATGCAAGGCGTTCTCTGGCGGCTGTGCAGAGCCAACCAGGTATCTCATATGCATACCTACTGTATATTGTACCAAGTTGGCCCAGTGTAAGTATACAAAGTAAACCATCCCTGGAGTTCAGCTTTCAAGCCCATGCAGAAAGCGTTCCTATATCCATATCTGTAATGATTGTATATTGGTGTATGTAGCCTACATCTGTTGCTTTGTGATGCAGTGTGTGGGTGGAGAAGTAGAGATCGTTCTGACATGTTCACATGTAATACCCATTATTAAAATGTTATGTGTTCTTTCATAATATATACCATGTAATTAGTGAAAGTACATTAGATTATGGTGGCCTGAATAATTTTACTTAATGGCATGTGACACAAACTAGTGTTTTAAAGGTCATTCTGTATAACTATAAATGATGTTCCAACATGACTGCACACCAGTGCACAAAGCAAGGTCCATAAAGACATGGATGAGCGAGTTTGGGGTGGAGGAACTTGACTGGCCTGCACAGAGTCCTGACCTCAACCTGATAGAACACCTTTGGAATGAATTAGAGGGGAGATTGTAAACCAGGTCTTCTCATCCAACATCAGTGCCTGACCTCACAAATACGCTTCTGGAAGAATGGTCAAACATTCCCATAGACACATTCCTAAACTTTGTGGACAGTCTTCCCAGAAGAGTTGAAGCTGTTATAGCGGTAAAGGGTGGGCCAACTCAATATTGAACCCTACGGACTAAGATTGGGATGCCATTAAAGTGATGCTAAATTCTCTTTTTTTTTTTTAATAACAAACATGATATACTTGCCTGTTCTGTGTAATGGTCTTGCACAGAGCAGCCCAGATCCTCCTCTTCTCTGGTCCCTCGTTGGCTCTTTTGAACCCTCCTTCCTGTCGAGTGCCCCCACAGCAAGCAGCTTGCTATGGGGGCACCTGAGCTGAGCTGCTGCTCTGTGTGTTCATTCAGACATGGAGCCGCTGTTTGGTCCAACCCCTCTCCCATTTCTTGATTGGCTAACTGATTTTGATTGACAGCAGTAGGAGCCAGTGGTGCCACAGCTGTGTCTCAGCCAATCAGGAGTGAGAGTCCCGGGTAGCTGAGGCACTCGTTGCAACATCGCTGGATCAAAATGGGCTCAGGTAAGTATTGGGGGGGGGGGGCTTTTTATTAAATTCCCCTCAATCAGGTTGATTTACTAAAGGCAAATCGATTGTTTACTTTGCAAGTGCAGTTGTAGCAGAGCTTAGTAAATGAGATGAAGCTTCACTTTACTAAAAGATACCCAATCACATGCAAGAAAAACAAACAAAAAAAAAAACAGCATGTTTTCTTGCATGTAATTGAATGATCGATTCCCCTCATTTACTAAGCTCTGGAGCAACTGCACTTGTAAAGTGCACCATCTATTTGTTTTTAGTAAATCAACCCCATAATGTTGCAGTCGATGTAGAAGAACATGTCAGAGCATTATGCTATTGGAGTAAGCCCAGGGACATGTCTGTGTACAGAACGTTTAGTGCTGGCGTTCAGTGCTTGTCTTCAGTTGTGTAATAGTCTTAATTGCATATTCATCATGACTATAAATGACCTAAACTATTTTCTTTGGCTGTATACCGTCTTCTTACATCTTCTTTGCTGCTATTGGTCACATTTTAGTCGAATAAAGCCCCAAATTTGCTTAGTAGTAGGCTTGTCCCGATACCGATACTAGTATCAGTACCCATACTGAGCATTTGCGCGAGTACTTGTACTCGCGCAAATGCTCCTGATGCTTCACCGATACTTTTTTTTTTCTTCCTCGGAGAGCGGGTGGAGAGGGGGCGGAGAGCAGAGCAGTCCTCGAGTATGTAAAACATGCCACTGGAGGAGAGGAGAGCTGCTGCCGCTACCGCCGTCTAGTTGATCGGCGCTCAGGGAACATAACAGCTTTCATTTGAATAGCTGTGTGTTCCCTGCCACGCGTTGTCATATATAGCCCCTCCCCCTTGTCCAGGCACTTTGATAGACAGATCACCCATCCCAGGATTGGGTGGGTGATCTGTCTATCCTGTCTATCAAGGTGCCCTGACAAAGGGGAGGGGCTATATATGACGACACGCGGCGGGGAACACACAGGTATTCAAATGAAAGCTGTTATGTTCCCAGAGCACCGATCAACTAGACGGCGGGGGGAGACCTACACAAAGCTGCATTTGGGGACATGGCTGCATTTGGGGACATAAGGCTGCATTTGGGGAGACACAAGGCTGCATTTGAGGAGAGACAAGGCTGCATTCGGGCAGATATGGCTTAATTGGGAGACATGGCTGCATTGGGAGACACGGCTGCATTGGGAGACACGGCTGCATTGGGAGACACAAGGCTGCATTTGAGGAGAGACAAGGCTGCATTTGAGGAGAGACAAGGCTGCATTGGGGGAGATACAGCTGCATTGAGAGATACGGCTGCATTGGGAGACACAAGGCTGCCTTTGGGGAGACACAAGGCTGCCTTTGGGGAGACACAAGGCTGCCTTTGGGGAGACACAAGGCTGCCTTTGGGGAGACACAAGGCTGCCTTTGGGGAGACACAAGGCTGCCTTTGAGGAGAGACAAGGCTGCATTGGGGGAGATACAGCTGCATTGGGGGAGATACGGCTGCATTGGGAGACACAAGGCTGCCTTTGGGGAGACACAAGGCTGCCTTTGGGGAGACACAAGGCTGCCTTTGGGGAGACACAAGGCTGCCTTTGAGGAGACACAAGGCTGCCTTTGGGGAGACACGGCTGCATTGGGGACACACGGCTGCCTTTGGGGACACATGGCTGCATTTTTTTTTAAAAGTATCGGTAATCGGTATCGGAGAGTATATGGGGAAAAAAAATATTGGTACTTGTAATCGGTCCTAAAAAAGTGGTATCTGGACATCCCTAGTTAGTAGATTATGAAGGGGATACAAGAATTTCATTGGGATGGATTTGCTAAAGGCTGATAGGCTGTTCACTTTGCAATTTGCTCCAGAGATTTTATATTTCAAATGAATACCCAATGATGTGCAAGGATGGAGGAGGGGCAGCATTTGTGCTTGCACATGATTGGCTGATGGAAGTTAGCAGGGCTTTACTTCCATCACTAAGCTCTGGGGCAAATTCCCTGCAAAGTGCAACTTCACTTGCAAAGTGAACAGTCTGTTTGCCTTTAGTAAGTCAAGCCCATGAGTCAATGAAAGGGAAGCGTTGGCGGTGTTTCACCTTTCTGGAATTCTTTATTCATAAGTCTTGTTTAGAAAAAAAATCGGTGCCTTCAGGTCAACTGCATTGCAAGGATTTTAGCAACCTTTCTACAAATTCATGTCTTTGTCTGCTGCGATGTAGTTGGTGGTTGCTTTATTACTACATTACTACATCCTATAGAATTTATCTCCTGGCTCCAGTAGAAATGGTTGAAATTTGAGCCATGTGTGGCTAGTTTTAGAGATGATCTTACCAACAGTGAATCTCTAACTGCAAATAATTCCTCTAAATCAGGGGTCTCCAAACTTGGCACTTCGAGGGCCACATCGTGCATTTTTTTACATATTCGTGGGCCGTAAAAATTAGTTATTTCCTAACTGAATCTACAGCAGAATAGAATATAATTTAACAGGCAGGTCGTACTTTGGAGACCCCTGTGCTAAATGAATGCGTAGATTTATGGGAAGATCGGGTAATACGTTTCCTGGGGGGAATTCTGTACACATACAGAGTATAAAGACAAGAAGGAGGGCGCAAACGCCTAGTGCATTGCCTTTAACACCAATTAGTATTCATTGGAAAAATCCAAGGACATACTCACAAACATGAGATGATTAAAAGCATATCATTCACAACTCCAGTATCGGGGATACCAAATCTCTGCAATTGGAAAGCTGACGTGTTTCGGGAGACAAACTCCCTTCTTTAGAACTCTCATTCATCAAAATCACATGGGCGAGCCGTGAGAAGCAGTGGGAAGGGGAGGTTTACCAGAAACGAGCCGGTGTGGAGCATGTGAACTTGTTTTTCTGGGTACTTACCTGCATGCATTGATCTTTGAGCTGAGGGGAGTTGCGGTGGTATTTCTTGGTGGAGGGAGACAATCTTCCAGAGAGAGGGATGCTTGAGATTGATAGAGTTGCCCAATATGGAGTTCTTATAAAGCGTGATATGACTCTTTATGATATGAGAGTCATGTCTATTTGGTGATAAAACTCAAGTCTCTGTTTAGTGGTGGTGGACCATATCGGACATGGTGTCTTTGAAGATTGTTTCCTCCTTTTTCACAGTTTTGTTACGAAAGACTTTTGTAAGTGTGTTGGGGTATTTTTAATTATCACACATTTGGTTTGTTGGAACATATCTCTCGTCCAGGACCCATTCCTGGCATCCTGTGTTTGTGTGTGTGTGTGTGTGTGTGTGTGTGTGTATATGAATGTGTATATATACTGTACTTACCTGTCCTGATGACCCCCCCCGTGATCCAGTGGTCTTGAAAATGGACTGTTCCTGATATCAGCACGCTCTATGAACAGGAACAGTCCACAGCTGGACCATGGGGGAGTGTATTTTTCCAGAGGATTGGCAGATAAGGTGAGTATGAGCTTTTTCCTCACTCCTATAAAAAAAAAAAACAGTTGAACCATGCGGTGCAGCACAGCTCCACTGCATGGTGAAAATAAATTTGGCTGCAGCTGGCATTTAATGCAGCAGATGAAAGACACATCCTTTCATTTGACATCAGAATATATCCAACAGTGCCATTAGCACGGAACTGGCTAAAACCAGTGGAACCCAGGTACACCCATCTACCATCCGGAGAAGTCTGGCCAGAAGTGGTCTTCATGGAAGAATTGCGACCAAAAAGCCATACCTCTGATGTGTAAACAAGGTTAAGCGACTCTACTATGTACGAAAACATAGGAACTGGAGAGTAGAAAAATGGCAGCCGGTGCTCTGGACTAATGAGTCAAGATTTGACTGTAGCAGAAGGCAGTTTGTTGGCCAAAAGGCTGGAGAACGGTACAATAATGATTTTCTGCAAGTAACAGTGAAGCATGGTGGAGGTTCCTTGCAAGTTTGGGGCTGAATTTCTGAATGTTGGAGTGGGAGATTTGGTCAGAATCAATGGTGTCCTTAATGCTGAGAAATACAGGAAGATACATATCCATCATGTCATCATCAGGGATGTGTTTGATTGGCCGCAAATGTATTCACCAGCAAGACAATGACCCCAAACATTCAGCCAATGTCAATTAGAACTTTCAGTGTGAAGAACAAGGAGTCCTAGACGTGATGGTTTTGTCTCCCACAGAGCCCTGATCTCAAAATCGAGTCTGTCTGCGATTACATGAAGAGACAGAAGGATTTGAGGCAGCCTACATCCACAGAAAATCTGTGGTTCGTTCTCCAAGATGTTTGGAATACCCTACCTGCTGAGTTCCTTCAAAAACTGTGCAAATGTTCCTAGAAGAATCTCTATGCTGTTTTGAAGGCAAAGGGTGGCCACACCAAATATTGATTTGATTTGGATTTCTCTTCTGTTCATTTTACTTTTTTTACTCATTTTGTTAATTAATAAAAATGTATTAATAAACACTTCTATTTCTGAATTTCCTAAAGTTGTAGAACATGTCTTGTGTGCATGAGGCCTTACTATGAACCGAGAAAATGGTGTTCTATGTTTTCTTCATTATGGTAGTTCTGGATCGGGGCCAGAAGCTTGAAGGTTCCAAAGAGTTTGGGGTGAGATGAAAGCTTCATTCCATTATCCAGGCTTTGCTGATTTCCAGCAACCTGTGTGCATGCGATATAAGCTTGATCAGAGTTATTGCAGTGGCAGGTGGAGTTGGAGTTGTTGCAGTTGCTGCAGCCAGGAGGGAGGCAAGATCCTGGAGACAGCACTCCATATTGGAGAGGTTCCAGGCCATTGGACTGAGAGAGTTGGAAAAGTTGAGAGGGTCTGGGAGATTGCGAGAGTCTGGGAAACTAGAGGCAACTGGGAGATAGTCCAGGGAAGCCAGAAGAATCTGCGAGTCTTGGAGGAGTGAGAGCACCTGGTGTATCAGGAGACCATCTACGTAGGGGCTAAGAGTGGGTCTGAGGAACCTGTGGTCAGAGAGACCATTGCCAACATTTGGGCTAGTTGTAGCTAGTTTGGCTATCATTTTTTTTTTTCTTTTACCTGTTGTTGCTTTGTGTGTTGCAATCGACGACGGTGTGGAGGATTGCGATCGACGACGGTGTGGAGGATTGCGATCGACGACGGTGTGGAGGATTGCGATCGACGACGGTGTGGAGGATTGCGATCGACGACGGTGTGGAGGATTGCGATCGACGACGCTGTGGAGGATTGCGATCGACGACGGTGTGGAGGATTGCGATCGACGACGGTGTGGAGGATTGCGATCGACGACGGTGTGGAGGATTGCGATCGACGACGGTGTGGAGGATTGCGATCGACGACGGTGTGGAGGATTGCGATCGACGACGGTGTGGAGGATTGCGATCGACGACGGTGTGGAGGATTGCGATCGACGACGGTGTGGAGGATTGCAATCGACGACGCTGTGGAGGATTGCAATCGACGACGGTGTGGAGGATTGCGATCGACGACGGTGTGGAGGATTGCGATCGACGACGCTGTGGAGGATTGCGATCGACGACGCTGTGGAGGATTGCAATCGACGACGCTGTGGAGGATTGCGATCGACGACGGTGTGGAGGATTGCGATCGACGACGGTGTGGAGGATTGCGATCGACGACGGTGTGGAGGATTGCGATCGACGACGGTGTGGAGGATTGCGATCGACGACGCTGTGGAGGATTGCAATCGACGACGCTGTGGAGGATTGCAATCGACGACGCTGTGGAGGATTGCAATCGACGACGCTGTGGAGGATTGCAATCGACGACGCTGTGGAGGATTGCAATCAATCGTGGAATGTGACAGCTGGAATAGAGTCTCACTGGTGGCTATGGCAAACTAACATGTCTTATTACTGACCCTGTGATACATGAGGCCTGGTGAGAAATCTTCCGGTCTAGTTGAGCTGCTCACACAATTCAGTGGTTGTTGATGCACACAGCTTAGAAAAGAAAGTGAGAAGTAGAATTTGTCGGGAGGGATTTCCTGCTTCTATCTTAACGAGCTCTGTTTGACCACTGACTGATTCCCAACGCCCTTCCTAATAGTGCAGCAGAGCACCAGATCTAGATATTCTCACAGGGCTTGAGCTGGGTTCGATATTATCTATATACACAAGCATATGTATGTAATCTTTTTTTATTGACAAGACACATACTATGTCTGTTACTGTTACAGCACAAGCAATTTGCAGGGAGATTAGATCTTACTTAGGAAGTCAGTTGAAGATAGGACAACACTTAGCAATGTTACAAAATACTTTCTAAGGAAATGATGTTGCCTCAGATTATAACAGTGAAGTGATTGCCCCCATCATAAGGTTTTGTAAGGTGCACAAACCACAGGACGCGGCCAAGTACATTCTACCAGCGATAACACTGTACAACCAACGTTGTAAGCCAATCATTGACTGCCAAAGTGTGCCTGTTTTTTTGTAAATATATCGGTATGTAATTATCTGTCAATCTTCTATCTTCCTACTTCTGCCTCTCACGATCAACCGAAGAAAATTCTTAAAAGCTAATACTGCTATGTCTTTTATTAAAGATTCATGGAAAACGATGTATGGCCATAAAAGCAATATATTAAAGTGGTTGTAAACCCCCCCCCCCCCCCCGGCGTCCCAGAGTTACTCCTGGGCATCGCGGCCCTGGCGCTGATATTGGCCGGAGCAGCTAATCACGGCATGACCACCTTTTAAAAACGTCACGATCGCCGTTTCTAAAGTGCGCCGTTGACATCGGTGCACATCTCAATTGTAAATATATCCTAAGCAGGGGTCATGTCCTGGGGAAAAAAGTGTGGGAACTCCCACCCAAGATCCACCCCCCCCCCAAAAAAAAAAATGATACGCTCATATGCATAATTACTAAAGCGCATGTTTTTTTTTTTAAGCAAGTTCTTTCTAAATCCCGCGATAACTCGCGGCAGACCTCCGCAATGTCTTCTGGGAACAGGAGACATTGCAGCACCGAGGAAGTGACAGAATACCCGCACACTACCCGATGAATCCATATACAGGAAGCGGCCAGTAACATAAATATGGATTTACTAAGGTTCGCCTGCCCCTGACAGTGACTCGAGCTGCGCATCGCCACTTAGTGAAGGATTGGCTCGGGCTGCTCAGCTGCTCTCGGCTGCTCTAGCCCTGCAAAGGAAACTGCGTTCCTGCTGTGGAAAAAGTGCAGAAACTCCATTCCCGCAGGACTTGAGCCCTGATCCTAAGTCATGGAGAGAGTTCTGATCAGCCAACTTGGGTGCTCTTGATCAAGGTCATCTGCTGATCTGAGAACTGTAGTGGGGACTTCTAATGGCAACTATAATCACAGGTAGTGTTACTCACTGTGTCTTCAGCTCTGTGGTGTCTCGTAGCAGTGACACCTATGCTAAAATCAGGAGATAGGGTCTCCTCCAGCCCCTCCCACTTCATATTTCTCACCAGTCAGCTGACCTCTACTCTCTGCCCTCTGGTTACAGGAACAGCCCAGGATTCGGTGACCCCTGGCAAATAGTCATTAGACCCCCGAAGGGGTCCCGACCCCCAGGTTGAGAACCACTGCAGTAGGGGGTTACTTTGTTATACGGTAGAAAGTTCAGCCCCCCCAAACCAGAAATACTTTGTAATGCAACCAACAATAACTACAGCTTTAGTTGTGGTGAGTCTAATCTGACCCCTCCTGTTATTATTGGTTAGTGAACCCCCACATTACAGTAGTGGGCCAGTAGTATGTGAAAGAGGTGGTTATGAAAAGGCAAGAGCCATAGAAGATGGTAGCTAGTTGCATTATTGAGTAACTTGGGTTTGGGGGAACATAGGCACAGAGGCATGAAAGCACCAGGAGATTATTGTTTTCTTGAAAGCCCATGGCATGTGAAATGCACTCAAACTTCACCCGGTGCCAAAAAAATGTGCACACACATAAAGAGGTTAGACAAAAACGTGCAACGGGTGTACATAAGCCCTCTAAAATCAGAGGGCCTTTCCCTGAGTCCCCTGGGGCGTTAGGTTCCAGACTGGGGCAAGGGTACTTTTACACTTGATCCATCTGGCCGAAACCAGCCGAACCCTTTTCTCTGGAGGGTCTGCAGAAACAGACCCACCCAAGTATTAGGTGGGGCTCCCCTGAAGGGAGACCCCATGAGAGAGGGCGAACCAAGCCAGAAGGCCATGTCCACCCCCTCCCAAGACTTTTAGGGCAGGCCCGAGGACCTACACCCTACCAGTCTAACTGCAAAAACCGTGTACAAACAAAGGATTTCAAACAATGATGGAAAACCGGTTGGAAATGCACTTTGCCCCTCTTTACCTCACAGGGCTGGAAAAAATTGAAAACGTTTATGGCCCTTTTCTGCTTTTTTGGACCTAAACGCATCAGGTCTGAGGTAAAATGTAAACAGACACTTGACTGTTTACTTCAGCCTGGCCATAGACCTAATATGGGTCTGTTTGAGGCTTAAAGGAGTTGTAAAGGAAATTTTTTTTTTTGCCTAAAATTAATGTCTGCAAGGTAGACAGACAGAATAGTGTAATGATTATGTTAACAAACTAGTAAATACCCGTAGTAAGTGCCCGTCTGATCACACAGGTCTTAAAGGAGTTTTGCCTAAAATTAATGTCTGCAAGGTAGACAGAATAGTGTAATGATTCTGTTAAATAACAAGTAAATACCTATTAAATTCCTTCATCTATATCACCTCCGGCATTCTAGTTTCTGTTCTCTCATTCACTTCCTGGTTTGCATCATTTGTTCATGTAAGAACTACATTTCCCAGTATGAATTGTGGCATGCCCAGTAATTCACACCTCCTTGAAGTCTTTAAGGCCGCGTACACACGATCAGACAGGTCCGATAAAACTTGTCCGACGGACCGCTTTCATCGGACCACGCCGAAGTGGCCTGTTGGTCTGATGTGTGTACACACCATCGGACCAAAATCCCATTGGACCAGAACGCGGTGACGTAGAACACAACAACTTGATGAAAAAACAAACTTAAATGCTTCCAAGCATGCGTCGACTTGAATCTGAGCATGCGCGGGTTTTTGGTCCGATGATTTTGTGTACTAACCATCGAACCTGTCCGACGGACAGGTTTCCATCGGACAGGTTTCCATCGGACAGTTTTAAAGCATGTTTTAAAACTTTGGTCCGCTGGAAAACGGTCCGATAGGCCGTACACACGATCGAACATGTCCGCTGAAACTGGTCTGCGGACCAGTTTCAGCGGACATGTTCGATCGTGTGTATGCGGCCTAACACGTAGAGAGCGTCCTGCCACACAGATGTAGTTCCCAGGAGGGGGTGAGCGCGTTACTGACCACCGCAGTAAAGCCTTCCTTCATGATGGTCAGTAAAATCGGACAAGCAGGGAGTGAACAGAACAGAGAAGAAATAGAGCAGCTTCTGAGCAAAAACGAACAATGAGGAGGTGAAAAGAGCAATGTCTGCAGGTAAATGATGCTTATTATGAAAAAAAAAAATGTTCCTTTACAACCCCCTTAAGGAAAAACCTGAACAGTTATGGATGCCACAATAGTGACATCCATTCCATTCCAATCCTATTGAGGAAAAGATCTGTTGCCTGATCCCCTGCTGACCACAATGGGCGCCGCCCACATTAAAGGGCCGTATTTTGATATCCATGCATTGTTTATCACCATGTGAAAAATGTGTTTCTTGTTTATTACATGCCATCTGCATTGAACTGTGATAACAATCATATGGCAGTGTGTTAGATTTCCACCTGTTCTCCAGTGTATTATCACCCTTAAAATCTTTTGGGCTATCAAAGTACTTTAGCAGCTTGTAATAATAATTATACAGGATTCATAATGATTAGTCATTTAATCCTTCTGGTAATATGTTGGATGTGGGATAGATTTTCAGATTTTGGCACAATGTCCTTCAGCCTGGCTACTAATAAAGCTTTCACTTTCAGCATCTGGAAACACCTGTTTCCCACCCTAGAGAATCAACACTGTTTAGTCATCTAGACTAGAGCTGCTCAATAACTTACAACGGCCTTATATGTTCCTTTATTTAACACTTCATAAATCATATTGCCAGAATGTGGTTTTGCTATTGTTTTAATGAGGTATTCCAGTGCCTCAAGGAATAGCACTCAGTGGAATTAGTAGAGGCTTACGGCCGAATGACTGTTCATATATTAACCAAAAATGTTCCACATGGATACTCTTTAAGAGTATTCATGGCAGTTGCCATTGTAGACCTGTCTAACATACTATTTGTAGGACAAGGTGTCATTTTCACCGAACTTGTTGAATTAGTTTATGGCCTTTGAGTTTTAGGCTAGCCATGCATGGCTCGAAGTTGTCCAATTTCTGCTTACTTGGCCGAAATTGTGGGTGGCCCTGTTGTCACCTACTGGCTTGACAAACGGCAGTTTAAAAACTGACTGAGGTTTAGCTTGTCCCTGATCCTCCTATCCTCTTGTTGGTTATGACATATAATAGTGTAGATACTATGTTAAGTTGTTTATATTTTACTCTGCATTCTCGGCGACAAGTGGAAGGTTTCTTAGCCCCCCACTGTGACAGAGCTGTTACCCCACTATCTAAATTGACATATCCCAGTACTAACTGCCCGAAAAAGATTGACAAAATCTGTCCAATTATATAGATGCCGAAGGGATTACTGTTTGATGCTATTCACTTTTTCTGTATTCTTAATGTACCAAGATTTGCAGCTTGGGCTGGACTAAGTTCTTCTTTTTTGCCTATGCATTGTATTCTCTTATATTATAATGTTTTTTTATTGAAAGTAATAAGATACAAACGGTAGTAAATGTCACATAATTGGTAGAGCTGCACGATTCTGGGAAAAATTAGAATCTGTCCTCCATATGTCACCATGCACCACCCACAGATCCACTTTTTTAAATGTTATATTTAAAAAAAAAAATCTATATCAAAGTTAAACTCAACAAGAAAAAAATAACATGCCTGCCATCGGGCATCGGATCAATGCTGGTGTGCCCTCAGTCACTGCTGTGTTTTCCAGCCGGGAAACGTGGTACCGCCCATGCCTAGGCATCCACTACTGATGTCAGTTCTGGTATCGGCACCATTTGCATTCCACACTGGTTCCGACGGCTTCTCCTCCAGGCTACATCCTGGGAAGACCCGAAAAAATCGTGGTATTCCAGGCTGGAGATTGTGTGTGTGTGTGGGGGGGGTGAATCGAGATTGCGATTATTATACGATTATTTGTGCAGCTCTAATAAATGGACAAGCACATTTCTCAGGTCTACATAGCAATAAGAACACTGGTGCATTAATGATGGAAGAACGATCTAAAACATCATCAACTATAAATGACTTAATACCAGAGAGCCCTCTGATAAGCACCCTAAGATATAAGAACAGTGAACAGTCATAATGCAAATGTTGGCAAATACAAACTAGGTCCATGTTGAACCAAAGTAGCATCAAAACGCATAATGTGCTGTTGGGAATGCATTGTAAATAGCCATTTCACAATTGGGGGTACTAGGAGGGGAGGGAGAGGGACCTTGGATAGGAGATTATAGGGAACTAGTCAAATTCGAGAATAAAACCACAATAATAGGAAAAGCGACAATATTTGAGTTGCCAAAGAACAAACAAGGAAAGAAAAAGGGGAAAAAAAGTAGGGCTGTGCAAATTAACTTTTAATCAATCGATTAATCTTTATTTTTTAATAGTTTAAAAGTTTTAATGCTATTCCTATCAAGCGCTGCCTTTGTGTGTTTTTTTTGTATCCTGCTATCCATTTTTCCAGTGGTTGGTAGCTGCACTGGGAATCAGCTTGCAAGGCGATCAGCTGAAAGTAGTTGGATTTGTATGTGCGTTTATAATTAATCAAAATTAGTCGATTAATCGATTAAAAAAATAAACGATTAATCGAACACAAAAATGTTGATCAGTAACAGCCCTAAAAAAAAATGAAGAGATCAAAAAGAGGGTCTGCCATGACAATGTATTCTTTTAACTTGACCTGTACTACATGCAAAACCTCAATAAATATTTTTAATAACAAGAAATTGACAGAGACTGACTGCACAATGATGTTGTACATTTTCCACCTATCACAGTGAACAAATGTGCAGAAGCCCCTCCTATTGGCCTCCCGCATCACGATCACGGGTTAGGCAAAAGGCATATTCATGTCAGCCCAAAAATGCTGGACTCTTTTATTCCCTTGCCTTTGGGTGGGGAGGAATTAATATTAATTGTCTGGCCCTCTTAATATGTTATCATCATGGTTCTCCTTCCATGGAGTCCTGCGGGAACCGTGGTAATGTAAACTGTCCAACCATTGCCTTTGAGCTCCAACATTAAGAAGCAGTTAAACAATATTAGCCTGTAATATCCAATATCAAGTACCCAATACTTTCTGACTCACTGTCCCTGTCCAAGTATGAAAATCAGATGAGGTCAGAGAAACGTCCTTATCTGCATATGTTTTCATTTTCAGAAGGTGAACATTGGCAGAGGGAACTTTGGATATGTTGCCCCTCACCAGTCAGAATATTTTCATTTTTGGTCACTCATAAATCTTTTTAAAGTGTAGGGCAAATACCTGAAATATATGTATATTGCAGTATTTACTTACCCAAATTGCAAATTCTTTTACCAGGAAACACTGTCACTCAGTAGAAAAATCTCTCCATAGCAGGACTGGAAAGTAATTTGTGGGAGAAACTTCCTATGGTGGAGACCACTCGCCCTACGCACTGGCTGGTCCCATCACTACCCACAGGTCCACTGTAGGAGGTCCCTGTTATTCAAACTAGATTGTCTTTCTGTGCCATATTGTAGCAATTGGCATCTATTGGACTGGCATTGAAAAAAGCAATAATACAAATTTGAAAAGGAAAAGTTTGTAAAGGATTGCATTGTAGAACATTTATCAAGAAAACTGCATACAAACCATTGTAAAGTAGAGTCCAGATTTTGTGTTATTTAAAACTTCTGACCAGAAACCAGCAGTGATCAAATTGCGGGATCAATCTACCATCCTGATCTTGTTCCTTTCAATTGTGAGTATAAGCCAAGGGTGAGAATTCAGCAGCTACTGTAAGCGGAAAAGAGGGTCAACAATGCCCATTTGCACGCCTCACTGTGCCCATTTGCACGCCTCACTGTGCCCATTTGCAGCCTTATTGTGCCCATTCTGACTGTGCCCATTGTAGCCTTACTGTGCCCATTGCAGCCTTACTGTGCCCATTATCAATGTGCCCATTGCAGCCTTACTGTGCCCATTCTCACTGTGCCCATTGCAGCCTTACTGTGCCCATTGTCACTGTGTCCAATGCAGCCTCACTGTGCCCATTGCAGCCTTACTGTCCCTTTTTTCACTGTGCTCATTTTAGCCTTACTGAGCCCATTCTCACTCTGCCCATTGCAGCCTCAGTGTATCTGTATTCTTGACAGGCTGCGGGCATTCATTTTTCAAAAGTCGTAGCTTCCTCCTGGTCCCATTCGTTCCGTGATAGTCAGTGTACCTGTCGGGTCGTGGGTGTCTGTTTTTCAAAAGTCACATCTTCCTTCTGGTCTGTGATAGGCGTTTGACACTGTGTTCGGCTACCGCCTATCACGGAGGTCCTCTCATTCCCGGACTCTGTTTCCCAGCAGACACTGTGTTCAGTGTTCTGCCAATCACGGACCTCAGACAAGAGGACGTCCATGATAGATGGAACACTGAACACAGTGTCTGCTGGGAAAGTCTGAGGATGAGAGGACCTCCGTGATAGGTGGTAGTGGAACACAGTGTCAAACGCCTATCACGGACCAGGGGGAAGCCGCGACTTTTGAAAAATGGATGCCCGCGACCCGGCAGGTACACTGACTCGAGTATAGGCAGAGGGGGCTATTTTCAGCCCTAAAAAAAGGGCTGAAAAACTCGGCTTATACTCGAGTATATACGGTATTCTAGCATTACTTTCCTTTTTCGCTGTGCTCATTAACAAATCTTATTTTATTGTATTTCATTGAGCAGTAAAAGCTTACAACCTACTAACGGGACAGGTTGGACTTTGACCCGGCTGATTTTACAACTGAAAGTAAAATAGGTTGCTGTTAAAAGTTAGTCGAATCCTGGTTGAGGCCTCTATATGTAATATAGTAGTAGGATGTCAAATACCAGACTTTGTTTATTTAAAGCATAACTAAATGTATATTGGCTGATTTACTAAGGGCTCAGCATTTCTATCAGTACAGCTTCTTTTTTTTTGTACTATAGATCTCATAATATGAGGTGAATTGTTTTCTATGGGCCCATACACAGGGCTAAGTAATGGTCAGAAATGTCGCATTGCCTCTAGATCTATAAAATCAAAATAGAAAATGTGCATCCACAGTCCTGTGAACGTTTGTGCTAGAGCTGCACGATTAATCGTTAAAAAAAACATCGCCTCGGACCCCCTCAAGATCTTAATCCAGCATTTCCATGATTCATGTAAACAGTGCAGAGCCGTTCTCTGTTCAGAGCTGTCAAAAAATAAATAAGAGAGCAGCCAATGAAGTTTATAACAGCATTGCTCAGCGCTGAGAGATAAAAAGAAACATTGTAAAATTTTGTTCTTTTAGATCAGGGGTCTCCAAACTGTGGCCCGAGGGCCAGATGTGGCTCTTTGCTAGCCTTTATCTGGCCCTTGGGGCACAATTCCTCCCACTGACATGAGGCACTATTCCTCCCATTGACACCAACAATGGGGCACATTATTATCCACTGATACCAATGATGGGATACTATTCCTCCTACTAATAGGGGGAATACTCCTCTTCCTATTGACCACCAACCTGAGGCCATATTTGTTCTCACTGATGCCGGGCCTGGACATTTTTTTCCCTTGCTGGCCCCAATCCGGCCCTCCTAAAGTCTAAAGGGCAATAAAGTGGCCCTTTGTTTGAAAAGTTTGGAGACCCCTGTTTTAGATCAAAGCGATGAACTTCATCTGCAAATGAGGTCAGTTTACCACTTAAAGGCTTATGCCCCATACACACAAGCGGAATTTCCACCAGCAAAAGTCTGATGTGAGTTTTTCATTGGAAATTACAACCGTGTGATGCTCAATCAGACTTTGCTGGCGGAATTTCCACCAGAAAAAGTTTGAGAGCAGGTTCTCAATTTTTCAGACGGAAAAAAATCCTATTGAAAAATAAATTCGGTCGCCTGTATGGAATTCGGACTGGGAAAACACGCATGCTCGGAAGCATTGAACTTCTTTTTCTCGCCTCGTCGTAGTGTTGTACGTCACTGCGTTCTTAAGGCTCGAAAGTTCAGAGAACTTTTGTGTGACGGTGTGTATGCAAGCCAAGCTTGAGCATACTTTCATCAGAAAAAAACATTCAACTTTTTGGATCATAAGCCTTTTTCTGAGATTTGTTCCTTATAAGTTAAACAATTTTTTTGCTTGAAAATTACTTAGAGCCCCCAAAAATGTTATATAATTTTTTACCAGAGACCCCAGAGAATATAGTGGTGGTCAGACTCATTGCAATATTTTATGTCACACTGTATTTGCGTAGCGGTCTTTCAAACGGAATTTTTTGGGAAAAAATGCACTTTAATTAAAAAAATAAATGAAATCGTAAAGTTAGCACATTTCATATAGTGTGAAAGATGATGTTACGTTGAGAATTGTGATCTTTATTCTAAGCAAAAAAAATGTGATTCTCATTTTATCCAGAATCATGCAGCTGTAGTATCTGCTAATGTATACAAGCATAAAGTGCAAATGAACTCTACTGATCTGCTCAGGACCGACAGGATACGTTGGTCCTGAATAACCACCCGGCCTCTAACAACCAAGGAAGCTAGACATCAGGAGTGCCCTAGCAACCTAGAGTTCTAAGTGGTGGGGACTGCCTGCATTCTAGCCACCTCAGACGCTAGGGTAGCAGGAGCCCCCTGCATCCTAGCAACCATGGGCACTGGGCGGAAGGGGCCTCCCTTATCCTGACAGCCTAAGTTGCTAGGTATCAGAAGCTGCCTGTGTCCTAGCAACCAATAGATAATAGTCCATATTGCTCTTATGTTCCTGGAATGGGTTCTAAAAAGTACCAGGTCCAATAGAGTACATTTGCTTTGTGTGTAGAGTGTACCGACAAGATGGTATGTAGGAGCTTAGTGCCAGCAAGGTCTCACTGAAATCATATGGCTGCATTTATGAGCACCAAGGGGTAAAGCATGTTCACTTTCAAAGTACATTTTTTTTCAAGGGAATTTCCACTTAGTATATAAGCAAGCTATTTTTTTTTTTCGCTTGCACGTGATTGGGTATTTTTTACAAAATGAATTTTCACCACATATACTAAGGTAAATGAAAATTGCCGTGGGAGCTGTGGTGGCTTAACGTGATTGGCACTGCGCTGACAAGCCGTTCACCTCTGCAGCCAAGGGTTCGGATCCCGGTCTCGGCTACATGTGAATTGAGTTTGGTGGTCTCAGCCCGGCTCCCGGTGGGTGTGCTATGCAAGGTACGCCTGTGCTTAGTATGCCCACCCCCCCCCCCCAAAAAAAACCACCACACTTCCACGCACACGAAATTGGTTTAACACACACGCACTTTGGCCATGAGGTCTCCTAAAATAAAGAGAGGCAAAGGACCTACGGGGCTGGCTGGGTGGGCTAGACCCCTCACTCCCTCATAGGGGGAGTCCCTCTGCCCCGTTGGGGTCCCGTTGGTCCCCAGTCGGGCTCCCAAGTGGAAAGTGGAGCAGGTAGGGCGGGGTGAGTGGGAGGCCCCCCCTCACACCGCCATTGCCACCGGGGGCATGGAGAAGGATGGCGATTGCCTCCGGGGGGAGGGTCTGCCTACTCCCAACTCCTGCAGTCCGGCTCCTCTCTCTCGAGTTCACACAAAATACACTTTTGAAAAAAAAAAAAATGAAAATTGCCAAGAAAAATTGCAACGTAAAAATTCACTTTACAGAGTGAACATCATTTACATTTTTAGTAAATCAGCCACATGGTCTCCAAAAATATACTTCAGTTACTCTATAATCTTAAATGTGTTTTATATCTACATAACTGCACAAGCAAAACTGTCTCTGCTGTCATTTAGTTACTTAATAATGTGTCTTAGCACTACGTATATTGAATGGATGTTGGACCTGGAGTGTCTATCTACTAAACAGCAGCGTAATCATTTACTACAGAGTTTGACTTTTACCCTTTTCTTTGCAGTCTGTCAATGTAGTAGGCAGTCATTGTGTGGATCATTGAAAAATGTGGCCACAGTTTAACCACTTGCTTACTGGGCACATAAACCCCCTTCGTGCCCAGGCGAAATTTCAGCTTCCGGCACTGCGTCACTTTAACTGACATTTGCGCGGTCGTGCGACGTGGCTCCCAAACAAAATTGGCGTCCTTTTTTCCCCACAAATAGAGCTTTATTTTGGTGGTATTTGATCGCCCGTGCGGTTTTTATTTTTTGCGTTATAAACAAAAAAGAGCGACAATTTAAAAAAATATATATATTATTTACTTGTTGCTATAATAAATATCCCAATTTTTAAAAAAAAAACAAAACTTTTTTTTTCTCAGTTAAGGCCGATACGTATTCTTCTACGTATTTTTGTAAAAAAAAAAAAAAAATCGCAATAAGCGACTGCTTTGTGCAAAAGATATAGCGCCTACAAAATAGGGGACAGAATTATGATTTTTTTTTTAATATTTTTTTTTACTAGTAATGGCGGCGATCTGCGATTTTTTTATTGGGACTGCGACATTACGGCGGACACATCGGACACTTTTGACACATATTTTTGGCGCCATTCACATTTATACCACGACCAGTGCTATAAATATGCACTAATTACTGTATAAATGTGATTGGCATTGAAGGGGTTAACACTAGGGGGTGAGGAAGGGGTTAAATGTATATCCTGGGTGTGTTCTTACTGTGTGGGGGGAGGGGGGTGACTGGGGGAGGTGACTGATGCTGTGTCCCTATGTACAAGAGACACAGATCGGTCTCCTCTCTCCCTGACAGGACGTGGAGCTCTGTGTTTACACACACTGCTCCATGTCCCTGCTCTGTCACCGCCGATCGCGTGTATCTGACGGACACCGTGGCCGCCGGGTGCACGCATCGAATCCTCGGCGATGCGACGGCACTGTTTTTCTCTGCCAGTGGCGCGCGCGGGGAATTACAAAAACATTGACGTCCAAAGACGTGACCCCGGTGCCTCAGGTCCGCGCTGTTGACGTCTTTTGTCAATAGCGCGGATCTGTACTGGTTAAGGTAAAAATTAAACTTGGTGATCCTGGCTGCAGGTTCCATATTAAAGAAGAAATCTTGCATGTTTTTTTCATATCGCCTTAGCCCCAGGGGGCAAAGTACATGTAGTACTTTGTTCTGCCTTTATACATAGGGGGAGATTCACGTAGAACGGCACATCTTAATGCCGCCGTAGCATATCTTCTTTACGCTACGCCGGCGCAATGTTGAGAGGCAAGCCTGCTATTCACAAAGAATATGCGCTCAACGTTGCGCCGGCATAGTGTATAGCTGTCGGCGTAAGCTGACGGCATAGTGTATAGCTGTCGGCGTAAGCTGACGTAAGTCAAATTAGCTGGAAGTGGGCGTGATATATTATATTGAAGCGTGACCCCATGCAAATGATGGGCTGAGCTTGAAAAAACGAACTGCGCATGCGTCGGCTCTTGGACGCATCCCAGTACGCATGC
The DNA here is from genome assembly GCA_029574335.1 of Rana kukunoris. Taxonomy (NCBI): domain Eukaryota; kingdom Metazoa; phylum Chordata; class Amphibia; order Anura; family Ranidae; genus Rana; species Rana kukunoris. The sequence goes on along the minus strand of CM056056.1, from coordinate 53,409,199 downwards.
GCAGAATCACGTCGGGACAAACGCCTAAGATACGTCGAATCACTGAACGTAACCTACGCACAGCCCTATTCACGTAGTACTACGTAAACGACGTACAATACGACGGCTGTTCCCTCGGGTATTTCCGGCGCTATGCGGCGCCTGCACACAGACCTAGGAGCTGACTGCGCAGGCGCCGTATTTCTCTGAGTCCTATTTCGTTTTTTTTCGGAGGGCGTGACGCGCCATAGCCATAGGACTCGGAGAAATACGGCGCCTGCGCATTCAGCTCCTAGGTCTGTGCGCAGGCGCCGCATAGCGCCGGAAATACCCGAGTCCTAAATCGGGTATTTTCGGAAGCCGTGACGGGCTATACAGGCGCCATCCACCGCAGGGGAAATAAATCAAAATCAAGGATTACACAGTAAGTGGGGCATTTAAAAAACAAAAACAAAAAAAAAAAAACTGCATACTGGTGCTGACGCCAGTATGCTGGATCACATGGGAAAGAGTATATTTAGGGTGAACCACCTCTTTAACACAAGAACCTTCACTAGAAATGCAGGAGGAGGGGGCAAGCCAGCTGAAGCAGTTCTTGTATTGTGCCCAGCAGAGCACAGCTTATAGCCCAGTGCCTCTTCTGCTGTACCCCTCTGCTTTGGAGGGAAGGCTATGGAGCCTAGATCCACCTGCCATTCTGTGGAGAGTAAATAGAGTAGTAGCTGGTGAGTGTTGTAGTGGGCTTGTGTTTTTGTGAGTGACGGCTCTAGTCTCCAGCACACCACCATTCACAACAATACAAACCAAAAGCTGCTACTCTAGTCTCTCTCCTTAGAATAGCTGGTGGGCAGGTCTGAGCTCAGAATAAAATACAGAGACGTAGAGCAGAAGAGACACAGAGCTGGAAGATTATAAAGCAGAGCTGCAGAAGGAAGAAGGGGAGGTGGCTTCCATGCTGGCTGTAGCTCCCCAATTGGTGCACCCATAAATTGGGCTTCAGTTTGGGATCGACCTGCAGTGTAGAGCAAACATGTAAGACATTTTATTTTATCTAGAAACCACTGCATGGATGGGAACATGAACATGTGCTACATGCATTGGGACTCCCTGGGGATTCGAGAAGGGTTTTTAACTTCTGTTTCTAATTCTTTTTCAAAGTCTACTTGTATCGATATCAGGATTGCTAAACTACCACTACCTTGCAATATAACACACTTCCAACTGCATGGAGTCTGCTTATACTTAGGTGTGGAAGGTACCAAAACACAGGTTTCCTAGCTAACATAGCAATGTTCTCAGGCTTTGGGGTTCTTAGGGTGCTCCAGTAAAAGTCATAAGACCAGTTCAGGTACCTTTTTAATATTTGCTGTTCCATTTAATTGCTTGACTAGGACTATTAAGACTAGGCTGAACTTATCTTTGGCGCTGAAGGTAAATCAGTGCACCAGTACATCTACCCCTAACTAAAGGTAAAACTTTTTTTTCCCCATTTTGGATAGAGTGCAGAGGGATTAGAAATCTTGTCAGGGTTTTTTTGCTGTCTGTGCCCTCGTTAGGACGGTTCACCCTCTCTGTTTGTCCTGTTTACTATTATATTTGAAAGTGAAAGTAAAAGAAAATACCACATTTTGGGTTGTCCCCAGAAAAGTAATAAAGGGTAAATATTCCAATGGGGACACTAGTTCTCACGGAGCTCACGACCCCGGTCCGAAGCTCCGTGACCGCGCCCACGGACCCGATTCGTTGCTGGTGTAGCGCGATCGGGTCACAGGAGCTGAAGATTGGGGAGAGGTGAGTGTAAACAAACCTTCCCCGTTCTTCTGTGTGGCTTGTCACTGTCTGTTCCCTGTCTTAGGGAACGACGATCAGTGACATCACACGTCCAGCCACGCCCCCCTACAGTAAGAAACACACAATAGGACACACTTAACCCCTTTAGCGCCCCCTAGTGGTAAACCCCTTCACTGCCATTGTCGTTTTCACAGTAATCCGTGCATTTTTATAGCTCTTTTCGCTGTGAAAACGACAATGGTCCCAAAAATGTGTCAAAAGTGTCCGATTGTGTCCGCCATAATGTCGCAGTCTCGAAAAAAATCGTTTTGTTGAAAGATCAAATGAGGCGGGCAGAAAATTGTCAGCTGATGCAGCCACTGTTCAGTTTTCTGACAGCCACCAGCGTCGGCTGTCAGATTACAACAGATGGCACTGCAGATGCATTCATCTGCTCTGTATAGTGTGGATGGAGACATCTACATTTTTTTCAGGCTGATGGGGGAAAAAAAATGTCAGCGCATGGGTAGCTATAGAGACTCGAATCTACTGGAAGAAACCTCTAACTGCAAACCGTGCATCACTAGTATATAGCTGTCTTCTATTCATGGGAAGGATATTTTTACTGTTTATTTCCCACAGCCCTCAGAACGGTGTGTTTATTTTTAGCACTTCAGTTTACTATTCCCATAGTATGATTGTGATCTGGATCTCCTTAGCTTTGTTTTATTTTAACATGTGAATCACCTTGTACTTGATCATAATGCAAGGTCCTTTGTGATTGTTCTTAAAGTGGAGGTGTACCCACATTTTTAATAGTGCAGCTGCCGACTTTTAAAAAATGGACACTTACCTGTCCAGTGCGCCCACAATGTCGGCAGCCGAGGCCGAGCAATCGCTCGGCCTCAGCTGCTGCCGCCATCCCAGAAGACAGTGGGGGGAAGTCCTATGCCTGGAAGTGGGTGCAAATACCTGTCTTAGGTATCTGCACCCTCCTCCCCCTGTAAGGTGCCAAATGTGACCCCGGAGTGGGGGAGGGTTCCGAAAGGCGGAAGTTAAATTTTTGGTCGGCACGCCGCTTAAAGCTGGCCATGCACAGGTTCCATTTTGGCTGTTTCCTGCATTGCTTGCACCACTCGACTCAACAAAAGTCCATTTAAAAATCTCAGCACTCTTCTGAGAAGGAGAGAGAGGATCAGCAGGCGACATCTCACAAATGGAAAAGGCCATAGACAGATTGAAGTTTGGTTTGTCCCAGCTGAATCGTGCCCCAGTTTAATTGCCTGAAAAGTACTGTATGTATAGTCAAACTTAGTCAGGCCCATAAATATTGGGACACAATTCTAATCTGTTTGGCTCTATACACCACCACAATAGATTTGAACTGAAACAAACAAGATGTGCTTTAACTGCAGATTTTCAGCTTTAATTTGAGGGTATTTACATCCAAATCAGGTGAATGGTGTAAGAAATAAAACAGTTTGTATATGTGCCTCCCACTTTTTAGGGACCAAAAGTAATGGGACAATTGGCTGCTCAGCTGTTCCATAGCCAGGTGTGTGTTGTTCCCTCATTATCCCATTTACAAGGAGCAGATAAAAGATCCAGAGTTAATTTCAAGTGTGCTATTTGCATTTGGAATCTGTTGCTGTCAACTCTCAATGAGATCCAAAGAGCGGTCTCTATCAGTGAAGCAAGCCATCATTAGGAACAACAACAAAAAAAAAAAAACACCAGAGAGATGGCAAAAACATTAGGTGTGGCCAAATCAACTGTTTGGAACATCCTTAAAAAGAAAGAACGCACCGGTGAGCTAAGCAACACCAAAAGACCCGCAAGACCACGGAAAACAACTGTGGTGGATGACCGAAGAATTCTTTCCCTGGTGAAGAAAACACCCTTCAAGAACACTCTCCAGGAGGTAGGTGTATGTGTGTCAAAGTCAACAATGAAGAGAAGACTTCACCAGAGTGATCACAGAGGGTTCACCACAAGATGTAAACCATTGGTGAGCCTCAAAAACAGGAAGGCCAGATTAGAGTTGCCAAACAACATCTAAAAAAGCCTTCACAGTTCTGTTACAACATCCAATGGACAGATGAGACCAAGATTAACTTGTACCATAGTGATGGGAAGAGAAGAGTCTGGAGAAGGAAAGGAACTACTCGTGATCCAAAGCATACCACCTCATCAGTGAAGCATGGTGGTGGTAGTGTCATGGCGTGGGCATGTATGGCTGCCAATACAACTGGTTCTCTTGTATTTATTGATGATGTGACCTGCTGACAAAAGCAGCAGAATGTATTCTGAAGTGTTTCGGGCAATATTATTATCTGCTCATATTCAGCCAAATGCTTCAGAACTCATTGGACGACGCTTCTTAGTTCAGATGGACAATGACCTGAAGCATACTGCGAAAGTAACCAAAGAGTTTTTTAAGGGAAAGAAGTGGAATGTTATGCAATGGCTAAGTCAATCACCTGACCTGAATCCGATTGAGCATGCATTTCACTTGCTGAAGACAAAACTGAAGGGAAAATGCCCCAAGAACAAGCAGGAACTGAAGACAGTTGCAGTAGAGCCCTGGCAGAGCATCACCAGGGATGAAACCCAGCGTCTGATGATGTCTATGCGTTCCAGACTTCAGGCTGTAATTCACTGCAAAGGATTTTCAACCAAGTATTAAAAAGTGAAAGTTTGATTTATGATTGGTAATCTGTCAAATTACTTTTGGTACCTTAAAAAGTGGGAGGCACATATACAAACTGTTGTAATTCCTACAACGTTCACCTTATTTGCATGTAAATACCCTCAAATTAAAGCTGAAAGTCTGCAGTTAAAGCACATTTTGTTTGTTTCATTTACAATCCATTGGGGGGTGTATACAGCCAAAAAGATTAGAATTGTGTCGATGTCCCAATATTTATGGACCTGACTGTATATATGGATAGAGCAGCAAAGAATTAGAACTCCGTCATCTTTCAGTCTGGACACAGGTACAAATGCTTTTGCCAGCAGTCACACGCCGAGGTCATCAAGTACAATTTAGGGCCAGTGGTCCGGCATTGTAAATGAGGAGAGGGAGGGTTTGCCCACACACCAGAGACATTTGCCCACAAACCTAATTAACATTTATTCTTTGCAGTTCAGGGGGTCTACTGCAAGGGTAATATTTGTGTAATTCCCAGAGTTGGGTTTTAAAGAGGAAGTAAACCCTGATGGGTTTTACTTCCTTTTTATTCCTCTGCAAAGTAAAAGCATCGCATACTAGCCCATTATGTGACATTTACCTGCAAATGCTGGTGGAAGTATCCATCTTCACCCCTCTTCCTTTCCGGGGCTGCGAACTCTGTGTCTGGCTGGAGCTGCGTGACGTCACTCCCGCGTATACGCTTGGGAGCCGGCAGTCACGGCACACACTGGGGAAGAAACGGTACGGAGGACCATTCCTTCACCACATCATCATCGGCACACATTTAGGAGATATTTTCAGTACTTATAGGTAAGCCTTGTTATAGGCCTACCTATATGTAAAAATGGGTCAGGGGGGTTTACAACCACTTTAAGGTATTTACGAGGACATTTTTAGAACGATTATACGAATAATGAGAGAATAAAGAATTTGCATAGCTATTTGTCTAACGAAAGTGCATGTACATTTGTTGTGTGTAAAGGGGACAAAAAACATATTGATAGTCTAGATTCTGTAAATAAAATAAAAAATATATAATTTTTTTTTTTTTAAATATAAAAAAAAAATGTAAATAAAAAAAAAATTATTAAAAAAAATAAAATAAAAAAAAATTAGATTCTGTGCTGTTCGATTGTGAATCACTGATTTTAAACAGAAAATACAATGTTTGGCCAATAGATGGGGTGAAGTATTAAATAATACTTTGCTCCATCTAGTGGCCAAATGCAGTATTTTCCATTAAAATTTGACAATTGAAAAAACCACAAGACTTAATAGGCACAAGCTAAATAACATTTTTTTTTTGTGTTAAATGTGGGGTTGGGGTATTGTTTTTAAGCTTGTGGATATGTGACTGCCATAAATATATATACTTATATTTCATTCGTTTATTTTACCTATACGCATATCAGAGCAATACATTGCAAGGCTGATTCATGAACATCAGCACAAAGAATGACGCACACTTTCTCTTTCTCTACCATTCTTTGGAAAATTGGAGAGAATCACATTATTATGGGCAGTAATGCCAGGAATTATTGTTAAATCCAACCCGATGTAATGTAGTGACCACAGACATATGTGTCGTTTTTTTTTTTTTTTCACAGGAAAATGCTCATGTGCAAATTACATTATTGGTCCCATTTTCTTTTTTTTTCTCTAAATAAACCAGAGCGGAGAAAAGCAAACAGCATTTATTTTATTGTTATGTTATTTCAACAGCTAACTGCAAAAGATAAAGGAAAGGTGCATATCTCGAGCCGGCACAATGCACAGGAAAAAGGAAGTCAATTGCAAATCTGGAGCTATAGATTATCAGCTGTAAGCTTTGAGCCGAGCATGTCCGTTAGCAGGCATTCATTGCTGGCCATCTACTTCACCCTCCTAAACAATGACTCCTCTGCTAGAGATGCTCCAGAGCTCTGACCCTGGCTATAGGAAGCAATGGTAACGGGCTAACTGTGCTCTAGCCCTTCCTGCTCACAGCAACAGGATGCTATTAGGAGAAAAAAAACATACATTAAGGGGAACTGGGCCAGGAGATTTCAAAGCTCACGTTGCAAAAAGAATAACAGACATTTTTCATGCGGGCACGGTCACCAGCCAGCATGTTTGTTGTTTTTACAGGGCTATCCATATTTCTCATTACACACGCTTTATCTCCATCTCTGCCCTAAAATGTAGCTCTTTTCCAGGATTGGAGGAAAGCAAAATTACTTTAGGGTGTATCGCAAACAAGGATAATGCCTAATTATAACCCAGTGGATGTATATATGCAGAGCAGTCTCGGATAACAGTCGATGAACTGCAAAAGCAATCCAGGAAATACTGCAGCTGTGCTAAAATTAGAAGGGGTAATTGCTTTATATAGGGCACATAATACAGAGCATTGCTTAAAGTGTTTGCTAACTCCAAAAGAGAAAATAAAGATCCTGGGCCAGATTCAGGAACAGTTAGGCTGGCGGATCCAGTGATCCGCCAGCCTAACTGTCACTTTGAGCCGGCGTTTTTGTTTTCTGTAACCAGAAAACAAGAAACGCCGGGTTGAAGCTCCGATGCGATCAGCGTAACTGAGTTTCGCCATCGCATCGTTACTTCAACTTAAAAATGGCGCCGGGGGCGTTCCTGCCGATTTCCGCTCAAAAAATATGTTAATGAGCGGAAATCGGCAATTCACGAGCGAATTCCGGCGCGACGCAATGACGGTACGACGTTTCCGGAAGCGATACGCGGCGCGAAGATATACCTACATGGGGTTGGAGTATCCTATGTTAGGTATAGGCGTCGTCATCGCGTCGGGAAAAAAAAAATCACGTCGCTTGCGTAAAAAGATCATGAATGGGAATGTGACGTCATTGACGTTCATTCACAGAATTTGGAGCATGCGCACGGGGATGCTTTGACACTCGACGCATGCGCAGTACGTTCGCGGCGTGATTGCGCTTAGTTTAAATACTACACGCCCCGTACCCGCCCAATTTGAATTCCGCCGGCTCATTTTCGTTACGCTGTCGCAACTTTAGGAGCAAGTGCTTCGTGAATGACAGCACTTGCTGCTAAAATTTCGGCAGAGTAACGTAAATGAGAAGCGTTACTCTGGAGCAAAGATGCTCTCATCTACCTGAATCTGGCCCCCTGTTTCTTTAAAGCATTATATACAGCACAGTGCTTGTGCTGTGAATTTTTTCCCCCCTATATAATCTGAAATACCTGGCTGATCTTGCCAGTTTCTGGCCTCCCCTCTGTACACTGACCACAATATATCAGGGCTGCTAAACCCTGACACAGTGGTCAGAGTACAGGCCTCCCTCAGCCACAGCCCTTAATTATAACCCAGTGGATTTATATATGCAGCGCAGTCTCGGATAACAGCCAATGAACTACCGTATATACTCGAGTATAAGCCAACGCGAATATAAGTCGAGGCACCTAATTTTACCACAAAAAAAATGGGAAAGCGTATTGACTCGAGTATAAACCTAGGGTGTCCTCACTGCATGCCTCACTTTGCCTCACTGTGTCCTTGTGCATGCCTCACTGTGCCCATGCCTCACTGTGCCCATGACTAGACTGATGTTTAACATGGGAGTCTAGAGAAGGGGTGCTCGGCTTTGAAAAATCAGTGCTCCCCAGCCGTAGGTCCTCCAGACAACAATCTTTGCACACTTGTAGAGGAGAAATAGGGCTTAATGTGTGCCAAGTGCTGGGTCCAGCTGACCTACGAATGGCCAGTACCAGGTCCCCAAAGTCACTGAAGAAATTATAGTTTAACATGGGAGTCTATGGAAGGGGTGCCGACTTTAAAAAATCGGTGCTCCCTAACTGTAGGTCCCCCAGACAACAAACTTGTAGAGGAAGAGTGGGGCTACATATGTATGTGCCAAGTTTGGGGTCCAGGGGACCTACGGCCGGCCGGTACCTGGTCCCCAAATCCGGGAGATCAGGCGCAAAAAGGTGACTCGAGTATAAGCCGAGGGGGGCATTTTCAGCACAAAAAAAGTGCTGAAAAACTCGGCTTATACTCGAGTATATGCGGTAATTGCTTTATATAGGGCACATATGACAGAGCATTGCTTAAAGTGTTTGCTAATCCCAAAGAGCATCCTGTTTCTTTAAATCATTATATACAGCACAGTGCTTGTGCTGTGTAATTTGGCCCCCCCATATAATCTGAAATACCTGGCTGATCCTGCCAGTTTCTGCCCTCCCCTCCGTACACTGACCACGATATATCAGGGCTGCTGAGCCCTGACATTGTGGTCAGAGTACGTGCCTCCCTCAGCCACAGACCTTAATTATAACCCAGTGGGTGTATATATGCAGAGCAGGTCTCACAGAACAGTAGATGAACTGCTAAAGCAATCCAGGAAATACTGCAGCTGTGCTAAAATTAGAAGGTGCGATTGCTTTATATAGGGCACATAATACAGGGCATTGCTGAAAGTGTTTGCTAACCCCAAAAAATAAAATAAAGATCCCGTTCCTTTAAAGCAGGGGTCTCCAAACTTTCAAAACAAAGGGCCGGTTTACTGTCCTTCAGACTTCAGGAGGGCCAGACTTTGGCCACTGACAACAGAAAAGGTCCTGACATCAGTGGGAAAAACAATACCGCATCTTGGTGTCAGTGAAAGGAATTATACCCCGTCATTGGGCCCCATTGTTGGTTTTGTTGCGAGTAATTGTGCCCCATCATTGGTGTCATTGGGAGAAATTGTTCCCCATCGTTGGTGCCATTGGGTGGAATTGTGCCAGTTCATTAGTATCAGTGGGGCTAATTATGCCCCATTATTGGTATCAGTGGATGAAATATTGCCTGAAGAGCTCCACCCTAAAGTGGAAGTTCCACTCATCGGAACCCTCCCCCCTCCGGTGTCACATTTGGCACTTTTCAGTAGGAGGGGGTGCAGATACCTGTCTAGGACAGGTATTTGCACCCACTTCTGGGAGTCCACTCTGCGGGGACTAGTGAGCATGGCGCAGCACGACTCGCGCGTACGCCATATGGAACCGGGCAGTGAAGCCGCAATGCTTCACTTCCTGGTTCCCTGACAGAGGATGGCAGTGGGGGCAGCGGAGTGATGAGCAATTGCTTGTCTTCTGCTGCCGACATTGCTGGACTCCAGGACAGGTAAGTGTTCTAATATCAGAAGTCAGCAGCTGCAGTATTTGTAGCTGCTGGCTTTTACTATTTCTTCTTTTACGGCAGAGCTCCGCTTTAACCACTTGCCGACTGCGGCCTGTATATTTCCGTCGGCAGAATGACACGGCTGCGCAATGGAACGTACCTTTGAATTTGTCGCCGTGCGGCGTGCGCACACCACCGGCAATGTGCTCGGTGAGTGTGCCCGCGGGACCCGTGAAATGTCTGCCGGGTGTGTCACGGAGAGGCATTTCCCTGTTCTGCCTAGTGACAGGACAGTGTCATCGGGAGCAGTGATCAGTGTCATGTCACTTGTAGCCCAGCCCCCACACAGTTAGAATCATTCCCTACGACACACTTAAGCCCTTTCTCGCCCCCTAGTGTTTAACCACTTCCCTGCCAGTGTCATTTACACAGTAATCTGTGCATTTTTATAGCACTGTTCGCTGTATAAATGACAATCGTTTCAAAATAGCGTCAAAAGTGTGTGATGTGTCCGCCATAATGTCGCAGTCACGATAAAAATTGCAGATCGCCGCCATTACTAGTAAAACATTTTTTTTTTATAAAAATGCTATAAATCTATCTCCTATTTTGTAGATGCTAACTTTTCACAAACTAGGGTTGTCCCGATACCGATAGTAGTATCGGTATCGGGACCGATACTGAGCATTTGCGTGAGTACTTGTACTCACGCAAATGCTCCCGATGCCTGGCCGAATACTTTATTTTTTATTTTTTCAAGAGCAGGTGGAGTGCGGGTGGAGTGCGGGTGGAGTGCGGGTGGAGTGCGGGTGGAGTGCGGGTGGAGTGTGGGCTGCATTAGGGACATTGCTGCATCGGGGACATGGCTGCATCGGGGACATGGCTGCATCAAGGACATGGCTGCATCGGGGACATGGCTGCATCGGGGACATGGCTGCATCGGGGACATGGCTGCATCGGGGACATGGCTGCATCGGGGACATGGCTGCATCGGGGACATGGCTGCATCTAGGGACATGGCTGCATCTAGGGACATGGCTGCATCTAGGGACATGGCTGCATCAGGGACATGGCTGCATCTAGGGACATGGCTGCATCTAGGGACGTGGCTGCATCTAGGGACGTGGCTGCATTAGGGACGTGGCTGCATCGGGGACGTGGCTGCATCGGGGACGTGGCTGCATCGGGGACGTGGCTGCATCGGGGACGTGGCTGCAACGGGGACGTGGCTGCAACGGGGACGTGGCTGCAACGGGGACGTGGCTGCATCGGGGACGTGGCTGCATCGGGGACGTGGCTGCATCGGGGACGTGGCTGCATCGGGGACGTGGCTGCATCGGGGACGTGGCTGCATCGGGGACGTGGCTGCATCGGGGACGTGGCTGCATCGGGGACGTGGCTGCATCGGGGACGTGGCTGCATCGGGGACGTTGGTTGAATCGGGGACGTTGGTTGAATCGGGGACGTTGGTTGAATCGGGGACGTTGGTTGAATCGGGGACGTTGGTTGAATCGGGGACGTGGCTGAATCGGGGACGTGGCTGAATCGGGGACGTGGCTGAATCGGGGACGTGGCTGAATCGGGGACGTGGCTGAATTTAGGGACGTGGCTGAATTTAGGGACGTGGCTGAATTTAGGGACGTGGCTGAATTTAGGGACGTGGCTGAATTTAGGGACGTGGCTGAATTTAGGGACGTGGCTGAATTTAGGGACGTGGCTGAATTTAGGGACGTGGCTGAATTTAGGGACGTGGCTGAATTTAGGGACGTGGCTGAATTTAGGGACATGGCTGAATTTAGGGACGTGGCTGAATTTAGGGACGTGGCTGAATTTAGGGACGTGGCTGAATTTAGGGACGTGGCTGAATTTAGGGACATGGCTGCATTTAAAAAAAAGTATCGGTACTTGTACTCGGTCCTAAAAAAGTGGTATCGGGACAACCCTAGCACAAACCAATCAATATACGCTTATTACATTTTTTTTTTTACCAATAATATGTAGAAGAATACATATCGGCCTAAACTGAGGGAATTTTTTTTTTAATATGTTTTTGGGGAATATTTATTACAGCGAAACGTAAAAAAATTAGATTTTTTTTCAAAATTGTCGCTCTTTTTTTGTCTACAGCGCAAAAAATAAAAACAGCAGAGGTGATCAAATACCACCAAAAGAAAGCTCTATTTGTGGGAAAAAACGTCAATTTTGTTTGGGTGCCACGTCGCACGACCGCGCAATTGTCAGTTAAAGTGCCTCAGTGCCGTATCGCAAAAAATGGCCCGGTCATTGGGCAGCCAAATCCTCCTGAAGTGGTTAAACTCAGCATGAAGTGACTTTGACCTAAAAGCTGCGGCACGCTTCCTTCTAATATTCGCGGTTTGTAGAATTACTGTGTGTAAATCGCTAGCTGTGTTACCATTAGATGTTGCAAAGTTTTCCTGATGAAATCTGTTATGAGCTTATCTAGTAGGTGGAACTTTGGTATTAATGTGACCCAGACTTGTGATGAACATTTTTCCTCTGTGACTCATTTTCCATAGTGGCAGATTCTAGTGTCTCCTGCTGGCTGGGCAATGTCTGCACTGCTGTTCTATATTATTAACAATGGTGTTTGCTGGAGAATATGCAACTCAATCACAGGAAGCACCTGGGCATGGGCCGAGGAGAATGGAGACTGGATTTCATAGCACATCTGCGGAAACATCTACTGAATAGTTTAGGAAAAATAAATAGGCCATGCTTACACTTTCTGAGATGACCCTGCACAGCGTGACTTCATGTGCGTGTTTTAATGGAACATAAAATGACTTTTCTGTAACACTCTATGATGTAAGACAAGTATTCACTATATATTAGGTAGGCAGAGAGCCCTGTCCCAAATCAGCCAATCAGCTTACTGAAATCACATTATTGAATTCTTACTTGTTGCCGGGGGTTACTGCACATTTCATGATGCTCTGTTCCTTAACAATTAAAGTTTGGTTGACTTAACCACTTAAGACCCGGACCTTTAGGCAGGTAAAGGACCTGGCCAGTTTTTGCAATTCGGCACTGCGTCGATTTAACAGACAATTGCGCGGTCGTGCGATGTGGCTCCCAAACAAAATTGGCGTCCTTTTTTTCCCACAAATAGAGCTTTCTTTTGGTGGTATTTGATCACCTCTGCGGTTTTAATTTTTTGCGCTATAAACAAAAATAGAGCGACAATTTTGAAAAAAATTCAATATTTTTTACTTTTTGCTATAATAAATATCCCCCAAAAATATATACAATTTTAACTTTTTCCTCAGTTTAGGCCGATACGTATTCTTCTACCCATTTTTGGTAAAAAAAATTCAATAAGCGTTTATCGATTGGTTTGCGCAAAATTTAAAACATTTACAAAATAGGGGATAGTTTTATTGCATTTTTTATTTTTTTTACTACTAATGGCGGCGATCAGCGTTTTTTTTTCGTGATTGCGACATTATGGCGGACACTTCGGGCAATTTTGACACATTTTAGGGACCATTGTCATTTTCACAGCAAAAAGATGCATTACAAATTCAGGGCCAGATTCACGTACGCATTTATTGACCAGCGTAGCGCACCTCCTTTACGTTAGACCGGCGCAATGTAGAGGCGCAATCACCGTATCCTCGTAGTATTTGCGCAGAAATTAGCACCGGTGTAGCGTTAATTCCGAGACGTAAGGCGGAGTAATTCAAATTGGGAAGGACATGGGTGTGTTACATTGAAATAAGCCGTGACCCTATGCAAATGAAGGGCCGGCCGGCTCACGCATGCGCACATGAAGCAGACCATGGTCAGCACCTCTGTGCGCATGCTCACAACTCGGGAACGGCGCAATCAGTAAAATTGGAAGTGGACCAGGGCAACTTAGTGAACTACGCAGACAGCATAAATAGACAGACACAAACGCACTTGCTTTGCAAAGGTACATCCCTTTGTATCCCTTCCTATACAGCAAGGTGCTTTTGTTCTGTTGTTTGTTGCGTTGTGACTTGTCTTTGTGATATTTGTTGACTGTTTGATAGAATATATTTGAAAGTGTTTTTTGGTGACTGGTTGTGAGACTTTTTGGTTGATAGATTTTGTTTGTTTGTTTTGTTGCTTGATTTTTCCCGCTTGTTTTTGTGAGTGATTTTTGGTGATTGTTTGGGAGAGAGTTGTTGTTGTATGAGTATGACTGAGAGGAAGAGGAAGAGCAATTTTTCTTTGGGGGAGAAACAAATTATTGCCCGGGCCCTTACCCAATATGGGCGTTTCCTCCACGGCCCAGAGAGTGCCAACACCCCCCGGCCAAGAAAAAGGAGATTTTGCAGAACTTACTGACCAGGTGAATGCATTGGGGGGGGAGACCCGGACACGCGAGGATATCGTCAAGAAAATCAATGACCTCCGGCGTCTGGTCAGAAAGAAGCTGGCCAAAATGGCAGCCCATGCCAGGGGCACAGGAGGGGGCCCACCATGCCCTGTTAGGCTGACAGTGGAGGAGCGTGCGGTGGCCCACACCTTTAATAGAGAACAAGTGGAGGGTCTGCCTGGCTATGACTCCAGTCATGAAGCCGTGATGCCAGGTAAGGTTTTTGTTTTCCTATCTGGTGTGTAGCATGTGTGGGGGAGGGGGGGAAAGGAATATGTGGCAAGTGTGTGGATCCTTCAACCTGGGAATGTTTTGTGTCATGAGGACCCCCCGACAAGGCCAGTGGATTGTTGTTTTTGGAGGAGTCTTCCTCTCTGGCTGGCAGCAGGGCCTCCCCAAGTGCCTCCCCTTCTCCCCGGCCACAAGCATCAGCTGGAGGCAGGAAGTCATCCCAGAAGACCAGGAGGGTGGCCGAGCTTCTGCCCGCCAATCTGAGAAGGGACCAGGCCCTTCAGACCCGCCATCTGGGACAGGTCAGCCAGACTTTGGGGCGGATGGAGGAGAGCCTGTCCTCCATAAAGGATACGCTTGGGGACCTGGACTGCCACTCCCGGGCTCTTACAAACTGCCTAAACGTACTGCAGACTACTACAGCCGTTGGGCAGGATGTGAGGGCCCTCACCCAGGCCAATACGGCATCACTAAGTGCTGGCCTGACCAGAATTGCCATGGCCTTGGAGGGCAGGCCGCCAGGTGGGCAGAGACCAGGGGCTGCTCCTCCTTCCCCGGATTACCCCCCCCCCTCCCCATGAGTCCTCCCTGAGGAGCCAGGGCCGTGGTCGCCCCAGGCGTGGGTCACGCCAGCGGCATTAATTTGGTTTCCCCCCCCCCTTTTTTTTTTCTGGACTTTTTTTTCCTGTTTTTTTTTTCAGTTTTTTTTTTTTTTTTTTTTCAGTTTTTTTTTTGTGTTGTGAATGATTTCTGAATGTGGGGGTGACATTCCTGCCAGAAAAGGGGTGTCACCCTCATTTGCGGTGGAGAAGGGTTCCCCAGGACCAGGGGGAAGTGATCCCCAGGTCCGTGTGAATGGTGTATGAATGTACAGTGACATAATTGGAGCCGTGGCGTGGTGTTGCTGCTCACAAGTCCTGCATGGTGGGCTTGTGCTAATCCAATTTGATGAGGATGTGGGGTGTGTGTGCTAGGGACCACAGTGGTGTGCATGCATGCATTCTCATTGTGCCATGATTAATGTGTGTGTTTAACGTGCAAAGATGCCTAATGTGAGCTGGCTCCTGGCTGATCTTCCCTCAGAAGACGGGGTATCCTCGCTTAGGGGGGGATTGTCTGGTTCAGGGGTCAGGTCATCACGTATGTCAATCAGCAGGCCCTTTCTCACTGCAAAGTTGTGCAGCATGCAACATGCACCGATGATCTGGCACACGAAGTTGGGGGAATACAACAGGGTCCCCCCAGACTTACCCAGGCATCGGAAACGTGACTTCAGGAAGCCAAAGGTGCGCTCCACCACTGCACGTGTTTGGTCGTG
Organism: Rana kukunoris; assembly: GCA_029574335.1. NCBI lineage: Eukaryota > Metazoa > Chordata > Amphibia > Anura > Ranidae > Rana > Rana kukunoris. The sequence continues at coordinate 53,393,721 of CM056056.1, read as the reverse complement.
CGCTTCATTGTATCTTTCCTCTCCTGGGGTTTGGGGGTTCCGGATAGGAGTCATGAGATGGGGTCCCAGTGCATATGCAGAGTCACCTGTAAGGGAAAAGACAGGAGCATGTGCCCCTTGTGATGTGTGCATCATGGAGGGGACAGTCATGCCTGCCACCCATGTCACTCACCAACCAGCCAGGTGTCCCCATACACGTTCTGTTCGAATTCCATTCGGATGGGGCTCTGATTGTAGATGTAGCTGTCATGGCTGGATCCGGGGTGTTTGGCACAGATGTGCCATATGAGGCCTTGGGCATCGACTATCACCTGTACGTTGATGGAATGCCAATGCTTCCGATTGCGGTATATGTGCTCTGTCTCACAGGGGGGGGGGGGCTGGAGTGCCACATGTGTGCAATCAATGGCCCCCACGGTGCGTGGGAATCTGGCAATTCTGTAGAAATCTGTCATCTCAGTGGTGGGTTTGATGATTTGGTTGGCCATGCGTCTGAGGATTGCAGGGACAACCTGGTGCACACATCTGCTCATGGAGGATTGTGACATCCCAGCCACCACTCCACTTGTTCTTTGAAAAGAGCCACTGGCAAGGAACTGGAGTGTTGCCATGACCTTGACCAGTGGCTGCACTGCATGTGAGCGGTGTGTTGGGCTGGTGATGTCCTCCTGCAAGGTTGTGGTTAATTCCAGGATGGCATGAGGGGTGAATCTGAAGATGTGATACACCTCAGAATCACTCATGCCAAAGAGGTCTATGCGGGTGCGGTATATCCTCTCCCGTGCCCTCCTCAGTGCCCTCCTCCTTCGTTGCTCCTCTAAAGTCAGTAGTATAGCTATGCCCAAGGATGCCCCGGGCATCTTGGCATAAAGTTTGTTGGCCAGCAAGTGTGACTGCTCAGCTCCTCACTAACAGTGTTGCTTTAGCTGACATGTAGACGGATTGTCTAATTTTATACCACCTTTTATATGGTCTAATTTTAGACAGGACGTGCAGCTGTTGCGCACAGCGCGTAGCCTGCGCTGCAACAACGTTCTTTTGTGGATCCCCGTAACTCCCTTATTTGCATATTTGAATAGCAAATCAATAGTGTGTGTATCGCAGTTTTGCGCGGAAGGATACGCCGGTCTATCGAAATTACGCCGGTCAAAAAAAGTAGATTTCTTGCGTATCTCGTTTTGGGGATGCGGCGCATTGAAACGCATGCGCAAAATTAGACTTACGCCGCGCATCTCCTGTAACGCCGGCGTAATCGCTCTGTGAATCTGGCCCTCATTGTTTACTGTGAAAATGACAATTGCAGTTTGGGAGTTAACCACAAGGGGGCGCTGAAGGGGTTAAGTGTGACCTCATTTGTGTTTCTAACTGTAGGGGGGTGTGACTGTAAGTGTGTTGTGATTAATTGTGTTCTCCCTATATATATGTTTACACACAGCTCTCCCCGTTCTTCAGCTCCGGGGACCGATCGCGGGACTCCAGCGGTGATCGGGTCCACGGGTACCGTGGTCACGGAGCTTCGGACCGGGTCGCGGGCCACGGCTGGGCACTTAAAGAGGACGTACCTGTACGTCCTTGTGCCCAGCCGTGCCATTCTGCCGACGAATATGTGCAGGAGGCGGTCCTTAAGTGGTTAAAGTGGATGTAAACTTTTTTTCTTTTTTGCTGTCACAATGTAGAGTATAAGATTTCCTATCATCTGTGCCCAGTCTTGCCACACAGAGTTAATGCAGCTCTGAGCAATCCTGTTTTATTGTTCAGTGAAATAAAACAGACTTACAGAGAAAAACCTTAGTCCGTTCCGCCCCCTTGCTGTGAGTTACAGGTTATTTACATATCTCATGCACTAGCCTGGAGACAGGCATTATTTTTTAATTCCCACCCCTACTCCTTTTCTGAAGTCATGTGGTTACTTTTCTGGATTTGACTGGATGTTAGTGATCATAGCAGAATTTAGTGTAAGAAATACACAGGAAAAAATGCATGTTGACAAGGGGAGTGTAGAGGTGGGCGGAGAGTCTACTGACATCACAACTCCACCCACCGAGCTCCAGACAACAGACCCACCCACAGAATGTGCAGTTTTTCAGTTCCTATAACAGACAGAGGGGAGACATTTGACAGGTGAGGATACATGCATGAGGCATGTATATCTTTATAGATCACCACTATGGCAGTAGTTTAGAAAGGATGAGAGTGGCTTTACATCCACTTTAAAGAGGAACTGCAGTCTTCTCACATAATTTCTAATAAAAACATCTTTGCCATTCTGAATCTTACACTTTGCATATTAATTTATATATACTGTGATTCTGTACTTGCCAAATATGCTGCAGAAATCTCCCTTCGCTGAGTCTGGCTGCAGTCATTTTAACTGTGAGCAGCGGAAGCTGCTGCCTGTTCACTCTCATTGCAGCTCTCATTGGCCCTCTTATGACCCACCCCTCTCCCTTCCTGGCAAACTCTCATGAGAGAGAGAGAGAGAGAGAGAGAGAGAGAGAGAGAGAGAGAGAGAGAGAGCGCGCTGTGCATGATGTCATAAGCCTAGACTTTTTACCAAACAAGAAACAGGAAGTGGGCTGTATTAGGTATCGGTTTGAAATCCTTGTACCAATTGTCAGACTCTACGGTGGTGCAGTGGGTCCTGGGTTCCCCCTGGTGCACGACAATGCCCGGCCTCATCTGTCGAGAGCATGCAGCCAGTCCCTGGAGGATGAAGAAATTGATACCATTGAATGGCCCCCACCCTTACCTGACCTAAATCTAAAAGAACACCTCAGGGACATTATGTTTCGGTCCATCAGGTGCCGCCAAGTTGCACCTCAGTCTGTTCAGGAGCTCAGTGATGCTCTGGGAGGAAATACCCCAGGACACCATCCGTCGCCTAATCCCATCCATGCCTACCTAGTACATGATCTGACACTTCCAGGTCTGGGGAGCGTGCTCGCTGCAGGTGACCCGCTCCCACTGTATTCACATGCAGCAGGAGCCTAGCGGCAGGTACAGCGCACTTGATGTCTGCCGGCACCTGACGATTTTACAGTACACAGGCAAAAAACGGCGATTTGCCTATGTAAACAAGGCAGATTACCGTTCTGTCAGTAGGGAAGGCATGGAGCTTGTGTTCCGGCAAAGCATGGATCTATGCCTTCCCTTAGTAAAAGCACCTCCTCTACAGTACACAAGCATTGGCTAGGAAAACATTTAACCCTTTGATCGCTCCTGATGTTAACCCTTTCCCAGCCAGTGTGCTCGGTACAGTGACAGTGCATATTTTCAGCACTGATCACTATTAGTGTCGCTGGTCCCCAAAAAGTGTCAGTTAGTGTCCGATTTGGCCATCGCAATATCGCAGTCCAACTAAAATTTGCTGATCGCCGACATTACTAGTAGAAAATAAAATAATAAAAATATCTCAGTTTGTAGATGTTATAACTTTTTGCGCAAACCAATCAATATACGCTTATTGGGATTTTTGTTTTTACCAAAAACATGTAGCAGAATACATATGGAAGAAATTCGATTTTTTTTCTATTTTTTCATTGGATATCTTTTTAGCAGAAGGTAAAAATATATATATATATATATATATATATATATATATATATATATATATATATATATATATTTTTTCAAATTTGATTATAGCGCAAAAAATAAAAACCTCAGAGGTGATCTCAAATACCACTAAATAAAAGAAAGCTCTATTAGTAGGGAAAAAGGTCATATATTTTATTTTGGTACAGCGTCGCATGACCGCGCAATTGTCAGTAAACATGAAGGGGGGTAAAGTAACATGAAGGGGGGTAAATCTTCTGGAGGTCAAGTGGTTAATAACAAGCATGTTATACTTGCTTGCTTTGTGCCGTGGTTTTGCACAGAACAGCCCAGATCCTCCTCTTCTTGTATCCCCTGCTGGTGCTCCTGGCTCCTCTCTCCTGCTGAGTGCCCCCATAGCAAGCGCCCTTGTGTGTGCTCGCTCCTGAGCCCCGCTCTGTGTGTTTATAAGAAACATAACGTCCTGGAGCTCCCCGCTGGCCGCTGACCTCTTTGAATGGCTTACTTAGTGATATCGAATGCTGTCTGCTTTCATTGGTTGGGTGAGGCCCCAACGCATACACTGGAGTTCCGGCGGCTTCTTCAAATTTCTTCAGTGAGCTGCTTGTGCTGTGCAAGAGTGGGCAGGCAGGTAGGGAATTTTTATTTTTTGCAGACAAAGCATTTCTCTTCTGCATTGAAAATCCTGCTTGTTTTTACCATATTTTTTTGCCTTACCTTGTGTAATTCACAGGGTGAGAGCGCCATCTAGTGGTTGGTTTATTGTCCGCATTCTTGCAGTAAGCTGTTTGCATCCAATCTCGGTTCTCTTTGAGAAAAACAGCCCATTGTGAAAGACAAAAAACGTGCCAACATAAATATATGATGGGATGTAGATGCTTTTCATTGTGGACAGAACAGCCCAGATTATCTTATTTGTGGGTCAGTGAACAGAATAAACATACAGGTTTTATTTATTAATATTGAAGCAGAAACCCTTGTGGTGTAGTAATTGGGCAAAATAAAAAATAGAGGTGTAATGAATGGAAAATTAAGTTTTACACTGACAAGGTTGGGAGCGACCATATGGAGGTGGTGGAGTGTATCCGGGATAATGCGATTTGTGGAGGCATTAATGGTTGCTCTCGAGGTTCTGGGGAGCCCAATCCAAGGTCCACTTGGGGGTGTCAGGATAGTTGGGCAATGCTTGTCATTACAGGAAAAACCCAAGTAATGAGAGGCGCCTGTCTCTGGAAAGTGTACCATGTGATGTGCAAGAACCCAAATCTCAGTGATAGCGAAGATCTTGATAAAGACGTATCTAAGACACAATATGTAAAAGGTAATTGGATGATTTTCAAAAACAGAAAGCCAAATGGTCTCCCAGTCCCACGTGCCATGCCCTGATGAAGCACAACTGTGTGAAACATGTTGGCTGACTGCACAATATAGCTTCTTGTTTCAACTGTTCTTATGGTCTATGTAAATTCATGAATATTTTTAACCATGTCATTAATACATTTATATTTTTCTTAACCACTTCCATACCAGGCACTTATGCACCTTCCTGCCCAAGCCAATTTTCAGCTTTCAGCGCTGTCGCACTTTGAATGACATGCTACACTGTACCCAAACTATTTTTTTTAAATTTTGTTCCCACAAATAGAGCTTTCTTTTGGTGGTATTTGATCACCTCTGCGGTTTTTATTTCTTGCGCAACAACTAAAAAAAAGACCGATAATTTTGAAATTTTTTTTCTGTTAATTTCTTTTGTAAATAAGTAAGTTTTCTTCTTCAATTACGGGCACTGATGGGCACCGATGAGACGGGCACTGATAGGTGGCGCTGGTATGCGGCACAGATTGGCACTCATAGGCAGCACTAATGGGCACTCATGGGAAGCACTTATGGGTGGCACTGATGGGTGGCACAGATGGGCACTGATAGGTGGGCACTGGGCATGGATGGACACTGAGGGGTGGCACTGATGGCATTGCTGGGGTCATTGGTTTATTTTCTATTTTGGACAGTCAGGGCCCATGTTGCCAGTCAGTGCCCATTTGTGGCCACTGATTGGCATCTATTGTCCTTCTTTTTTTTTTTTTTTTTTTTTTTTTTACATGTGAATGGCCATGGGGGATGTACCTGGCCATCCACATGTTTCCCCCTTCCCTGGTGGTCTTAGCGGCTTCCCTGGTGGTCCAGTGTGGGCCACCGAGGGGGGGCTGCGCTGATAAACAATCAGCGCAAACCCCCCTGTCAGGAGAGCCGCCGATGAGCTCTCCTCTGATAGACGCGAGTAACGAAGAGCTGATCACCGGCTCTTCCTGTTTACATCGTGATCAGCTGTGATTGGAGGCTCTTTACTGAGATCGGAGATGCAGGGTGTCAGACTGACACCCCACATCACCGATCGCCGGGCTGCGGGTGCACGCCGGCATGTTATCCTGCTGGACATCAATAGATGTCCAGTCAGGATAACACAACCACTTCCCGGACGTCAATTTACTATTGACCGGGCTGGAAGTGGTTAAAAATGGTATTGTCTTGGTGTGCTCACCTTCTAAACAGAACTGGTGTCTCCCATTAAAATCCCGATCTTGTGTGAGAGCTTTGTCCCCCCCCCAACTTTTTTCTTCAAGTATCTAAGACACGTTTGTTGACCACGGGTCACTTGGTTAGAAATGTACTGTGAATACAGGTTTTTTGTGACCGCTCATGTATCAAACTCCGCACCAGTGATACTGCAACTCAAGTTGCCTTCACGAAACGCATCTTTAGTACTTCTTGTTAAGATTGTCACTAAGATTTGGGTTCTTGCACATCACATGGTCCACATTCCAGTGGCAGTCACCCCCCGGCGACATCTCATTTTTCATGTTTTTTCCTGATTGACAAGTCTTTATTGGTGTCCTTCTAAAGCATATTGGGGTTGATTTTCCAAAACGTGTACAGTTTTTTTCCCTTAGCGAAGAGAATTTGCACTTTGAAAGGGAATATTCCCTTGTCTTAGGCCAGCCATACATGGTTTGAATCTTGGTCAGTTCAGCAGGAACCAGTTGATATTCGAACCGTTAATGGGCGAGGTGAATGTGCCAAGGTTATACCAACCTGCCTGCTGGATTCTATAGCCACTAGCAATAATCAATGTCTTCTCCTGGCCGGGGGGGGGGGGGGCTTTCCACGCTCCCCTGTCAGGAGAAGACCAATGCCGATTCCCCTGACAGCACTGTCTGTGTTGATGGGGGAATCTTGTGAATTTGCACGGTGTATAGCCCTTAATAAATGTGGCGAAGCTCTGGTGACTCCCATCATCCAATCATGTTCAAGCTAAATACGTATTTCAGGCTCCCTGCCTGAAACCTTTGTCAGTGTCTACAATATATTCTGCTCTCAATATCTTCCTTTTTAGTCACACTTTCAGATGCACGGGGGACAGAGAGTGCAGAAACTGATGGGGTGATGACACTGAGTGAAAGAGCACACCCCCTGTGACCCTTTAGACAAGCATGTTCCTACATGCGTAATCTCAATCCAGAGCCCCGCTGCCTGCTTCCATAGATACAGACAACAGGGCTTTGTCTCCCCCCCCCCAGCTCCCTTGTCATAGGATTTGATTGATGACAGCAGCAGGAGCCAATGGCTTCCACTGTGATCTGCCCTGTGAGGAGGGAGAGAGACACTGCTCTTATGCACCGTGCTGGATTAAGAATAGGCTCAGGTAAGTATAAAGGGTGCTGGAGGGGAACCTGAATTCAAAAGGTTTTTCACCTTAATGCACCTTAAAGTGTTACTAAACCCAGTAAAATCGGTCTGTATATGCAGTAAAACATGCTGGTTATACTCATTGTGAAACCTAAGGGGTTAATCCTCTGCAGTGTGTAAAAAGGCTGTTTGATCCTGTCTTCTCTGATCCTCCCCTCCTTCCACTGTCTCCAAGCTATCTTCTGATAGAACAGAGGTTAGGGGACAAGCTGCACATGCTCAGTTTGGTGTGTATTGCTAGAGAGATATTTTTTTCGATCCAGACAGAGGGTCAGGGTTTCTGCAGCCTCATAGGACAATCAGGGGAGAATGAAAACTTCTCCTACAAGCTTTACCCAAACACTGACAGAAGTCACAAGACTTCTATATACTGCTGATGAGAAAAGGTATTTAGCAGTTTATATTTACTAAAACGATTGCATTTCCATGTTGTGTGTACCGTGGGAGGCCAGATATAGTGAATGCCGGGTCCTGGGTTTAGTAACACTTTAAGGTAAAAAGCACGTAAGGTACCCAGGCACTTACGCACCTTCCTGCCCAAGCCAATTTTCAGCTTTCAGCGCTGTTGCAATTTGAATGACAATTGCGCAGTCATGCTACACTGTTCCCAAATGAAATTTTTATCATTTTGTTCACAGAAATAGAGCGTTCTTTTGGTGGTATTTGATCACCTCTGCGATTTTCATTTTTTGGGCAACAACTAAAAAAAATTTTGAACAAAATAACGTTATTATTTTTTTCTGTTAATTTTTTTTGTAAATAAGTAAGTTTTCTTCTTCAATTACGGGCACTGATGGGCACCGATGAGGTGGCACTGATAGGTGGCGCTGGTATGTGGCACTGATGGGCACTCATAGGCGGCACTGATGGGCACTCATAGGCGGCACTGATGGGCACTCATAGGCGGCACTGATGGGTACTTATGGGTGGCACTGATGGGTACTTATGGTGGGCACTGATGGGCATGGATGGTCACTGAGAGGTGTCACTGAGGGACACTGAGGGGTGGCACTGATGATACTGATGGTGGCATTGCTGGGCATCACTTTTTTAAATGTTGCCTATGTTTTGCCCATGTTGCCAGTCAGTGCCCATTTGTGGGCACTGATTGGCATTTATTGCAAATATTTTTTAAGATGTGGATTGCCATGGGGTACATACCTGGCCATCCACATGTTGCCCCCTTCTCTGGTGGCTTCCCTGGTGGTCCAGTGTGGGCATCCGCAAGGGGGGGGGGGCTACGCTGATAAACAATAAGCGTATACCCCCCCTGTCAGGAGAGCCGCCAATCGGCTCTCCTCTACTCGCGTCTGTCAGACGCGAGTGATGAAGAGCCGATCAACGGCTCTTCCTGTTTACATCGTGATCAGCCTTGATTGGACACGGCTGATCACGTGGTATAGAGCCTCCGCCAGCTATTTAACGAGATCGGAGATGCAGGGTGTCAGACTGACACCCACACCACTGATCGTCTCGATGCGCCCCACCACGGGCGCGTGCCGGCATGTTATCCTGTCAATAGACGTCCAGTCAGGATGACACAACCACTTCCCGGACGTCAATTGTCTATTCACCGGGCTGGAAGTGGTTAATGTAATAAATGTGACTTTTTCCTTGCATGAGATCTTCGTTTGCAGAGAATTCTCACCCCATTCACTAAGATAAGGGAACATTCCAATGCAAAGTCAACATTCTTTACTCTTTTAGCAAATCAACCCCATTGACATATTTACTGTTGTATTCTGTGCTTAGCCTAGTGGGCACCATTGTGGATCTATTGCAGTGATGGCCAACCTTGGCACTCCTGATGTTTTGGAACTCCATTTCCCATGATGCTCATGCACTCTGCAGTGTACTGGAGCATCATGGGAAATGTAGTTCCAAAACATCTGGGGTGCCAAGGTTCGCCATCACTGATTTATTGGGTGTAGGTGACAGGTCCTCTTTGGTGTGTGTTTTATACTCCAGGCTGGTAACATGACCATTTTATTATTGCTGCATTGTTTTGTGACTTTTATGACACTTTGATATTGTGCAGTTTATTGAAGCCTTATCTTTGGATTATGTATTTAATTAAATTGTATGAAAAGTTTATTGCTTTAATAATATGGACAGACAGTCCTCCATGGCCGCCTATGGTGATTAGGCCGTGTCAGGTGTGTGTGTTCATCACATACAACATCCACAACATGCCCCACTGTTTACCCAACGACCCACCTACTGGGGTTCTGTCATTGAGGACATATGAGCTGGATCGTTTATTGTCACAGGATGAAAACTTCCTGCGCTAATGAATAGAACGTGGAACGGCCTATTTTATTGCTTAGGACAGATTGGTTTTCCGATTGTACACAGCAGGCTGTGTTGTCACTCAGGGTGACTTATTTATCTCATTTTTTTTATCTCTATAGCCTCACAGTGCTTAGGGGGTGAGGCAGCCATCTTGAGCGCACTCAGTTGAGCCAATTAACCTACCAGCATGTCTTTGGATTGTGCGAGGAAATCGGAGTAACCGGAGAAATCCCACACAATCACAGGGCAAACTCCATGTAGGTAGAACCGAGGACCCCAGTGCTGGAGAGGGAAGAAACAGGAACCACTAAGCCACTGTGCTGCTACCGTGTTTCCCCGAAAATAAAACCAGGTCTTATATTAATTTTAGTCTCAAAAAACACACTAGGGCTTATTTTCAGGGTAGGGCTTATTTATTTATGGTATGTACATTAAACAACATTTACCGGTATTCAAATACAGTCATCTCCATTTCCCTTTAAACCAATGGTCCTAATCTCTCATTTACAGCAATTTATTCATTTATCCCTCTCTATTTTCTAAAAAAACCTGTTAAAATCCAAAAATTCTGTGTCCTCTGTCTTCCCCTCAGGTCTAACCCCCCCCCCCCCCCCCAACCCCCACTGTCATGTCAGGAGTCCGTTTTTAAAATCATTATTACTGGTACTGTATGCAGTTTTATACTGGTATACTGTTAAAAGTACCTGTTTAACATCGGTACCGTATTCTTCCTTGAGATCTCTGATCTCTGAGGTGATGAAGAGAAGTTCGGCTGTGGTGACATCAGCCCGCTCCGTGCACTAAAGAGGGAGGTGGGCGCAGACGTCAGCGGGAGGAGAGGAGGGGAGGAAGAGCCGTGATTGCCGCCCGTGCGCTGAAGACATCTGGTGGGAGGAGGGGGAGGAAAGAGAATAGCTGAGATCCCCGGCTGACGTGCGCACAAGAGGAAGCAGCAGCAGACATCAACCGGGAGGAGAGAATAGGACCTCCGGCAGGGCAGTGGTGGGTGCAAACATGTTTGTTTTAAATATAGCAGCCAACTGAGACAATAGCCAGCATTTAACATTTTTTTTTTTTAGAGATTTACTAGGTCTTATTTTTGGGGTAGGGCTTATATTGCAGCCCACCCTAATAATCCAGATAGGGCTTATTTTCGGGGTAGGGCGTACTTTTCCTGACACCAAGATAAAAAAGGTGACAGGGGAGGGATCTCCAGAAATCAGCCTGTGATTGACAGCCTCAGCTCTGTTTCTATGTGCTGTGTGAAGTATGTCCCTTCCCTCCAATTAGCTCTCAGAACTCCCCACCACTGAGCTCTGCAGTGTAACTTTAGCTCTTGGTCCCTATTTTTCTGACATATCAGACAAGCTTTAAAAATGTTGGGCTTTGAATGGCTGTCGAGACAAGAGGATGGCAGATTAACAGGTACAACTTATGTAGGAGGATTTGTCTCTCTCTGTGTATCACCTGAGGCCAATCACTTCACCGGGTATATGTAAGAGCCCTATCACACTGGGGCCAGCAGCTGTAAAGCGCCGCTAGTTTTAGTGGCGCTTTACCGTTGTCATAGCAGCGCTTTGGTGCCGCTATTCGGGAGGGAGCGGGCGCTTTTAACCCGCTTTCTAAAAAGGGGTTAAAAGAGCCCATGTAGCACGCCTGCCGAAACGCTTTGCAGGCGCTTCAGCAGCGCTGCCCATGCATTCCAATGGGAGGGGTGGTGTATACAGCGTTCGCATTCCGCCCCAAAGATGCTGCTTGCAGGACTTCTTCTAACATCTGAGTGAAAGGGGTCTTAGGGTTTACAGTCATTTTAAAATGACAAGCTTATAAAAAAAATATATTTTATTGATCTTTTTAATATTAAAGCTCATATGAGATTTCTACGCTAATGTTTGATGTAACATAAACTGATATATTGTTTATCTATTCAAGATAACGCTGTCATTTTGTGTCACATGATCGCTCTCTGGATTGCTGGTTGGTCTTTATTTTTATTTTTTTATTACTATCCATAAAAACGATAGAAAAAGAAAAAATATGTCTTTTAAATATTCTACAGGTTCACTTTATGATTTCTATAACATTCTCAATTTTTATAAAATATGGTACTTCACCCATTTTACCAGAAGATGGCGCCCTATGGCTATCCATCTAACACAAAGGGCCAGATTCTCAGAGGCGTTACGACGGAGTATCTCAGATACCCCGTCGTATCGCCTTTTTTTTTGGCTCGTATCTATGCGTGTGATGCTGAGCATCACTTTTGCATAGATACGCTTCTACATCCGACAAGCGTAATACAATTACACTTTCGGATCGTAGATGTAATGACAACTCCGGCCACTAGGTGGCCTTTACGTTGTTTTTTCATTTGCATATGCAAATGAAGTAGTACGCCGATTCTCTATCGCTTTTACGCCGCCCCGTCGTCGCCTACGTCGTTTTCGTCCGCGTAAGGTTACCCCAGCTTCTATGTGGAGTAACCTTACGAGGTCCCGTCGGATGCCGTCGTGTCCCGTCGGATGCCATGTTAAGTATGGCCTCGGGACCGCGTCGTGTTGTGCGTCGTTTACGTCGTTTGCGTACGTCGATTCTCAATGGGGCTGGCGTACGCTGCGATTACGTCGTTTACATTGAGAAAATGTGACGTCCTTTGGAGCATGCGCACTGGGCTTTTCCCCCGGCCGGCGCATGCGCAGTTCGTTCGACGCGGGGGCGCGCTTAATTTAAATACAAGCCGCCCCATTTGAATTGCGCGGGTTTACGCTGCGCGATTTACGCGACGTAAGCGAAACCTCGGGAGCAAGTGCTTAGAGAATCAAGCACTTGCTCCAGCAAGCAGCGGCGGCGTAGTGTAACTGGCTTACGCTACGCCGCCGGAATTCTATGAGAATCTGGCCCAAAGACTATATGACTTTTATCAGTACAGTTTATGGATTATTTTATGTGATGGTAATTACTGAGATTTATTAAAAAGCCAAACTGAACTTCATTGCTTGTTCTGTTTTTTAGAAAAATTATTTTTTTATTGTGTCCTTTTTGCCCCTTACATAGAGTGTTGGGTATTTTGCCTGTCTTGTGATCTCCTAGGCACAGCTTTCTCCTGTTATAAAAGAATGAGCTGAGTGTCATTTTTCTCTTTGCATTATTTATATGTCCTTACTGAACCCGGTCCTTTCATTGGCTGTTGGAGATTAATTTTTTCCCTGTGCTCAGCCATATTCTTTGCTTTATTCCCTACAAATGTCATAGTCCATGTTGCTTCTTGGGAGCGAGCAACAGAGGGTGACTACATTACTACAGTCTGTATAGCACAGTGTGCAGAGTGGGGCAGTGTGGGGTATGCCATGTATAGCACAGTGTACAGAATGGGGTATGCCATTTATAGCACGGTGTACAGAATAGGGCAGTGTGGAGTATGCCATGTATAGCACAGTGTACAGAATGGGGTATGCCATTTATAGCACAGTGTACAGAATGGGGCAGTGTGGGGTATGCCATGTATAGCACTGTGTACAGAATGGGGCAGTGTGGGGTATGCCATTTATAGCACAGTGTACAGAATAGGGCAGTGTGGAGTATGCCATGTATAGCACAGTGTACAGAATGGGGTATGCCATTTATAGCACAGTGTACAGAATGGGGCAGTGTGGGGTATGCCATGTATAGCACAGTGTACAGAATGGGGTATGCCATTTATAGCACTGTGTACAGAATGGGGCAGTGTGGGGTATGCCATGTATAGCACGGTGTACAGAATGGGGTATGCCATGTATAGCACAGTGTACAGAATGGGGCAGTGTGGGGTATACAATGTATAGCACTGTGTACAGAATGGGGCCATGTGGAGTATGCCATGTATAGCACAGTGTACAGAATGGGGCAGTGTGGGGTACGCCATGTATAGCACAGTGTACAGAATGGGGCAGTGTGGGGTACGCCATGTATAGCACAGTGTACAGAATGGGGCAGTGTGGGGTACGCCATGTATAGCACAGTGTACAGAATGGGGCAGTGTGGGGTACGCCATGAATGGGGCAGTGTACAGAATGGGGCCATGTGGAGTATGCCATGTATAGCACAGTGTACAGAATATGGCAGTGTGGGGTATGCCATGTATAGCACAGTGTACAGAATGGGGCAGTGTGAAGTATGCCATGTATAGCACAGTGTACAGAATGGGGCAGTGTGGCATATGCCATGTATAGCACAGTGTGCAGTGTGGCATATGCCATGTATAGCACACCTTATAATTTACCCCAATACACTCAGCACACCAGGCACCCCTTTGCACTTGGCATGGTAATGAATTAATTCTTCATGCAGAGATAATAAAAATTATAGGAATATTAGAGATCGGCAAGTAAAGCAGTGCCCTTTACATAGTTGAGGTGGCATGCATTTTTAATGATAATGGAAATATAAAATAAACCTCTCCTGCAGGGGGGGTCGTTATTCCCTTTAATACACTAGGAGACGTCCCCATACGGGGTGACATAGAGCCAGTCATACACGGCTTGACAATTAGGTGATTCCTCATCTGTGCTGAGAGTGTGGAGGAAGGTCTCTACACTGCTGACTGTTGTGTTCAGAAGCCGTGGCTCCCCTGACTGATCCAATACAGAGGCGCTGCAAGACGGCGACGGCATCTGATAGAATGGCATGTGATAGAATGCATCTGATAGGATGACGTCTGATACAATGACTCTGATAGAATGACTTCTGATAGAATGACTTCTGATAGAATGACTTCTGATAGGATGACGTCTGATACAATGACTCTGATAGAATGATATCTGATAGAATGACTTCTGATAAAATTACATCTGATAGGATGACGTCTGATACAATGGCATGTGATACAATGGCATGTGATAGAATGACATCTGATAGAATGGCGTCTGATAGAATGACCTCTGAGGCCCCATACACACGAGCAGACAGATTTGTTCAAATCGGTCGGACAGACCGATTTGAACAAATCTGTCTGCTGGGATGTATTGGTTTGATCGTGTACACACGATCAAATCAAAATCCCCGCCGGCAGACAGCGCGCTGACGTGGCGGTGACGTTGACGCCGCCACGTCACCGCACCAGGAAGTGAATTACTTCCGCGCATGCGTCGAATCCATTTGACGCATGTGCGAGAAGACATGTCTGCTGGTTAGCGTACTAACCAGCAGACATGTCGGGCGGATGGGTTCCCAGCCGACAGATTTCAAAGCAGGCCTTGAAATCTGTCGGGTGGCCAAATCCGTCGGCTCGCCCGTACACACGGTCGAATCTGTCTGCTGGGACGGTCGGGCCGACCGTTTCCAGCAGATAGATTTGATCGTGTGTACGCGGCCTGATAGAATGCAGTCTCTGTTCGGCCGATATTTTTCACCTGGCTGTGTTAATTTTGGACTAATTTTGGACTTTTGCTGCACTGGGCGGTGCTTGTAGGGTCACCTGTGACTTGGATTTATGGATTGGAGGAAATCTGAGCCATGATTGGCCAGCCATACACAGATGATGATGGATGGACACAGACTGATGGATATTGGCAGACACAGATGAAGATGGATGAATACAGACTGACAGACAATGATGGACAGAGAAGGTGACAGACACCGAGGACTATGGTGACAGATGAGAGAAGATTTATGTAAATAGAGGACAGGTCCTTTAACAGGCAGACACAATGTAACAAGCATGATGGACATACCTGAGTGATGACTTGACGCTCTGCCCACCTCAGATGGGCGATCAGACACACCTTGACCAAACCCCCCCCCCCCCCCCAGGCAATCCTCAGAATGGATGAACAATGGGGATTGTTTACTAAAACTGAAGAGGACAAAATCTAGTGCAGTTGTACATGGTAGCCAATCAGCTTCCAGGTTTTATTATTAAAGCTTAGCTGAGTAAGCTGGAGTTAGAAGCTGATTGGCTACCATGCATGCTCTAGTTTTAGTAAATCAACGCTGATGTATTGTGATGACAAAATGTGGCATTCATATATTTTACAGGACATGTAGATGTATACAGGGGGAGATTTACTAATACTGGAGCACTCAGAATCTGGGGCAGCTGTGCATGACAGCCAATCAACTTCTTACACCAGCTTGTTCATTTAACCAATTTCCGCCCGGCCTATAGCAAAATGGCGGATGGACGGTGGTTGCGTTACCCTGACTGGGCATCATATGACATCTAGCAGGATAAAAGCCGCCGCGTGCTCGTGGGGGCACGCATCGCGACGATCGGTGGTGCAGTGTGTCAGTCTGACATACCACTACACCGATCTTGGTAAAGAGTGTCCGATGATCGGCTTTTCCTCACTCACATCTGACAGATGGGCGTAGGGCAGAGCAGATCAGCTGCTGTCCTGACAGGGGGGTCTGTGCTGATTGTTTATCAGCGCAGCCCCTCCTCGGATCCCGCCCAGGACCACCAGCATGGCCATCCACACTAGACCACCAAGTATGCCCCATATACACTGGACCACCAGGGAAATGCAAATCTGTGCCCAGACAGCTGCCAATCAATGCCCAGGCAGCTGCCAATCAGTGCCCACTCACAATGCCTACTACCACTGCCAGTACCGCATATCAGTGCTGTGTATCAGTGCCCATCAGTGCCACGTACCAGTGCCCAGCAGTAAGTACCCATCTTTGTAGCCTATCAGTGCCATGTATCAGTGCCCAGCAGTAAGTACCCATCTTTGTAGCCTTTTAGTGCCCATCAGTGCCATGTATCAGTGCCCAGCAGTAAGTACTCATCTTTGTAGCCTTTCAGTGCCCACCAGTGCCACCCGTAAGTGCCGCCTATCAATGCCAATCAGTGCTGCCTACCAGTGCCCATTAGTACTGCATATCGGTGCCCATCAGTGCCCGCTCATTGGTGCCGCCTATCAGTGAAGGAAAAAACTTACTTATTTACAACATTTTATAACGGAAACAAAAACAAACTTTTTTTTTTCTGTCTTTTTTTTTAATTTGTTTTTGCAAAAAATTAAAACTTCAGAGGTGATCAAATACCACCAAAAGAAAGCTCTATTTGTGGGAAGAAAATGATAAAAATCCTGTTTGGGTACAGTGTAGCGTGACCGCGCAATTGTCATTTAAACAGCGACGTTGTAGAAAGCTGAAAAATTGGCTTGGGCAGGAAAGGGGCTAAGTGCCCGGTATTGAAGTGGTTAAGCTTTGGCAATGAAACCTGGAAGCTGATTGGTTTCTATGCAGAGCTGCACCAGATTTTGCACTCTACAGTTTTAGTAAATCAGCCCCACAGTATGAACAAAATACGTATTTTTTAATTGTTTAAAAAAAAAAAAAAAGCCACATCTCATCTGGTAATGTATGATTGGCCGCTGAACTGAACGCCAAGATTCTGACCACTTTGAACCCTTATCTCCCTTTCCCAATGTCCAATAAATAACGTTTTTTTTTTTTTTTTTTTACAATGGATGCCTTGTTATTAATTTGGGTTTTCTATCCTTGTGATGCCATCAGCTCCGTCACTAAAGATTATTGTGCAGGGCAGCCTGGGGGAGAAGTTTTACCATGTCAGTAACCACATACATCTTATGTCTCCACAGCTCTGTCTATGATGACCAGCCAAATGCCCACCAAAGATTTATGGAAAAGCTGGACACCCGGATTCGTAATCATGACCGGGAAATTGAAAAAATGTGCAATTTTCACCATCAGGGATTTGTGGATGCAATTAATGAACTCCTAAAAGTGAGGGCTGATGCTGAAAAGCTTAAGGTGAGGATTCTTCTATTTCCCCCTCTCTGTTAAAGGGGATGTAAAGGTAAAAAAAAATTCCCTAAATAGCTTCCTTTACCTGCAGTCCTCCTTCACTTACCTCATCCTTCCATTTTGCTTTTAAATGTCCTTTTTCTTCTGAGAAATCCTCACTTCCTGTTCTTCTGTCTGTAACTACACACAGTAATGCAAGGCTTTCTCCCTGGTGTGGAGCGTCGTGCTCGCCCCCTCCCTTGAGGGGGCGAGCAGGAGGGTCAGGACACTCCCTACGTTGCAGATAGAGAAAGGAGATGTGTGTTAGGCTGCTTTCACATTGCAGCAGGAGGCGCGGTGACGGTATAGCAGCGCGGTTTTTAGCGCCACTATACGGTCGTATTTACCGCAGTATTCGGCCGCTAGCGGTGTGGTATTAACCCCCGCTAGCAGCCCGGTTTCCCATTGATTTCAATGGGAAGGAGCGGTAAACACACTGCTCCTATACGACTCCAAAGATGTGGCTAGCAGGACTTTTGGAGCGGTCCTCAGCCTTCGGGCTTTCACATTGAGGACTACAGGGCAAGATTTTTTCAGGCGGTATAGCAGCGCTATTTTAGTGCTGTACCGCCGGAAAAACACCCCAGTGTGAAAGGGACCTTAGTGGGCGTCCTGACTCGCCTGTAGTCCAAGGGAGGGCGGGGGCATGAGTAATGGCAAATGGTTAATGTAGCAATTACTTCTTAGACTCTATATTCCCTTAGCTCAGGCAGGAAGGGGTGCTTAGCTGAGATAAAACCCTCCTTCTCTCCCGAAGACTCCTGGGATGTATGACATCATTTGCCTAGGCCTGGGAACTAAAGAAAGGTAAAAACACAATCGGAATTTCCATTCAATTCCATTCCAGTCCATTCTGATCGTGTGTGGGCCCCATTGGATATTTTTCCGTAGGTGTTTAGAATTAGAACATGTTTTATTTTTTTCCGATGAAAAAAAAAACATAGGAAATTCCTATCGTCTGTGTGCAACTGCGACGGAGAAAAACCCACGCATGCTCAGAATCAAGTCGACGCATGCATGCTTTGGTCTGACAGTGTGTATGCAAGACAGCTTCAATGGAATTCTGACGAAAAATTCCGGATCGGATTTTAGGCATAAGATGAAAAATTTCAGCAGCCAAAGATTGTGTTTTCGTCATTTTGTTGTTGTCTGTGATTATTATTATTATTGTACAGGATCTCTATAGTGCCAACAGTTTGCCAGTGCTTTACAACATGAGGGCAGACAGTTCAGTTACAATACAATTCTATACAGGAGAGATCAGATGGCGGTGGTGGAAATATGATAATCAAGCCTATTGTTTATATTTTGTGGATGTTTTTAGACAATTGTTAATAATTACTGTATTTATTGGCATATAGCACTCACCTTTTTACCCTGAAAATAGCGGGTAAACTGTGCCTGCGTGTTATACGCAGGGGGCTGTGGAAAGTTTATTTCCTGGAACTTCTCTTTTAACCACTTAAGGACCGCCGCATATACATATACGTTGGCAGAATGGCACAGACAGGCACATCAACGTACCTGTACGTGCCTGCCTAGACGTGGGTCGGGGGTCCAATCGGGACCCCCCCGGTACCTGCGGCGGTCCCCGTGGCTGTCCGAGCGACCAGGGATGAGGGGGCGGCTGTTCGTTTTTGTCCGCCCCCTCCGGATCGCTCCCAGCCAATCCGCGCACTCCCCCTGCGTGTCACTTTCTCCTCCTGTGTAAACACAGGAAGAGGGAAGTGATGTGATCTCTCCTCTCAGCGGTATTTTCAACCGCCGCTGAGGAGAGATCACATCACACAGTGAGTCTGCACAACACTACACTGACACCAGTACACGCAGGCACATTAACCCCTTGCGATCACCCCCCCTGTCACAGTGTCACTGAATGCAGTGATCATATATGTATGATCACTGCATTTAGTGTCAGTGTGACAGTTACTGTGACAGGCAGTTAGTGTTAGGTTCAGGGTAGCCCCCATACCCCCATAGTTAACCCTTTCACTTCCTATTGCCAGTGTCACTAAGCGATCATTTTTCTGATCGCTGTATTAGTGTCTCTGTTCCCGCTAGGTAGCTATTTTTTATTTATTTTTTGCGATTTTTAAGACATGTGGCTGAATACATTTTGGCCTAAATGTTTGACTAAAATTTAGTTTATTTGATTTTTCTCATACCAAAAAGTAAAAAATATTGATTTTTTTTTTCAAAAATGTCGCTCTATTTTTGTATATAACGCAAAAAATAAAAATCGCAGAGGCGATCAAATACCACCAAAAGAAAGCTCTATTTGTGGGAAGAAAAGGACGCAAAGTTTGTTTGGGAGCCAAGGCGCAATTGTCTGTTAAAGTGACGCAGTGCCGGATTGTGAAAACCCCTTCGGTCATTTGGCAGCATATTGGTCCGGTCCTTAAGTGATTAAAGTTAGGTTGTGTGTTATACGCCGATAAATACGGTAAGTCATTTTATTAAGTTGCTGGTATCCTCGTTGTAGCCCAAAAATATAGATGTACGTTATGTCCTATCTAACAGCCTGCAGTTGCCACTGTAACCTGCAGATGGCAGTGTGACCCTATTAAATACTGTATTTTATTTATTTACAGCATTTCTATAGAGCTGAATTGTTACGCAGCGCTTTAAGTATTGTACATGCACATCGGCCCCTGCCCTTAAGGCTGCATTCACACCTGAGCGTTTTGTCACCTGAAGCATGAAGCTCCAAAAAGGGGAAAAAAATCCATTATTCTCAATGGAGATGGAGATGGAGATGGTTCACATCTCCACTCCTAAACGCCTGACGCCGAATGCCTGAAGCTCAAACAAGTTCTGAACCCTTTTTTGTCGCTCAAATTGAGCGTATTTGGGCGTTTTTTGTGTTTTTTAACATTGGTGACCCTAGACCTGTAAAAAATTGCGGCAAAACGCTGCAAATATCGTGGCAAAACGCGGTAAAAACCACTGCAAAATCACGGCAAAATGCTACGCTCAGGTGTGAATGCAGCCTTAGGAGCTTATAATCTAAGGTCTCTCCCTCACATACAAATATACATATACTAGTTCCAATTTTTACGCAAAAAGACAATTATCCAACCAGCATGGCTTCTGAGAGTGGGAGGAAACCGGAGTAACCAGAGGAAAGGGTGAACATTCAAACTCTATGCAGGTAGCTTCTTGGTTGGGATTAAAAGCAATGCCCTTAATGGGGGAGGGCAGAAGTGCTAACTGCTAAGCCACTGTTAATTTATCACATACAGCATAAAAAAACAATAATAGATGAATTGAAATAACAATATTTAGTAACTAAAATAACGATAAACTTTTTTTTAATAAAATTTACTTTTTTAGTATATAGTCTATAGTATAAAAAGAAAGGTTTTTCATTAAAAAAGCGTACAATATAAAAGCTGAATAGGTCCTTAAAGCAATGTAATAATTATTTTGGTAGGCAAGTTAACCACTTAAGGACCGCCTCCTGCACATATACTTCAGCAGAATGGCACGGCTGGGCACAAGCACGTACCTGTACGTCTTTAAGTGCCCAGCCGTGGGTCGCGGGTGCGGCCGCAGTCTGAAGCTCCGTGACCGTGGCCACAGGACCCGTGGACCTGATCGCTGCTGGACACCCGCGATCGGTCCCTGGAGCTGAAGAACGAGGAGAGCTGTGTGCAAACACAGCTTCCCCGTTCTTCACTGTGGCGCTGTCATTGATCAATGACGTCACAAGTCCAGCCCCCCCTACAGTTATAAACACATATGAGGTCACACATAACCCCTTCAGCGCCCCCTAGTGGTTAACTCCCAAACTGCAATTGTCATTTTCACAGTAAACAATACATTTTTATAGCATGTTTTGCTGTGAAAATGACAATGGTCCCAAAAAATGTTGCGGTCACAAAAAAAATCGCTGAGATTGGATTCCGTAGAACAGACAGCTGTGCACATGGGCCAAAAGTTGACCGGTTCCTGCAGACGTTGAACTATAGGTAACCACTTAAGGTGTATGAAGACTTGTCTAATAACCAAAAACAGAGGGGCCCAGCCAGCTCACCTTCGAGATCAGCAGGAACAAAGAAGAGGTAGGTGGCCACACACTTCCGATGGATGTCTACACTTTATAGAAACATATCAAAAATAGAAAAATGAAATCATGACAGCACTACGAGCACAAGGAGATGAACGTTAATGTTTCATGCAAAATATAATGCCTACTCATAACCGTATTGGCAACCTTATGGAGTAGGTGGCCATCTACATCTAAGTTCCAGTTTCTGCTGAACCGGGCGATTTCCGTATAGTGTAGTATATTTTAGCCCTGCTGCTAAAGAGTCTTTATGGCTCGTACACACGACCGTGTTTTTACGACAAGAAAACTGCCTTTTTATATATTGGTAGAGAAAACCGGTCATGTGTATGCACCCTAGCAGTTTTCTCGACGAAAAAACTTGCTGCAATAAAATTGAAACTAGCTCTCTTTTTTCACGTCAGTCTTGTGTATGCTTTTCCGAGGGGGAAAAAACCACGCATTCTCAGAATCAAGTATGAGACGGGAGCGCTCGTTCTGGTAAAACTATGGTGATGGCACATTCGTCACGCTGTAACGGACTAAAAAGCACAAGGCTGAAAAGCACAAATCGTCTCTCACCTAACTTTTACTAACACGAGGATCAGCAAAAGCAGCCCAAAGGGTGGCGCCATTTGAAAGGAACTTCCCTTTTATAGTCCCGTCGTACGTGTTGTACATCACCGCTCTTTGGTGGGACGTTTTTTTGCATGAACGTGTGTATACAAGTCAGGCTGGAGAGGAATCGCATCGTGAAAAACTTCAGGTCTTTTGAACGCCAGGAAAAAACGGCATGAGCCCAATGAACCACCAAATGGACCCCCCCCCCCTTTATTAATGACAGACCGTCCTGGGAACCTGGACCTTGAGGTTCAAATGTGCTTGGGTACGGTATGTACACCCTAGTGTGAGAACAGTCTTTAATGAACACATTTTGGATCATGAATAGAATCTTTGATGATTTCAAAAAAGTTGATGCGCTTAGAAAGCTCTGTGTGGCCAATTACCTGCTGACTGCATGGCACTGATGTATACGGGAACAAGTAGAACCCCTCTTTTTCCTAGCCTTGCCCAGTAATAATAATATCCTCATTAGCTCACTATCTTTTCCATTGTTCCAATCCAAGCAATGTTTTTTTGCACGTACATGCAGTTGACTCCTGCGTCATGGACGGTCCCTTGTGTAGGTCAACACCTGCACATCAATAGTCTTGAGCCCCCAATTTTTATCAAGAAGAACATTTGTTCTGCAGGTGCATCAATGTCGCTGTCAAGTTTTAGCAAAACACACAAAAAATTTTTTTCCTCTTTTCATTTCCTTCCAGCAGGCCCTGCCAAATTACATTTATACCCATTGGGAGCCAGCTAGGATTTTCAATTACGTGTGGGATACCGCTGGTAATTGTGCTTTAGTGTTTTAGCTTTTTAGAAAGATTACGCTTCGTCTTCCAGAGAAGTGTTAGGAACTTGAGCAGAGGTCACACCGTACCAACCCTTTTAGCTCTTTTTACACTTCTGAAGAACACAAATGTGGGCAGCAGACAAGTCGAGCGCAGTTCAGCAGAGCCTGTGATTGGCAAACCATTATCTAAATGATATTCAGATAACAGGGGACAAAACGCAGCGTCAATGAGGTCATTGAACATCATTGTTCTGAAATTAATGAGATTTTGAATCCATCCGAATGCGCTTCCTTATTACGATGACCTAATGGGTCACTCAATATGTGGGAAAATATGAGGTCGCGCTCTGGCTGCACCTGCAGCATGAAAAAATCTTGCTGGGGTTTGTAGATTTTCACTTTTGATGTGAATCAGCCACCCAATGTTTGCATTCAGCAAAGTATGAATGTTTAATTACAAGAAAAATGCCATCGCCATCTTTCGCGGACAATGAATGGAGCATAGACCTCATTGAGGTTATCAAAAAGGGACCAGTGGCCAATTGGGTCAATGATTTGAATTGTTTGACAGACCCACAGGAACAAGAAGAGTTCAAAAATCCCAAGTAAATTTGAGAAGTTTGCCACGGAATCTGTTAGTCCGAACTGTCATAAGTAATTAAAGGCAACAAAAGGCCTTTGTGGTTAAAAGTTCAAGTTCAAACTGTAGAGTTAATTTGAATTTGCCCTGCTTTGTTCTAAGTTCCTCATGAATCATGATCTGATTACAATGGTGAGCAGTTACATTAAAGCACTGTGTGCTTATTTCTCTAACCAAGGCAAAATCTTTTTTTTAAAGGTCCAGGTTACTGATACCAACCGAGGATTTCAGGAAGCTGGGAAGGAGGTAAGACATGCACTTGTTATTTATTACTTATTCATAAAGAATTGATATGTTTCATAGCTCTGGACCCAAAACTAGACCCGATTTCACTTATGTTCTCCCACCCAAGCACCTTTTATGTCTCCTATGACCCCAAATTTGTGTGGCCATTTGAAATACGCCCATAGTTTTATCTGCATGTGATTAAAGGGATAAGGTCACAACCTGATATTGTGTAAGTAGATAATTAGATAATTTAAACAATTATAGATATGAACTCCATAGATAATCCAATCATCAATTGTCCAAAAAATGTGCAATAATACAAAACTGTAAGGCCTCGTACACACGATCGGACATATCCGATGAAAACGGTCCGCGGACCATTTCCATCGGATATGTCCGATCGGGAGTTTGATCCGATGGCGTGTACACACCATCGGATCAAATTCCCCGCCGCCGGACGGCGCGGTGACGTGGCGGTGATGTTGACGCCGCCACGTCACCGCCACGTCACCGCACCAGGAAGTTAAACACTTCCGCGCATGCACCGAATCCATTCGGCGGCGGCGCGGCGGCGGTGGGGGACGACATGTCTGCTGGTAAGTGTGTACTAACCAGCAGACATGTCGGGCGGACAGATTCCCACCGGATAGATTTCAAAGCATGCTTTGAAATCTGTCGGGTGGAGAAATCTGTCCGCTAGCCCATACACACGAGCGGAGATGTCTGCTGAAACGGTCCATCGGACCGTTTTCAGCGGACATATCCCCTCGTGTGTACGAGGCCTAATAGTTCATAAGTAATGAAAAAAATGAATGAAAAAATATATAACAGAAGGAACAGTTGATATGTTCATCCAAATGTACAAAAAAATGTCCAATAACAGTAGAAAATGCAGATAAAGGAATATAGAAATCCACCACCGAACTCAGGATAGTGAGAAGGAAATCTCGTGGTCACACCAAAGGAAGATGAGGATGTACTCTTACCAGATCCCAAGAAAAGCAAGCATATCAATCCATTTAGAGGAAGGGAAGCAGGAACTCTACCACTTCCAGCACCTCACTCCGGGGTCAGTATAGATGTATAGCTTCCACTAAAGGTTCTCCGCAGTACTCAAGACTCCAAACCTCGTTGAAAAACCCGGGAAGAAAAACGAGGGCTCGATAGTGAAGTACCATCAAAAGATTTTTAATAAAAACATACGCCGGCATATTATACATATATGCATTTAAAAAATTGCCGGATAATAGACAAAAAAGCCAAACAAACAACTAAAAGTAACGTGCACCCGTGCTTTCCGGGGTCACGTGTACGCGGCGACGTTCGTACGTGGCTCCGCCCTGACCGGTTTCGTCACAAAATGATGTTGTCAAAGGGCACTGATTAAAGGGCACCTGTCATTTTCTCAGCAAGGAATTTATTGCAAAAAGGGCAAGGTAGGCAGTGCCCTTGTCATTTCATTATGAAGGATTTATTGTATGTTGAAGTGTTATTTTAAGCTTCACTTGTTTAACCACTCCCTTACTGGGCACCTTGACCCCCCTTCTGCCCAGACCAATTTTCAGCTTTCAGCGCTGACGCATTTTGAATGACAATTGTCATACAACGTTGTACCAAATTTAACATTTTTATCATTTTTTTTCACACAAATAGAACGTTCTTTTGGTGGTATTTAATCACCGCTGGGGGGCTTTTATTTTTTGCTAAACAAACAAAAAAAAATAATCACGTTTCATAGTTTGTTATAACATTTTGCAAACAGGTACATTTTTAATTGATATGTGCTAATGAGGCAGCACTGATGGGCACTGATAGGCTACACTGGTGGGCACTGATAGGCACAGATAAGGCGGCACTGATAGGGACAGATAAGGTGGCACTGATGGCCACTGATAAAGGCTTGTACACACGATCGGTTTAAACCGATGAAAATGGACTGAGGTTCGTTTTCATCGGTCCAAACCGATCGTGTGTAGGCCCCATCGGTCAGTTATCCTTCGGTCCAAAAACAGAGGGCTTGCTTTAAAACTGAACCGATGGACAGCTAACCGATAGGTCAAAACCGATCGTTGGTATGCAAAAGCAGCGGTTAAAAAGCCGCGCATGCTCAGAGTCAAGTCGACGCATGCTTGGAAGCATTGAACTTCATTTTTTTCAGCACGTCGTTGTGTTTTACGTCACCGCGTTCTGACACGATCGGTTCATTAACCGATGGTGTGTAGGCACATCAGTCAGCTTAATCGGTGAACCGATGAAAACGGTCTCATCGGATGGACCGATCGTGTGTACAAGGCTTAAGATGGCACTGATGGGTGGCACCGATTGGTGGCACCAATGGGTGCCAGTGATAGGTATCACTGGTGGCACTGATGGGCACCATCCATCGGATAATATCAGATTAATTATTGTGATTGGCTCTCGAAAGCTGTGTACTAACAATCAGATTATCATAAGACCACTTCAAAGGCAGTACGGCAATAAGAGA
Organism: Rana kukunoris; assembly: GCA_029574335.1. Classification (NCBI taxonomy): domain Eukaryota; kingdom Metazoa; phylum Chordata; class Amphibia; order Anura; family Ranidae; genus Rana; species Rana kukunoris. The sequence continues at coordinate 53,367,539 of CM056056.1, read as the reverse complement.
GAGGGGCGAATTAGGGTTGTCCCGATACCACTTTAAAAAAAAAAAAAAAAAAAAAAAGAATAAAAAAAATGATTGTAGAAAATAATTTAAAAAAAAGGTATTTGCCATAAAAGAGAGGGACGAATTAGGGTTGTCCCGATACCACTTAAAAAAAAATAAAAAATAAAAAAAGAATAAAAAAAATGATTGTAGAAAATAATAAAAAAAAAGAAAAGAAAAAACACATACTTTTTTTCAAGTACTCACCGATACTTTTTTTTAATCTCATGTGACAGCGAAACATGTGTCAGTATTTTTTTTTATCTTTAACAATTTGTTTTTAATTTTAATTTTTTTAAAATTTTATTTATAATGCTTTCTTTTTTTTTTTTTCTGTGTCAGTGTGTTTTTTATTTTTTATTTTCTCTTATTTTCTACAATAATTTTTTTTATTCTTATTTTTTTTTCAGCCCTGTTGGGGAGCTTTGGTGAGATATCAGGGGGTCTTAACAGACCTCTGACATCTCCCCTCTGAGACAGGGAAAGGGACTAGGGACACCCCAGTCCCTTTCTCAGCAGCATTAGCTGCGCTGAAAATGAGTGGAGAGAAGACAGCGTCTTCTCTTCATTCATAAACTGAAACATTGTAATCACAGTTTACAATGTTTCAGTTATGTAAATGGACAAAATGGACAAAGTCAGTGATCACTGACTCTGTTCATTCGGAGCAGAAAGGAGCCGGATTTACCGGCTCCTTCCCGCTCTCCATCCCGACAGTTCCAGGGGGTGGAAGAGGAGCACGGAAGGAGAGAGATACACGGCGGGATACACGGAAGGAGAGGAACAGAGTGGATGGCTTGGGTGATATTTTCAGATAAGGCTGGTGATGTAGCAGGGGTCAGAGTTGTGGATTGCTTTTTTTGATGTTAGCATTTAGAATTTTTTTACATTGACCCAGTGCAAGGCAGTAGGGAAATGGTAGAAAGGGGCAGCCACTGAATGGTTGATAAGGTGGTTGAGTCTAGCAGCAGCATTCATGATGGACAAAAGAGGGGATAGCCTGTGTAAAGGTAGACTTCTGCCCTGTACACGCGACCGGTATTCCCGACGGCAAAATGTCCGTCGGAACTCCCAAGGGGGAAACCGAGAACCTGCTACCTATTTTTCCCCCCGTACACACGTTTGGTTTTCCAATCGGGAAATGAGAGCTTTTCCTCAGGAATCCCGACCGTGTGTATGCTCCATCGGACATTTTCTACACAGGAAAATTGACAAAAACTGCAGTTTTCCGCCGGAAAAAAGTCTGCCGGGAATCCTGACGGGGAAAAAAGAGCTGGTTCTCTTTTTTTTTTCCCGGCCGATTCTGGCAGTTTTCCAGTCGATGGAGAATATCGGCCAAAATCTCTCCTTGCAGTTTTCCCATCGGAAAACCCGGTCGTGTGTATGCGGCATTACAAGGAGAGAGTTGCTATACTTAAAGTGGATGTAAACCCAATGTCACAATGTAGAGTATAAGATTTCCTATCATCTGTGCCCAGTCTTGCCACACAAAGTTAATCCAGCGCTGAGTAATCCTCTTTTAATGTTCAGTGCAAATTAACAGAATTCCAGAGAAAAACCTGCCAAATTATAAAGTCCGTTTCTCTGTTATTGCTTTCAGTAACAGGTTATTTACATATCGACCTTGGACATGTTTATAATAACAAGAGGTGATCCAAAGTTCATTGTATATTACTAGGATGTGTTATGATGTTATATCACCTCATGTTATGATAAACAAAACATAACATATGATAAACATGTCCTAGCTATATTTGTAAATAACCTCTCACTCAAAGCAAGAAGAGAGATTCCGGACTTTTTGCTTTAGGCAGGGTTTTATCTGGAAGGCTGTTCGTTTTCACTGAACATAAAAGAGGATTACTCAGCGCTGGATTAACTCTGTGTGGCAAGACTGGGCACAAATTATATGAAATATTATACTCTACATTTAAGGCAATAAATAAACAGAAAGTGAATTAGCCATTTTGTGGAATTTGTTATAAAGGGGAAGATTTTGGAAATGTAACATAGGTTAGGGCAGCAAGATTTGGACAATGTGTGGGCCAAGAGAAAGGTCAAAGTCTAGGATTACAGGCACAAGTAGGTGGACTGATGGGTTGTTCTACTGATCTCAATTACAAATTCAGGGGAAGGGACATGTAGGTTAGGACGTGCTATAAGTACATTGTTATTCACCAAGCCTTCATTTAGGCATTGATGCTACTTAAATCCCACATCTGTTTAATTTTCTAGTGTCTTTGCCCACCTCTCAGTTGGGTTGCTTTTGGGCTACTATTCTACAATCCTGTGTCCCTCAATGTTTGAAAGAAAATAAGATTTTTGTACAATAAAATATATTTCTTGCAATCTATTGAGGGACACAGGTCTCGCCTATCTGTTTCTTTAGTCTTATGTAATGCGTTGTTACAAAACTAAGGCATGACTGTTAAATGCAGGGTTATGAGGGGGCTGCTAGCTTAGCATTCTACTACTGTACAATCCTGACCTCAATGAACTCCATACATTTTTTTTTTTATATTAAGTACACAATCTTTTTTTACTTGCCACTTTTCTCTTATTTTCTTCCTGGGAATCTGTTTAATTGATCACTCATCTAATGTACTTTCAACAGTCAAACAGGTGCATAAAATGTGTGCTGATTCATTTTTGGATCCAAGCTCTGCATGGCAGCACTAAAGGCTAATAAACCACTTTGCTACCTATTTTATTTAGAAGGTAATGTTCTCCAATTAATGTATTTTTATTATAACATTTTCTTTATATATACCAGGTCATTGCTAAGACAGAAGATATCATTAGATGCAGAATACAGCAGAGAAATATTGCAACTGTGGTTGATAGGCTGCAGTTGTGCCTTCCGGGTGAGTAATATTCTGTACTACTATATTTTTGTATGTTTCTGAAATTATTGGACGGGTCCCATGATTTTTTACTGAGTATTATAAATTAGCTAAGAAGTCAGCAATTCGCTTGTAGAGAAGACAAGTATGGATGACTTCATAATGGATATTGGAAGTCATTAAAGAAATAATTGTGTAAATCCAGATTTATTGCATGATTGGGAAAATACTGTTTAAAAAGTTGGCGAATCTCACCATAAAAAACAGCTGTTAACTTTTACTCATAAGAACAAATGTAATTTGTACCGGATTTTTACTGTATAATGTGATGTAGGATATCTTTGGATGTGTAGGTTCAGTTTTTCAGGCAGACTCGATCAAAACTTCCATTCTCCTCTATGGAGCGGCAGATTTAAATGGACTCATGTCTTTTTACACCCACTGACTTCTGATAAGATCCATCCGCTAAAAACAGACAGATGGGGATCTGTTTGCCATCCATATAGCGGATCGGATGGCAGTCAGGGGTAAACGGACAGGTGGTCCATTTACATTGGACTGCCCATAGAGGAGAGTCGGCTATATCTGTGTCCGCTCTGCATAAGCAGAATGGACCTACCACCTGTATGCTCAGCCGGAATATCGGCAGACAGATCCCTCCGTGTGGAAGGGGCCTTAGAGGCATAAGGGCTAAGGCATAAGGACTTTCAGGCAGCTCTGTGAGCTACATGCATCCCTAGATCATTTATTTTTTTATTTTTTATGTTGGCTTGTTAGTGTTTTGTTACCATTGCCCACCCCTCGGTTCTACTGCCTTTCCCAATCTCTGAATCCTGTGTCACTGAACAAACAAAATAAACTTGTATTTTTGTACTTCTCTTAAAATCCATTTCTTGGAGTTCACTGAGGAACATACAGGGGTTGGACAAAAATATGGAAACACCAGGTAAAAGTCCAAAATCGTTGTCTAATATGGTGTTGGTCCGCTTTTGGCATCCAAGACGTCTTGAATACTCTTGGGGATTGACAAATATAAGTCTTGAATGGGGGATAATGTAATCTGATACCATTCTTCATGCAAACATCGTTCCAGTCTTGCAGTGATCCCGGAGCCGGAACCTTGTTCCCAAAATTGACCGTAATGGCTTTATGATATTAAGGTCTGGTGACTGTGGGGCCCAGGAAAAGTGCGAGACTTCATCTGCATGCTTGTCCAACCACAATTTGACAATGCCAGATGTGTGAATCGGAGCATTATAATGTAAAGCAGGGGTGTCAAACTGGCGGCCCTCCAGCTGTTCCGAAACTACAAGTCCCATCATGCCTCTGCCTGTGGGAGTCATGCTTGTAACTGTTAGCCTTGCACTGCCTCATGGGACTTGTAGTTTTGCAACAGCTGGAGGGCCGCCAGTTTGACATCCCTGATGTAAACGATGCTGTGTTTGGGAAACAGTGTCTGCACCATGGCGGGCACATGGTCAACCCCTGTTTAAGCAGGAGGCTAAGGGGCCTTTGCCAGTCACCAAAGGGTTACTTGCTGATTTTGATTACAGTTTTAAAGTATTTATTGATTCAAGTTTTAGTGAATTGTTAATATTTATATTTGTAAAAACCAATAAACAAGGCTGCCGTTTGGTGTGTCTGGTTGTCTTTTTGGAGTTTATGCTGCCTCTACCGTCCCTTGCTACATCACTTCCGCTTTCAACGTGAACCATTTAGTCAATTTCACATGTGCAAATCATGTAGTATTTCCATATTCTTGTTCAACCCCTCTAGGTCTGTGATCTTGCTTTGCTGCAATACAGAGGCATGTCCGGAGTGGGGAGGGTGAGGGTAGTTGGCAGTGCAACCCAACTGTCTCTAAATCTTAGGTCCCTCAATGAACTCTAATGCTCTGTACACATGACCGGTTTTCCTGACATGCCAAAACCCAACGTTTTTCCCAACATGATTCCTCTCAAGCCTGCCTTGCATACACACGTTCAGTCCAAAAAAAACACTCGACCAAAGCGCGGTGACGTCCAACACGTACAACGGCACTATAAATGGGACATTCCATTCAAATGGCACCATCCTTTGGGCTGCTTTTGCTGATCCTTGTGTTAGTAAAAGTTTCGTGAGAGACGATTCACGCTTTTCAGTCTTCGTGCTTTTCAGTCCGTTAGGCCCCGTACACACAAGCAAATAGATTTGTTCAAATCGGTCGGACCGACCGATTTGAACAAATCTGTCTGCTGGCCGTTTTGGTTTGATCGCTGTACACCCGATCAAACCAAAATCCCCGCCAGCAGACAGCGCGGTGGCGGTGACGTTGACGCCGCCACGTCACCGCACCAGGAAGTAAATTACTTCCGCGCATGCGTCTAATCCATTTGACGCATGTGCGAGAGTATATGTCTGCTGGTTAGCGTACTAACCAGCAGACATGTCGGGCGGACGGATTCCCAGCCGACAGATTTTAAAGCATGCTTTAAAATCTGTCGGCTAGCCAAATCCGTCGGCTCGCCCGTACACACGATTGAATCTGTCTGCTGGGACGGTCGGGCCGACCGTTTCCAGCAGATAGATTTGATCGTGTGTACGCGGCCTAACAGCGTGACGAATATGCTATCTCCATTACGAACGCTAGTTTTACCAGAACGAGCGCTCCCGTCTAATACTTGATTCTGAGCATGCACGTTTTTTCCCCTCGAAAAAGCACACACACGAGCGGTTTTCGCAACGGGAAACGCGACGGGAAAAAAGAGAGCAGGTTCGAATTTTTTTGTGGCCAGTTTTCTCGTCGGGGAAAACTGGAGCATACATAAGACCTCTTTTCCCGACCAATCTAAAAAATGGCAGTTTTCTCGCCGGGAAAACCGGTCGTGTGTGTACGAGGCATTAGAAATGGATTTTACAGTAAGTACAAAAATCTATTTTTTTCTAAGAAAGGGATGTAGATTTTCTGTAATTACATTGGGAAATGCAATCATTTTAGGAGCAGATGGCGTTCAGTGGAATTGTATTAGGAGTCGGCTCTTTATGCTGCACAAACAAAAAGAATGCTATTGCCAAGAGTTGCTGCTGTGACCAGTAGATGTTTACATGGTTTAATATTGTAAATAGTTAATTTGTTGATATTCGGTAATAAAAAGTACTGATGAACTTTTACCACTGATGACCAGCTCTTGCATTTGCTTGGTACCCCCGGGAGGAAAGCTTGCATTGTGCTTCAGAGGCCCAGAAAAAGGCATGTGTTAATTAGGGAAGAAAAAGTAACAGTCTACGCTTTGTTAGAAGGAGCGTCAGGCGCCTCTCAGTTTGTGTGGCTAGGGTCCCACTGCCTTCAATTATCTGAGGTGAAAATATTAGAGCTTGGTATTACCCTTGCTATAGCTTCGTGACTTTGTAAAATGTTTCCTGGGCCAGACAGTGTTGAGTTATTTGGGGAAAAGTAGGTCACATTATAACGAGAGTAACCCAATGTTGGTTTTATTTCCATTCCCCACTGCTATAGGTGTAATGACATACAAGAGTCCTGATACCTAGATTATTCGAAACTCTAACATTATAAGGGTGGCAAATTGGTTAATGGACTATGGTTTAGATTTTTAGATTTTTTTTATAAAATGCAAGGAGAAAATGATATTGATTGTATCATTGTTTAATTTGTTAATTTTTCATGTCTGTTTTAGCCTTAGAAATGTACAGTAAGCTAAAGGAACAGATGAGTGGGAAAAGGTGAGTGTAACTGCAATATTGACAGGTACTTTTTGAAGAATAATATGACTTGTGTTGCCTTCTATGCCTAAGGCCGCGTACACACGAGGGGATATGTCCGCTGAAAACGGTCCGATGGACTGTTTCAGCAGACATCTCCGCTCGTGTGTATGGGCTAGCGGACAGATTTCTCCACCCGACAGATTTCAAAGCAAGCTTTGAAATCTATCCGGTGGGAATCTGTCCGCCCGACATGTCTGCTGGTTAGTACACTTACCAGCAGACATGTCGGCCCCCACAGCCGCCGCGCCGCTGCCGAATGGATTTGGCGCATGCGCGGAAGTGTTTTACTTCCTGGTGCGGTGACGTGACGTGGCGGTGACGCGGCGGCGTCAACGTCACCGCCGCGTCACCGCCACGTCACCGCGCCGTCCGGCGGCGGGGAATTTGATCCGATGGTGTGTACACGCCATCGGATCAAACTCCCGATCGGACATATCCGATGGAAATGGTCCGCGGACCGTTTTCATCGGATATGTCCGATCGTGTGTATGGGGCCATAGACCAACTTTTTTCAACCAGGGCTTTGGGGTGCCTTGAGGTTTCTTCAGGGGTGCCCTGGCAAAAATGCCTAAATATTGCCCCAAAATGTAATATAAGCTGCAGGGTGAATGAAACCTGCCTTTTAGTTACGCAAAGCCACAGGTTTTCATTGTACACCATTACAACCTCCTAGCTGCCAACCTCCTAATGACCAATTACATCATCAGTTGATAAGGATGTCAGCTGCCTGCATATCATCCTTGTTTGACCCTCCTTTGCCTCTCTCCATCAGCTTTGGGTGTCTCATTAGCAAAGTGATGGAGAAAAACTGAGGGAGAAGAGAAACATTGGAATACTAGTCAGTACCAGTTTGAAAAAGTGTATTTGCTTTGGAAGAATAAATCATCTCTAACGTTGGGTGTCCTACAAGTATTGATGTTGCTGCATTATGTAAAATTATCAGAATCATTTTTACATTTTAGAATAGGGTGTCTCAAGACTGTCCACCATTTTGGAGGGTGCCTCGAGATTGTCCATCATTTTTAAGGGTGCCTTGACTGAAAAAAGGTTGAGAAACACTGCCATAGACTTTACATATTAATCTTCTTACTGAATTAATTGTTTTAAAGGGGAACTCTCCCTAGTCTTTGTGAGCAGATATTTATAGGAACATTTTAAAAGGGTGCCTAACTTTGCAAAATTCAAGGTTTCTGTCAGTTTGTATGTACATCAGATATAGCTCGGCCAGCCTGCCTGTCATGTTAAGGCAAAATGCTTAAAATAATGTTTTTTCACTTAAATACAGTGGATATAAAAAGTAGGGTTGTCCTGATACCGATGCTAGTATCGTTATCAGGACCGATACTGAGCATTTGCGCAAGTACTTGTACTCGTACAAATGCTCCCGATGCTTCGCCGATACTTTGTTTTCGGAGAGCGGGTGGAGAGGGGGCGGGGAGCGGGCGGAGAGGGGGCAGGGAGCGGGCGGAGAGAGCTGATTCCGCTGTCTTGTCCCCAAAGAAAAAGCTAAGACCTCCCCCCGCCGCCGCCTAGTTGTTCGGCGCTCGGGGGAACATCACAGCTGTCATTTAAATAGCTCTGTTCCCCGCCGCTGCCGCCTAGTTGTTCGGCGCTCGGGGGAACATTACAGCTGTCATTTGAATAGCTCTGTTCCCCGCCGCGCTCGTCATATGTAGCCCCTCCCCCTTGTCCGGGCACTTTGATAGACAGATCACCCATCCCAGGATTGGATGGGTGATCTGTCTATCAAAGTGCCCGGACAAGGGGGAGGGGCTATATATGACGAGGCGCGGCGGGGAACACACATTCAAATGACAGCTGTAGTGTTCCCCCGAGCGCCGAACAACTAGGCGGCAGGGGGGGGGGGGGGCTTGGCTCTTTGGGGAAAAGGCTGCGTTTGGGGGACAAGGCTGCGTTTGGGGGACATGGCTGCGTTTGGGGGACAAGGCTGCGTTTGGGGGACAAAAGGCTGCGTTTGGGGGGACAAGGCTGCGTTTATAGGACAAGGCTGCGTTTGTGGGACAAGGTTGTGTTTGTGGGACAAAAGGCTGCGTTTGGGGGACATGGCTGTGTTTGGGGGGAAAAGGCTGCATTTGGGGACACATGGACACATTTAAAAAAAAGTATCGGTAATCGGTATCGGCTAGTACATGAAAAAAAGTATTGGTACTTGTTCTCGGTCCTAAAAAAGTGGTTTTGGGACAACCCTAATAAAAATGTCAGGTTTCTGCGATGTAAAAAAATTTTAAGCGGAGTTCCACCCAAAAGTGGAACTTCCACTTTATGTGTTTCCTTGAATGCCACATTGAGCATGTAACTTTTTCAGGGGAGAAGTGGGTTCTTTGTTTTGAAGGGGACTTCCTGTCGCGACTCCTCCTCTCCCCCTAGGCGGCCCCTCTCTCTAGGTGATCTCCTGGGATACGTGACAGGTCCCAGACGATCGCCTATCCACTCCAAAAAGCGCAACACGACTCGCGCATGCGCAGGGCGTGCTCGGCCGTGAAGCCACAAGCTGTCACGGCTGGGCTCCCACAGTTCCGATGGGGGTGCCGAGGAGAGGAGGGGGAGAGGATAAATAGATTGGCAACCTACAGAATAGTTATTTGTTAGAGATGTACCCACCCATTAGGTATTAATAGTGTGGCCAGCTCTGGTGGATAGAAGAGATTGTAACGTGGAAATAGTCATTTTAAATAAGGGCCTGCATGACAAACTCTCAGCAAAAAGTAAGTTTAAACTCTTCACTCATATATCTAGTTTTGACAACAGCCAGATGTTGCATATAAATGGAGCAATTTGTCAAAAGTGTAATGAAGGGTTCAAAAAAAAATAAAAAATAACATTTTTTTTAGTTAAACAGCATGAAATGTAATGAAAACAGAATCATAGGAGACTGAATATTATCCCTTAATATTTTACACCATCTAAAACAATTTAAGAAGCAGCAATAAATGAGATCCTTGGAGAGCACAGTTGGAACAGAGGAATAATGATCTCTTCCTAGTTCATTAATATCTACTTAATCTATCATCACACATCATAAATGAATTTACAGTTTAAACAGCAGGACAATTGACCTTGACTGTCCTTCATACAGCTCTGGGCTAGCCGTTCACTAGTGCCTAATTTTTCTAGTTATTAGTGTAATTTCTTTCATTATATTAGACATTCGTCTCAAACTGATGCTTGTTGGGCTTTTATAGGTTTGTTCATGAAGATGTGACATAAACATATAAAAGTTTGAGCACCCAGTACATCTGCACAATTCTATGGCTTAGAGGAAATCTAAAGTTCTTTGTAAAGTAAATCTGTCTCATTAACTAAATGCTCCTATTTGTCACTGCCTTACTATGTGACGGAATGGATAAATGTCCCCCTTTTGTCTGTTAACCACTTAAGGACCTTGGGTGTTTTTCAGATTTGGTGTTTACAAGACTAAAACAGTGTTTTTTTGCTAGAAAATGACTTTAAACCCCCAAATATTATATATTTTTGTTTTCTAACACCCTAGAGAATAAAATGGCGGTCATTGCAATACTTTTTGTCACACCGTATTTGCGCAGCGGTCTTACACGTGCACTTTTTTTTGGAAAAAAATCACTTTTTTTAATTAAAAAATAAGACAACAATAAATTTGGCCCAATTGTTTTATATATTGTGAAAGATAATGTTATGCCGAGTAAAATGATACCTGTCACGCTTAGGCCACATACACACGATCAGACCGGTCCGATGAGACTGGTCCGACGGACCGTTTTCATCGGACCACGCTGAAGTGGTCTGATGGTCTGATGTGCCTACACACCATCAGTCCAAAATCCCATCGGGCCAGAACGCAGTGACGTAGAACACAATGACGTGCTGAAAAAACGAAGTTCAATGCTGCCAAGCATGCGTCGACTTGATTCTGAGCAGGCGCAGGTTTTTGGTCCAATGCTTTTGTGTACTAACCATCGCTTTTGTCCAACGGACAGGTGTCCGTCGGACAGATTTTAAATCAAGTTTTAAAACTTTGGTCCGACGGACAACGGTCCGATGGGCCGTACACACCATCGAATTGGTCCGATGAAACTGGTCTTAAAACCAGTTTCTTTGGACCGGTCTGATCGTGTGTATGCGGCCTAAAAAATTGTGCCTGCCCCTGGCATGGCGTCAAACTTTTACCCTTAAAAATCTCGATAGGCGACGTTTAAAAATTTCTACAGGTTGCATTTTTTGAGCTACAGAGGTCTAGGGCTAAAATTATTGCTCTCGCTCTAACGATCGTGGCAATACCTTACTTGTGTGGTTTGAACACCGCTTTCATATGCAGGCGCTACTCGGGTATGCGTTCGCTTCTGCGCGCGAGCTCGTCGGTACGGGGCGCTTTAAAAAAAATTTTTGTTTTCTCATTTTTTTTTTTTATAATTTTTTACACTGAAAAAAAAATAAAAAAAAATAAATGAATCACTTTTATTCCTATTACAAGGAATGTAAACCTCCCGTGTAATAGAAAAAACCATGACAGGTCCTCTTAAATATGAGATCTAGGGGTCGAAAAGACCTCAGATCTCATATTTAGACTAAAATGAAAATAAATAAATAAACTAAATGGAAATGTTGTCATTTGAATAAATGACAACAAAAAAAATTTCCTTTAAGACGCATGGGCGGGACTGACGTTTTGACGTCACTTCCGCTCTGCAGTGGTATGGGGACGGGTGGGGGCCATCTTGCCCTCACTCACATCCCCACACAGCCAGCAGAAGGACCCATTTGCCTCCGCTGCTACCGACGGGTCCGGTAAGCGGCGGGAGGCAGGGGCCCCTCTCCCGCCGCCGATAACGGTGATCTTGTGGCGAATCTGCCCCGGAGACCACCGTTATCATAAACAGGACCGCTCATGCTAAAGATGGATACCTCGGTTGTGGCAGCAGCTGCTGCCGTTACTGAGATGTCCATCTTTAAAGTACCGACGTACATGTACATGAGCGGGTCCTTAAGTGGTTAAAGTAGATCTTGCAGCTAAACAGAAAAACACATCGGGGCCCTTACCCATCATAAATAGCAGCTTTAACCTAAAATACAATCCTGCAGAAAAAAAAAAATATTAAATATACTTACATTTGACCCACAGTACATAGGTGAGGATTATGTAACGATCCTTCTGGTGAGATCACGAGGTATGCTGAGTTTCCCAAGAAGACAGACACTTGTTCACTATAATACCCTGTACACACGATCGGTTCACCTGATGAAAACGAACCGGACTTTTTCATCAGATATCCGATAAAGCTGACTTTCATCGGTCTTGCCTATACACCATCGGTTAAAAATCCGATCGTGTCCAACACGGTGACGTAAAACACGACGACGTGCTGAGAAAAATGAAGTTCAATGCTTCAGGGCATACGTCGACTTGTTTTTGAGCATGCGCAAATTTTTGACCGATGGATTTCCCCACAGATTTCCCCACAGACCATCAGAAGATTTTAAAACTGGTTCTATTTTTTTCACCGATAGGGAAATAAAAACTGATGTGGCCCACACACGATCGATTCGTCCGATGAAAACGGTCCGTTTTCATCAGACGAACCGATTGTGTGTACAGCGCATAAGAGTTCTTGAAGGATCAGGTTTAGGACAAGTATGTTTAAAGGTGCTATAACAGATGTTTTTAATATTTTACTTCAACATTAAAAGATATGGAAATACAAACAAATGTTACACTCAAGCATAAAATATGGTATACAAATTCTTATGTTGTGGAAAAATGATGGTTGATCAACATGTTTCGTCAATTGGCTTCTTCAGGAGCCATAAAGTATTGTCACAGCATCCATATTCGAAAGATTGACAAACAGCCTTTGCAAAGATTCACTAAAGTTCATGCATAGAGAGAGCCAGCCCCATCAGTATAAGTAAGTCATAGGGGGAACAAACGGCGACATGGAGGATCCTTTCATAAACTTAAAATAATGGTATATTAATGTTCAATAGATTGATGGAAACATCACAGGAGAGAGGTATTGGTCTTTAGAGAAACATGAAAATTTAACAAGGTTTAAGGGTTACTAAACCCAGTAATATGAAAATAGTTCATCCACCCCCCGTCCCCCCTCCCCGCAGTGCCCAGAGCTTACAAATCTTCTTTTTACAGCCACTGCCACTATTTACCTTTTTGGCTGATCTGTATACCATGGTCACGTGATAAACTGCAGGTTTTGCTTGAGTGCTGAGTGTTCAGGTAGGAGGAGATTTCCACTACAACTTGTGTCCTTATGCTTATCAGGTATCACATATTGGGTATCGCTGCGCATGCCAGAGTGAGTGGAATAATTCTAGGTCTAGCATTTAGAGTTGGGTCCAAATTATAACAATCTTGAGGGGGGGGGGTGACAAACAAACCTGCACCCCTCACTCGCACATAACCCCACCAGCACCACCCCCCTCCCCCGGAAGGCCTGCCTCGTTACTCACACTGCTCCGACTCCCCACATCCTTCCATCTGCTGCTGCAATCTCCTCCTCGGCTGCCAATACATGCTCCTGGCCCGGGCTTCTGCTGTGGGCTCTGCTAGGAGGACGGGACAGGCTCCATGGAGCCAAGAAGGCGGCAATCAGTGCCAAGGGGCCATTGCTTCTCCTCACGGCCGAACAGGAAGTGGGTCCTAAGGCCCGATTGGCCGGGAGTCGTTAGACTCCCTGGCCAATCTGGTCTCAGGACCTGCTTCCTGATTGACCAGGAGAAGAGGCAGGAAGACATTAGCGAATATTTATTCGCTAATGTCACACAACTGGGTAGGTTCAGGGCGCAGTGTGCCCAGAGCTCAACCTACTAGCCAGGCCAGTATGTCTGGGGATTCCCTATGCAGTTTTCTGTGCCTGTCTCTGGAACTATTGTTCATTCCCAGAAGGTTTAAGGTTCCTCGGCACATGCGCACGGAAGCAATGGCACGTTGTTCCGTTGCTTCAGTTAGACATGCCGTTACCAGCGCCTACAGTGCACATGCGCGGGAGTGACGCTATCGCGGCTCTGGCCAATCACAGCCCCGGACCTGCGATACCCGGAAGTAAGCTCCAGGAGAGATGTTCACGGCTGGAGGGGGTGGGGGGTCGAAGACCACTGTGGGGGCTTCGATCTGAAGTAAGTAATACATAATGAGCTCATATGCCATCTATACTAGCTCATTATGCCTTTGTCTTGCAGGTTTTTTTTTTTAGGGTTTACAACCACTTTAATGAACAATATTGTGTGGGTGTTATTTCTCCTATATTCATGACTTGCTTATGTGCTTTGCAAGTTGACCACATGGGGGAGCCCTCCTCTTTATTTTTGTTTAGAAGATTCTTAAGGGAAATGTTTCTACTTTCCTGCCCCCCTTCTTTTAGGCTGTTTGATGACACAGGAGCACACAGGAGAATTTGACGCACACACAAGCTATATAGTAAGTACAAAATCAGCCTTCACAACCACTTACATATACCAAGTGAAGTTTCTGGCCTCAGGTGATGCACAGAGATAAAATAAATCCTCCTACTTCAGTTGTATCTTTCTATCTGCTGTCTTCTCTTCTCTACATCCGTTCAAAGTGCTGAATTTGTACAGTCTGGAAAAATAAGGGGGAGGTGAAATTACACTCTGCAGAGCTCAGTGAGATGAACTCTAAGATCTGATTGGAGGGAAGAGACCCCCTTCACACAGCTCACAGGAACCAGCTGGAGATCCCTCCTCTGTCACAATTTTTCTCTTTGTGTCAGAAAAACTTGTCAGAAGTGATTAAGGCTGATAGCAGAGAATCAAAGCAGCAGACAGAAATGACACTTGGTTCTCTTAACTGAGACAAGTACACACTATAGAGGGAGTGAGAGTGCCCATTCACATGGATATATTGGGAGGCCTGACTAGTGAAATCTGCTTATTTCCCATATGGAATGTGCTGGGCATAATACTGCCCTACAGGCATCAAAGAAATGCATATAGGCGTTCATCATATAACACGATACCTCGCAGATTAATATCCAACCAGATATCTAGCGACTAGAGTTACTGGCAGGTTAGGGCTGGAACAACACAATCTGCCCTATTATTTAACTATTTAATGGCGTCTTCATAGTTGCGCATACCTTCTTGCCACCAAAAAATTAACTGCCCAGGGTAAAAACAACTGTTTTACTGGGGGTTGTAGTTATATACAGTGTATATATATATATATATATATATATATATATATATATATATACAGGTAATTTGATACGGCCAACCTGAAAGTTTACTAAAAAACTATGGGTATTAGAGCACTGCCAAAAAGTTTGTTCATCTTTGTTTCTTTTTATTTTTTTCTGGTCATTCGTTATGATCTAAATCCGTAAATCTGTAAATTTGAGAATTCAGAAATCCAAAAATAAGAAAGAAAATCCGAAAATTGGAAAAAATGAAAATTTGAAATAACTAATATTAACTATTACATTTTAGGTATTGGAATTTCCTTTCAAATTTGACTGTTAGTGAACGTAACGAATAAGAATTCATTCAAAGTTACAAGTTATCCAAAATTATCCAAATGGAATGTAACAAATTAATAATAATAAATAACAATAAAAATGTTATTATTATTATTATTAATTCATTCCATTTGTTTAGATGTGGCATTCGTTATTTTGGATAATTTGTAACTTCAGATAAATGTGTATTCATTACGTTCACTAACAGTCAAATTTGAAAGGAAATTCCAATACTTATAATTTAATAGGTAATATTATTTCTAATTTTTGTTTTCGGATTTTCTTCCTTATTTTTGGATTTCTGAATTCTCGAATTTACGGACTTACGAATTTTAATCATAACGAATGACCTGAAAAATGAAAAAAAAAAGAAACAAAGATGAACAAACTTTTTGGCAGTGCTCTAACAACCAAAGTTGTTCAGTAAATTTTCAGGACGGCCGTATCAAATGAACCTGTGTGTGTGTGTATATATATATATATATATATATATATATATATATATATATATATATATATATATATTTATATATTAGGGCCGAAACAACTAATCGATTATGAAATTATGCGATTTTATCATTTTCATAATCGATTAATCGGCCAGTAACATAAAGGGGTTAAAAAAAAAAAAAAAATAGCCCTTTATAGTACAAAAGCAAATCTCTACTGTAATTACTTTCACTGTCCCACGGTAAAACATGAACCCCTAACAGTAGCGATTATTTGCTCTTTCTGTACTAATTTGGGTTCACACCTCTGTTTTTTGGTGCTTTTTTCAGAAACACACTACAGTTCATTTACATGTTTTCCTATGGGACACGTTCACATCCATGATTTTTTTCAGCTGCTGTGTATTTGGAAAGGGCAAGGACATTTTTTTTTTTAATTCCAAACGGTGCTATTTAGTTTTTTTAGTTCAATATACTTCAATGGAGAAGCTGCAGAAAAACATTTTTGTGGCAATTTGTGTTTTCTAACCTGCCCAACAACAAATTGGCCCAAAAAAAAAATGCAAATGGCAGCAATTTTTTTTTTTTTAATTATTAACCGATTATTCGATTTAATCGAAACAATCATCGGCCAACTAATCGGTTATGGAAATAATCGTTAGTTGCAGCCCTAATATATATATCTATATATAACTACAACCTCCGGTGAAACGGTTGTTTTTACCCTGGTCTAAGAAAGAAAATCTGAAAATTCGAAAGAACGAAAATTTGAAATAACTAATATTAACTATTAAATTATAGGTATTGGAATTTCCTTTCAAATTTGACTGTTAGTGAACGTAACGAATACAAATTTATCTGAAGTTACAAATTGTCCAAAATAACAAATGCCACATTTACTAAACAAATGGAATGAATTAATAATATTAATAATAAAGTTTTTATTTTTTATATATTATTAATTTGTTGCATTCCATTTGTTTAGATACAGCATTCGTTATTTTGGATAATTCGTAACTTTGAATAAATTCTTATTCGTTATGTTCACTAACAGCCAAATTGAAAAGGAAATTCCAATATCTATAATTTAATAGTTAGTAATAGTTAAGTTATTATTAGTTATTTTTTTATATTTTTTTTGTATCTTCGAGTTTTCATATTTTTGGAATTTCAATTGTTTTCGAATATCCAGATTTTAGAATTTACGAATATTCAAATTTGTTGAAATTCATTGAAAAACTAATTTGAACAAAACAAAATGCACGTTTCTCATTGGTATTGCATACTAAATGTGTAATCGGGTATTTGCATTTTTTTTCTGTATGTCAACCACCTGGAAAATTATAGGTATACCAAACAGATGTCAATCCTTTCAATAGTAAGAATAACTGTTTACAAATCCTGTTTTTAATTTTTTTTACTAACATCTCAAATAAAGTCCTTCTTCTTCTTTTCCAGTAATCTAGCTAGTCAATGTTTTAATAGAAATCTTTTCACAATTTTTTTGGAACTCGCAGTTAGAAGATGTTTTAGCTAGGATATTGTATCAATTTACCAAATTTTAAAAATGAACGCAGAACTTTACCCATTACAGTTTGATGGCAATTTAGGTTTTTTAACCACTTGCCGCCCGCCCACCTTTATATGACGGCTGGGTGGTGCGGCTCTCGTTCTGGGTGGACGTCATATGACGGCCGCCCAGAACGACCGCTCTCGTGCTATAAAGAAAAAAAGAGCAACGATTTAAAAAAAATAAAAAGAAGCAATATTTTTAACTTTTTGCTATAATAAATATCCCTGATTAAAAAAAAAAAAAATCTTCATCAGTTTAGGCCAATATATATTTTTCTACATATTTTAACAATAAATATTAACTTCTTCCTGCCCAAGGCCGTCATATGACATCTTGGACTTGGACATCCCTGCACTGTAAGAACAATCATAGCGGCTATGCTTCTACCGGCTCGCCCATGCAATCTGTGAGCTAGAGAAGGAATCCGCCAGCGGCGAAAGTTTACCAGAATACCAAGGACCAGATCATCCCCGGCAGTCCTTATGACCTTCCGAGGCCCGGTGCAACGTTGTGACGTCAAGTGCGGCCCGGCAGATGTAAACACTGCCGTGTACTCGGCTGGAAAGGCTGAGGTCATTTTTTTTATAATTTCAGTCTTTCCTGCCTAGAGGAGAGATTTGGAGAGTTATAGATCCCACATCTCTCCATAAAGAGGGCCTGCCCTATTCCTATAACAAGGGGTTTAAAAAATTGCTGCGCAAATACTATGTGACTTTGCAACGACTGCCATTTTATTCTCTAGGGTCTCTGCTAAAAAACATATATAATGTTTAAGGATTCTGAGTAATTTTTGAGCAAAAAAATTATGACTTTTATATCACCTAGCAGCAAAAGGTTCGCTGGTTTCGAATCCCGACCACGACACCATCTGCCTGGAGTTTGCATGTTCTCTCTGTGTCTGCGTGGGTTTTCTCCAGGTACTCCGGTTTCCTCCCACACTCCAAAGACATGCTGGTAGGTTAACCACTTAAGGACCCGCGGACCCGATCGCCACCGGTGTCCCGCAATCGGGTCACAGGAGCTGAAGTACGGGGAGAGGTGAGTGTTAACACACCTTCACCATTCTTCTGTGTGGCAGTGTCACTGATCGTCTGTTCCCTGTTATAGGGACGACGATCAGTGACGTCCAGCCATGCCCACCTACAGTAAGAATCACTCCCTTAGGCCACACTTAACCTCTTAGTGCCCCCTAGTGTTTAACCCCTTTAACCCCAGTATCAGTGCATTTTTATAGCACTTTTCGCTGTGAATATGACAATGGTCCCAAAAATGTGTCAAAAGTGTCTGATGTGTCTGCCATAATGTCGCAGTCACGAAAAAAAATCGCCATTACTAGTAAAAAAAAAATATATTAATAAAAATGCCATAAAACTATCCCCTATTTTGTTAACGCTATAACTTTTGCGCAAACCAATCAATAAACGCTTATTGCGTTTTTTTTTTTTACCAAAAATAGGTAGAAGAATACGGATCGGCCTAAACTGAGGAAAAAAACTTTTTTATATATTTTTTGGGGATGTTTATTATAGCAAAAAGTAAAAAATATTGCATTCTTTTTAAATTGTCGCTCTATTTTTGTTTATAGCGCAAAAAATAAAAACCGCAGAGGTGATCAAATACCACCAAAAGAAAGCTCTATTTGTGGGAAAAAAAGGACGCCAATTTTGTTTGGGAGCCACTTCTCACGACCGCGCAATTGTAAGTTAAAGCGGCGCAGTGCCAAATCGCAAAAGGGGGCCTGGTCCTTTCCCTGCATAATGGTCCGGGGCTTAAGTGGTTACGTTTCACCAGTGCTTGATGCTCTTTGTTTGCAAGAATTGTTCACAGAAGTGAGCCCTGCATGATCCTCTAGCCTTCATTCATTGATGGAGTGAAGCCAATGTCTCTTATCTGTAGAGAATTATTTGGCTCAACACAAACCTTGTATACTGAGTTTCAGAAATCTATGCCAAGTTCTCCCTTCTGAACCATAACTATATTCTTCCATATTGTCCTTAACCATACACCAAATGTTTTTGCGTGTTAATATGATGTTTTCTCCTTAATATTGGCACTCCTTCTTCTTGTTCCCTTCCATGAGATAAACCGCATTTTCATATCCATTGTAGACTCATTATTCAAAGGCTGAGTTCTACATGACAATTTTCTGTCTATAAAATGCCAAATGCAAGCAATCCAACATAAATCCTGACCTGCAAATGACCTACAAATTAAAAAAGTCTCAAAGCTCCCATCAGAGCAGATGTTGAAAGGGCAAGGCCTTGAGCTGGAGATATATATAATTAGCAAGGGGCTCAAGAATGGGTTTAAGTTGGATTATGCTAATTCTGATTTCAGTAACTGCATTGGAAAAACCTTCCAGATGAACCAACAGTGTTGCGATAAGCTGATTTATATAATTTGAATAAAACCGTTTATATGATTTTAATGCCGTTATGGAATTATCTCCCGAGAGGTCACGCCATGTGAAGCTGCTCTTTTAGAAATTGGATGAAAGAAGTCCTGAAACTCATCTGTAGCATTCTAATTTACAGCTTACGCCATCCTACACAATTCACTTCTTCGCTGACCACGTTATTTATTTTAATGTCTTGCCAGTGTGATCCTATTAACCGCAGCCACAGCTCTGTGCTGAGCAAAACAACAAACATTGAAATTTGCATGCCGGGAATTTCTAGTACGGTGCTAAAAAGTAATATGAGGACAACTGTTAAAGGGAAAAACATATCTTCTGTTTAAGTTGTAAAGTCCGTTTTGCTCATTTTAAATACCGTATTTATCGGCGTATAGCACGCACCCCAATTTTAAGAGGGAATTTTCTGGAAAAACACATTTTTTAAATAAACAACGCACCCACGATTTCCCCCTGATTTTATGGGGGAAAAAAGTGCGTGTTAAACACTGATAAATACGGTACTTCCCGATTAGTTTTTTCAAAGTGCCCAATTTTCTACAAATTATGGGAGATTCTATAATTGGTAGAATACTTTACTTGAGTTACCGTTGCTTGCTACTTTTGCTGTCACTTGTTTCCCTGATCCTGCTACAAACATTATGCTATAACCTCACTTGTATGCACCTTGCTGAAGGCATTGGGATGGATTTATTGAAGGAAAACAGACTGTGCACTTTGCAAGTGCAGTTGGACCAGAGCTTAGTAAATGAGGTAAAGCTTCACTTTGCAAAGAATGTCCAATCACATGCAAGCAAAATAAAACGGCACTTTTGCTTGAACATGATTGGATGATGGAAATCGGCAGAGCTTCTCATTTAATAAGCTTTTGCAGAGTTGGAACTGCACTTGTTTGCCTTTAGTAAATCAACCGCATTATGTGCAGCTGTTGTATAGTCTCTTGTCATAGTACTAGTGTAGAGAAACACACATTTTAAGGCAGGAAACTTGCCGTTCTGTGTTATATAGTTCCCACACTTTATTTTCTGCTGTAGTCTACCTCCGAGAAAACTAAAAATCCTCCCTTGCAGTGGGGCTGTCCCTGCACTTCAAGGGTTAAATATTAATTTAAAGCAATTACCTGAATCTCCACTCCCCTGGCTGATGACACTTTCTATACTCCGGCGGTGGACTGCTCCTCTGCGTCATCACGTCCAATGTAGGGCTTTGGGTTCCGCATTGGTCATGAAGATGTCAAGGTGCATACAACTATCTGAGAATAAGGAAGATTGAAGCTTCGGGGACCGGTGTTACAGCACAGAGAAAGCTGCAGGAGCTGGGATCAGGTACGTAAAACTACTTTTGCCAGGTCCCTAGATAAACAAGCTTTTAATTCTTGAGGTGTAAGGGTAGCCCAATCACAATTTTACTTTCCCCACAGTTCATTTTTACGACCCCATTCACACTCGATGCTCAACAAGCACCATTCATTTTAATGCATCTCGTTCACATTTTTAGAGTTTTGTCACCTGTAGCAAAACGACTGTCTCTGTTGTCTGTTGCATTAAAAAGGCCATATAATGTGTGTTTACAGTCTTACTGATCCATAATGTAATTTTCTACTCACAGGTATTACTCTGCTCTAAAGACAATGAACCAACTAGAACACGTTTACCTCCCCAAAGTCTCCCAGTATCGTTTCTGCCAGATTATGGCTGAGAACCTTCCTAAGTTACGAGAAGAGATCAAGGACATCTCCATGTCTGGCCTGAAAGACTTCCTAGAAAGCATCAGGAAACACTCTGACAAAATAGGAGAGACCGCCATGAAGCAAGTACGAATCTTGTGTCAGCTGTTCTATCACAGGGCTTGTGTTCAAAGAAAGCCTACTGTTTAAATAGCCTTCAGCATGGTACACACTATAAGAAAATTTGGCGAATGATCCTTCAGTTTTCCTCAATGTTTCACACAAGTCGAAACCGAGGATGGTACTAATTGTACGAAAATTCTTGTCCGACATAGGCTTTTGTTTTTGCTTGACTTATTTATTGTTTCTGATCATGCGCAGTCTTTCGTATCTGTTATGAAAACAGTGCACTTTAAATGAAAATCATTAGTTCTGGTAACGTACAAGAGCATTTTTGGAGTTTCTCTCTTTGTAAATTTTTGTTTGGAAAGTCTGAATTGGATGTTGAAAATTGTGTACACACTATACAAACATTGACCTCTTACAGAATTTTTCTTACGATTTTCTCATAATGTGTACCCCGCTCTGCTGAAATATCTACACACAAGTGAATGAGTCCGAGGAGTGACTCATCCCTTATTGGACTCTTACCTTCAAGAATGTCTTTCTTTACAGATGGCAAAAATCATCTTTCCACTATGTGCAGCTTTTTTAGTTTTTAATAATATTATTTGACACTTTCTGTAAAGGTTCTTGTTGATCCAGGTCATTGTATTGCTAGCAGTTGTTACAATCAACTAGACTTGCTCTAGAATGTTGAAGATGTTTTATGTTGAAATTTATTATCCGATGAGAATGGTCCGAAGGACCGTTTTCATCGGTTAACCGATGAAGCTGACTGATGGTCTGATGTGCCTACACACCCTCGGTTAAAAAACCGATCGTGTCAGAACGCGGTGACGTAAAACACACCGACGTGCTGAAAAAAATGAAGTTCAATGCTTCCAAGCATGCGTCGACTTGATTCTGAGCGTGCGATGGAGCATGTGATGGTTGTGCATACTAACGATCGGTTTTGACCTATCGGTTAGGCGTCCATTGGTTAAATTTCAAAGCAAGTTCTCTTTTTTTGGACCGAAGGATAACTGACCGATGGGGCCTACACATGATCGGTTTGGACCGATGAAACGGACCTTCAGTCCGTTTTCATCGGTTTTGACCGATCGTGTGTACACGGCCTTAAGCTATGCGTTTGTCGTTACCATTGTAGCCCAAAATTTCAAAGTACTAATGTGACCACCAGCTAAGACGTTAACAACAAACCGAGTATAACATCAAAGAGCATCTCAGGGGCTTATTACTACCTAGATTGGGCTTTCATTAGAACAGGAAAACAGGAAAAGTGGAAAATAAATTGGAAGTACATTGGGTACACAAATAAAAACACTAACAAATGCATTGACCCACAGGCCCTACACCTTAATGCAGTGTTTTTCAACTCCAGTCCTCAAGGCACACCAACAGGTCAAGTTTTCAGGATTTCCCTCAGATGAAATGGCTGTGGTGATTACTAAGGCAGTGAGACTGATCAAATCACCTGTGCAAAATAATGGAAAGCCTGAAAACATGACCTGTTGGTGTGCCTTGAGGACTGGAGTTGAAAAACACTGCCTTAATGGATAAGTTCACCATGTGTAACATGTAAAATGTTACAAATGTACCGGCCTCCAAACCCCCCACCTCGAGTCCCTGTTTTGACACCTAGCGGGGAATCTTCTCCCAATGCTCGCTGTCACAAAAAAAAAAAGCCTACCTCATTAATTTATAGTGTTCTGTGCGTGAAAAAAACTACAAGTCCCAACAACCTTTGCGGCTCTCGACTTGTAGTTCTCAATGAACTACCAGAGCATTGTTGATCCCTCTAGGTAGTTTATTGAGCTGCCTGCCCATATTAAAGGTAGCCTGCAGGACCGTGGCATTACGCCCACAATCTCCTGATCATGGGCTCAATGCTTTTACAGGTCCTTAACAAAAATAATAAATGCATATTTTTATACCTGTAAAAAAATGTGTGGATTTTTTATTTTTTTTTGTAAAAGTGAGCTTATCCTTTCACAAGGAAGTTCGTTCAAGAACAGTGAAGTTCTCATTTTGGACAGAGAGAACAACTGGTTTGCAAGAGGTGTAAAGGAGGCCACTTATGTCAAACTGGAACAACCTTCCCTAAACAGGGAACCATCAGCATCATCTTTAACCCACATATAATTTATTTTCAGTACACCTGTACCTTGAAAATTGGATGACAATTCACTACTTTAGCTGTGCAAGTCCAACATTTAATACCTGCCTTATATATTATGATATCATGGTAATTCGATTATGAAAATAGAATAAACCTTCACACCTTCCACCATCTTCTTGGACAATCAGCATTTGCTTTGACATATTAAATGACACACAGGATGTATTAAGGCGACACATGCTGCTATAAATGCAGGGTTAAAGGGCTGGAATTCCAAGCTAATCTGGTGCTTTAAGCCTCACCCATAACCACTCCCTATTGTGATGCTTACATTTTTTTTTTCTTAATCACTGATATACTGTGTGCAGAAAAAAGCAATTGATCCAGAGACAGCAAGCAGATTTAATCTCTTTAAACTGGTGCACCACTATACTCCTTGTGGACGAGAGCAGTTTTTGAATTATTTTGAATTGGCCTATTAATTTGGCAATAGCTTGTCATTACTTAACAAAGCAAAGTATTACCTATACATGTTTTTTTTATGGGACATGTATCTTTAAAAAAAACGTACAAGGTTTTCTCTAATTTGACTAGTGTTTTAAAACAATTAATGTTCCTGTAGATAAAAAAAAAAGTTAATTAACTTACCTTGCTATGTGCCAGACTCTATATATGTAATTGTATGGTCATTATGATTAGTACAAATAATAGAATACAATTTACACTTTATAATGTGCGTCATTATAAAAAATGAGGCAAACAAAATGTGAAAAAAAGTTTAAATATAAATAAAGAAATTAAAAATTCAAATGAAAAAGGCAGAAACATAATACATTTGGAGAAAAGAAAAAAGTTATTTAAAGCTGATTAAAATTAAGGGCCAATTAGAGGTTTGAAAGGTACAGAATGGATTGAAATTCTGTAAAGCTACTTTGACATGTCATTCAAATCAAAGGGAACTCCTTTCACCTGAAAATAAAAACATATAAAAAAATACATTGCAGGTATCTTGTCCCCCTAGAGTGGCTTGCCACAATCCAGGGTGCTCTCCCTATTGCACAGGTTGGCTCTTTTCTCCACATCTGGTGGTCGTGTTCTGTTTTAAACCACTTTTGAACTGCTATATAGCGGATGATCTCAGACGAGATCTGAAACGACCATCCCTTTTGTAGACCAGTACGCACTGTTAAGCCCACCAGGAGTAAACAAAAACACTTTTAAACTGCTGCTACATATTTTCACAGCAGCAAAACAAACAGTTGCAAAGGCAATTGCCTACCCTATCCTTCAGTGAAGGCAAATTAAAGCGGGAGTTCACCCCAAAATCAACTTTATGCAGTTAGATCCAGCATACTGCTGACATCTGCAGTATGCTGGTCTTTTTTTTTTGGTACTAATCGTTTTAGCAGTATTTCTTCTATGGCTCCGAGCGGGGAATCCTGCGGGGGAATGGGCGTTCCCAAAGGCAAGCAATTTGATTGACGGCTTCCGAAAATAGCCGAGGTGACGCTCGGCTGTTTACGGCGACTGCGCCTGCCGTGTAGAGCTGACTGCGCAGGCGCCGTAAATTGCAGAGCGTCACTTCTGCTATTTTCGGAAGCCGTGACACGCTATCGAAGGCCGTCAATCAACTTGCTTGTCTTCGGGAACGCCTATACCAGGAAGTAATCGCCGCTCGGAGCCATAAAAGAAAGACGGCTAAAACGATAAGTACCAAAAAAAAAAAGACCAGCATACTGCGGATGTCAGCAGTATGCTGGATCTAACTGCAGAATGTTGATTTTTGGGTGAACTCCCGCTTTAAGAATGAATAATGCTCTCTTATACGAAAAGATATAGGTGAAGCTCACGGAGTAAAAGATAAGGGGTTCTAAGCCATCTGGTGACCTTGGGCATCTTGCTTCTGGTGGGCTTTGACCAAGACCTGTTGTCCCTTTAACCACTTCAGCCCGGACCATTTGTCTGCCCAAAGACCAGAGTACTTTTTGGGATTCGGCACTGCGTCGCTTTAACTGACAATTGCGCGGTCGTGCGATGTGGCTCCCAAACAAAATTTACGTCCTTTTTCCCCCAATAATAGAGCTTTCTTTTGGTGGTATTTGATCACCCCTGCAGTTTTTATTGTTTGCGCTATAAACAAAAAAAAGTGACAATATTGAAAAAAACTATGGGCCAGATTCAGATACACTTAATATTGCGCTGCGTAATCGAAATACTCTACGCTGTCGTATTTTACCAGGCTCTCCACCGAATTCTGGTAGATTTTTTCCCGTACGCTACGGCGGCATAGTCTATTTCTCGCCGCGTAATCGAAATACGCGATTAGGGGGCGTGAAGCATTTAAATTAAGCGCGTCCCCGTGGCGATCGAACTGCGCATGCTCCGTTCAGAAATTTCCCGCCGTGCATTGCGCAAAATCACGTCGTTGCGTCATTCGTTGTTTGAGTAGCGTCGTTTACGGACATTCCTATTCCCGGACGACTTGCGTCAAAAATAATAAAAGACGTCGGAAAACGTAGAAATTCGACACGGGAACGACGGCCATACTTAACATGGGCTGTCTAATATTAGAGCAGCAAAAAGCTGGTATAGTGTTACGCAAAAAAAAGATGACTAAAGGTGCTGTAAGAGATTGCGATAGACGTTCGTAATTTCGGGGATCGCCGGCAAAAGCTCATTTGCATACCCCGACGCGGAAAACGACGGGAAGTCCACCCAGTGGCCGCAATTTTATTGCAGCGTAGATCCGAAGGCGTACAAACACGTAATCCAGTCGAATTGAAGCCCGCAGCCGTCTATTGAGGTTTGAGGTTTCCGACTAGCTAAAAAACGCGCGTAATTTGAAATTACTCCAGTCTAACACCAGTTAGACAGGAGTAAGGGCTCTGTGAATCTGCCCCTATATTTTTTACTATAATAAATATCCCCCAAAAATATATATAAAAAAATTGTTTTTCCTCGGTTTAGACCGATACGTATTCTTCTACATATTTTTGGTAGAAACAAATCAAATAAGCGTTTATTGATTGGTTTGTGCAAAAGTTATAGCGTCTACAAAATAGGGGATAGTTTCATGGCATTTTTTATTAATTATTTTTTACTACTGGCAGCGATCATGACTGCGACATTATGGCGGACACATCGGACACTTTTGACGCCATTTTGGGACCATTGTCATTTGTACAGCGATCAGTGCTATAAAAATGCACTGATTATAAATGACACTGGCAGTGAAGGGGTTAACCAATAGGGGGCGCTGAAGGGGTTGAGTGTGTCCTAGGGATGTGTTCTAACTGTGGGGGCTGGGCTACGTGTGACACAACACTTATCACTGCTGTCTACATCAGCATTTCCCCGTTCTTCCTCTCCGTGAGACGATCGCGGGACTCCCGGCGGACATCAAGTCCGCAGGCCCCCTCGGTCACACTTGTGGAGCTTGTGGTGGGCGCACACCCACAATTACGCGTCTTAAAGGCGATGTACCTATACATTAATATGCCCAGCCGTGCCATTCTGCCAACGAATATCGTCGTGCAGCGCGTTAGCAAGTGGTTAATTAAGCCAGCTGAAATTTAAACTATCTCCCACCCTCCCCCCTTTTTTTCTCCTCTCTCCCCTTTTTATCTATGGCAGGTCACCACCGTAGTTACCTCACACCACACCATTGAACAACTTATGCTAAGTTTAACGCGGTCTAACAGTTTTCCGATTGCTGTCGTTTATCGTAAGTTTTGATGACAATCATTCGGATTGAGAAATGTCTTTAACATTGCAGAACAAGTCTGGCTGGAAGTTTCTAACAAATACTAGCTATTATTCATGTAAAGCACTGCACTATAGAAGTACCCGAAATAAATAAAATAAATATTCTACGCTGCCTGTGTTAACATTTGTGAGAATTTTTGTTTTCTCTATTTAATTTGCCACCTTTTCTGTTAAACCCAGGCACAACAGCAGAAAACATTCCATGCCGCCCTACACAGGCAAACCAATGTCTCCTATAGAAAGCCTATGTACATCATAAATGGCCATGGTTCTGAAGATGAAAATGAACTGAAATCAAAAAGCCCAATGCTGGAAGATGAGGAAACAGAAGAAGAGGTATATATATATATATATATTTTTTCTCCGATAATGGTAAAACCGGCTTGAACAGGAGTAGTTGGTGACTAAACACTTATGCCTTGTACACACGATCGGTTTTCCCGGCGACAAAAAGTCAGCCCGGAAAACCGAGGGGAAAACCGAGAACCTGCTCGGTAGCTTTTTCCCCTACACGCGGCCGGTATTTCCGACAGAAAAAAAACTGCCATGAGAGCTTTGGTCGGGAAACCCGGCCATGTGTATGCTCCATTGCAGTGTTTGCCATAGGGTAACTGCCGGCTGAAAAACCGGTGGGGAAAAAAGACAACATGTTCTCATTTTTCACCCCGGGATGGATTTCCTGTCGGGGAAACTCTGCGATGGAGCATACACACGGCTGTTTTTCCCAGCCAAAAGCTGTCATGGCAGTTTTCCCAACGGGAAAACCAGTCGTGTGTACGAGGCATTACAGTGACTAATCCTTTTTGCCGATTGGTAGTGCAACCATTTATTGGATTTACCAGGCATGCTCAGACAGCAAGAATAAGTTACCAAAAATTTGGGGCAGTTTTGAATTGTAAATTTTGTGAAAGTGTTACTAAACCCAGGACCCTGCATTCACTATATCTGGTCTCCCACAGTACACAGAACATGGAAATGCAATTATTTTAGTAAGTAGAAACTGCTCAATACCTTTTTTCAATCAGCAGTATATAGCAGTCTTGTGACTTCTATCGGTGCCTGTTTAAAGCTTGTAGGAGTTTTCATTCTCCTGACTGTCCTTCAAGGCTGCAGGACCCCTGACACTCTGCCTGGGCAGTGCTGATTGGCCCTGTGCTGATCACATGCTTTCCCCTAAAAAACAAAAAAACTACTTTCTAGCAATACACCAAACTGAGTATGTGCAGAGTGCCCCCTAGCACAGGCTGATTTTACTGTTGTGAGTTTAGTAACACAAACTTGCTGCATATATTCACAGGCAAGTTGTACAATTGCAGAGCACTGGAAGCACAAGTTCTATATTTCTAATGTGTAGCAAATTTGTGTGGCAAATCTCTTGCAAAAGCAAAGTTGCAGTGGTGAGTGTACAGCAAGAGTTCTGCAAGTCACAGGGGTATGCAATTTTTTGCAGACAATTTGTTGGAGCAAACTGCATCTGGTGTTAGCGCTTCAATCATCACAGCACCATGGTTGATATGGTGTCAGGATGATTGAAGTGCATTATTTCTATTATAACATTGTAATATAAATAGTTTAAATCATCATAATGCAGAAACAGTGGGAGCCCTGAGCTTGTCACTTGCCACAGTCGCCTGCCACCAGATGCAGTTTGACGCTTGTAAAGCCACCTGCCTTCAGATGTAGATTGTCACTTGCCACCAGATGCGGATTGTCACTTGCCACGTCACCTGCCACCAGATGCGAATTGTCAATTACCACGTCACCTGACACCCACCAGATGCGGTTTGTCACATGCCATGTCACCTACCACCAAATGCGGATTGTCACTTGCCACATTGCCTACTACCCACCAGATGCAGATTGTCACTTGAAACATCACCTGCCATCAGATACGGATTGTCACTTGCCACATTGCCTGCCACCCACCAGATGCAGATTGTCACTTGAAACATCACCTGCCATCAGATACGGATTGTCACTTGCCACATTGCCTGCCACCCACCAGATGCAGATTGTCACTTGAAACATCACCTGCCATCAGATACGGATTGTCACTTGCCACATTGCCTGCCACCCACAAGATGCAGATTGTTACTTGCCACATCACCTGCCACCAGATACAGATTGTCACTTGCCACATTGCCTGCCACCCACCAGATTCAGATTGTCACCTGCCACCAGATGCAGATTATCACTTGCCACATTGCCACCCCCACACCAGATGCTGATTGTTACTTGCCACGCCACCTGCCACACCCCAGATGCGGATTATCACTGCATTAGTGGCAGCACAAATGGGGGCATTGGTCCATGGAGCACAGAGGAGTGCCTCGTGCAGTGGTGGGTTCTGAGTAAGGGTGGAGCAGCGTTTATGCAGGGCGGGAGGTGAGAGATTATGTCACCTCTCTGCTTGCCCGCTCCCCCGCCACTCCTCCAACATTGTAGCTGTGAGGACAGAACATTGGTGATGCAGGGTGGGAGGTGAGAGTTTATGTCATCTTTCTGCTTACCCGCTCCCCCGCCACTCCTCCAACATTGTAGCTGTGAGGACAGAACATTGGTGATGCAGGGTGGGAGGTGAGAGTTTATGTCATCTCTCTGCTTGCCCGCTCCCCCGCCACTCCTCCAACATTGTAGCTGTGAGGACAGAACAGTGGTGATGCAGGGTGGGAGGTGAGAGTTTATGTTATCTCTCTGCTCACCCACCGCCTGCCACACCTCCGACATTGTAGCTGTGGGGACAGAACAGTGGTGATGGAGGGCAGGGGCGGTGGAGATTGGGTTATCTTTCTGCCTTTGACAGTGAAGCCTTCGCGGCTTGGCTGCAAACAGGCAGTGGACCAGCACTGATCTGCATCCCGGGGGTTGGGGTCCCCGTTTTACCAGATAAGTAGTTGTGGATATTTCTGGCTCTTTGTGTTATTTATAGGACTCTGCTTTCCTATGAAATGTTGGCACTGCTCTACTTTCTTTACTTATGGACAAAGCCAACACTTGAATGGTATTTATGTTGTCACATTCTTGGGTATACTTAATAAATTCTGTACTGTTCTTCAATACATAGTATACTTCTTCTATTTTCAGCAGGTCCTGAGTGTCCAGGATTTGGTTGACTTCACACCTGTGTATCGATGTCTTCACATCTATTCCGTTTTAGTAAGTAACTTTTCAATTATTTAAAACACTTGAACACCAAGGATTAGAGAAACAATTGAATCTGCTTTACAAACTTCAATTGTTATGTCCCGAAACAAATAAATAATCCACTGTTTAGTTCGATTTTTTGGGGGGAAATTTTTTTGTAAAAATTCAGTTACTCTTGGCGAACATAGGTGGCCGAAGAAAACATTTACAGTGTCTCTTTACTGGACTTTTACATTTTTTATCTTCCCAAAGAAAAATCTCCCACCCTTCACAATCACGCCTTATTCATGAGAGCAGCAGCTTTTTTTGTGAGCAACTATATTCAAGGATGTGGCACACCATCTGATGAGCACCTTGAGAATTCATTGAGAATTGCTACTACATCCATCAAACCAGATATTGATGTGCACTCGTTTTATTTTTATAATAATAATAATAATAAAAAAAAAAAAAATATATATATATATATATATATATATATATATATATATATATATAAAAAATATTACGTTTTATTACTTTTAAATTATCTATATCATTAATCATTAACGTGTTATCTGCCCGAGTTTTTCTGCTCATCAGCTATCTTCTTTGTTGGTGTATTTTATGTATGGCCAAAGACTTCTTACAATGCGGCCCACGAAGATCAAACGGCTGGACGTCGCTGATTTAGTTGGTGTTTTAGGAGTAGCCTGACAGCCCACAGTATAAAGTAGTGCATGACTAATTGTAAGAGTCAAGCTGTTTACATTACATCTGGACTTCATAGTAAGTACTGTAAGAAGTCTGACCATATATTTGACTACGCAGTTCACCTCTTTCATAGTTTGCTATCATTTAGCGTCGGATGGGTGCCCACTTTAGGTGGGCCTGAAATAGGCAATATGAATTGTCGCAGTCCATGTACATTTAAAATGATAAAATGCAGAGATTAAAGAACCAATATATGTATTAGTCCACAGTAATGTATAATAAAACAGTCAGACTTTTTAAAATGAAAGAATAGTAATTTTAAAATAAGCCTTAAAGTGATCACCTTGTAAAACAACCCATTCCATTTAAAATGGAAAGAAAAAACAAACATCTGTGTATGGATATAACAGAGCATTATAAATACCTTTTTTTCCCCTTTCTTCTAAGAGTGCTCATTCCCTCTGTTCTCAGCTGTATAGGAGCTGGGAGAGGAGAAGCAAAAGTACATTTATCTTCCCAGTGTAAGGCTGTGCATGGGGGGCGTGTCAGGAGAAGTCTGACCATTGAAGGAGAGCAGGCATAGCTAGAGAACAGAATACTTTTTCAAGTACATGGTACAGCAGGCACATATTAGGAATATGAAATGCTGGGGTAACAAACATTTTAGTTTTATATTTATATTTTTAGTTATATATGCAGACTGCCGTTCTGCCTCTCCTGAAAACGGTTGGCTGGCCCCGGCGGACATTGGGCCTGCCAGACCCACTAATAGGCTCCATCTGTGTCCAATTACAGCAGGAGATGGTTGCTGGCGGCATGCGTGCTTTCCAGACACAGCGCACAAAATCACATAGAGGTAGCTTCAGTATATCTGCGTGGGGTGCTCCAAAAGTGGTTAAATTTACCCTTCAGTGTATACCATCATTGTATGTAACCACTTCTGTTCAGCACTCAAGTTCAGCACATTAAGCGGAGTTCCACCCAAAAATGGAACTTCCGCTTAACCCACTCCTCACCCCGTTACATGCCACATTTGGCATGTCATTTTTTTGGGGGGGGGGGGGGGAGTGGGGGCTTCAGGAGGAGTGGGACTTCCTGTCCCACTTCCTCCTTCCGCCGAGGGGCTGGTTAGGCGATTAAGCTTAATTGCCTAACTTCAGCCCCTCCCTGTAGGCGATCACCTGAGACACTGACAGGTCCCAGGCGATCTCCTGTCCAATGGGAAGGCGCAGCGCCGTCCGCGCATGCGCAGTGCCGATCGCGCATGCGCAGAGGGTGCCCGGCCGTGAAGCCGAAGGCTGTCACGGCCGGGTGCCCACAGCTGTAATGGCCGGGGAGGGGGGGAGAAGAGCGGAGCCCCGGGCCAGCGCATCGCTGGAACCATGGACAAGGTAAGTGTCTGTTTATTAAAAGCCAGCAGCTACACTTTTTGTAGCTGCTGACTTTTAATAAACATTAAAAAGGGCTGGAACACCCCTTTAACTAAGCACCCAGGATGATTGCCAGTGATTGGGTGAAATAAATGTACCGTAATTCTGTTTTACACCAAACTGCTTGTTCTTATTCCATAAATATTCATGGCCCATTTCTGCTCATTTATTTATTTTTATTAAAAGGTAGCTATTTATTTTTTTAGTACTTTTTTAGTGCATATTTTTAGTGATAAATAAACTAAACAAAAATGCATTTAGGTTTCAATACAGATTACTAAAATACGACTAAAATAGAAAAGGTATTTTAGCCAAAAGACTATGACTAAAACTAAATTGAAATTTGACGTCAGAATGAACAGTGTTCAAAAAGCAGTGTTTTTTTTATGATACTGAAGATTTTAGTCAACTAAAATGTTCTAGAGATTTTAGTTGACTAAAATACGACTAAAACGTAAACAATTCAGATGACTTAAATACGACTAAAATAAATACTGCATTTTAGCCAAAAGAATATGGGCCAGATTCAGTAAGGCCTCGTACACACGAGGCAATCGATTTGTTCAAAACGGTCTGTCCGACCGATTTGAACAAATCTGTCTGCTGGCATTTTGGTTTGCTCGCGTGTACACACGAGCAAACCAAAATCCCCGCCAGCAGACAGCGCGCTGACGTGTCGGTGACGTGGCGGTGAACACTTCCGCGCATGCGTTGAAATTATTCGGCGCGTGTGCGAGAAGACATGTCTGCTGGTTAGCATACTAACCAGCAGACATGTCGGGCGGACGGGTTCCCAGCCGACAGGTTTCAAAGCATGCTTTGAAACATGTAGGGTGGCCAAATCCGTCGGCTTGCCTGTACACACGGTCGAATCTGTTTGCTGGGACGGTCGGGCCGACCGTTTCCAGCAGACAGATTTGATCGTGTGTACGAGGCCTAAGAAGTTACGCGGCTTATCTCTAGATAAGCCGCGTAACTTCTAACCTACGCCGGCGTATTTGTTTTCTGTAATTAGAAAACAAGATACGCCGGGATTGAGTTAAGATACGAGCGGCGTAATTGTATTACGCCATCGTATCTTAACTGCAATTTTAAAATGGCTGCTAGGGGCGTTCCCGCTGATTTACGCCAAAAATATGTAAATCAGCGAGATACGCCAATTCACGAACGTACACCCGCCCGACGCAGTGACTTTACGCCGTTTCCGTAAGGGGTTTCCCGGCGTAAAGATAAAGCACCAAAAAGCAGGCGCATCCTATGTTAAGTATGGACGTCGTGACCGCGTCGAATTTGAAAATTTTTACGTCGTTTGCGTAACTTGTCCGTGAATGGGGATTTACGTCAGTTACGTTCACATCGAAAACACCGTCATAATTTGGAGCATGCGCACTGGGAAACGTCAATGGACGACGCATGCGCTGTGCGTTCAGCGCGGGATCGCGCTTCATTTTAATAGCAGATGCCCCCTACCTGCCAAATTTAAATTACGACAGGCCATTTACGCTACGCCGCCGCAACTTTACAGGCAAGTGCTTTGTGAATAAAGCACTTGCCTGGAAAGTTGCGGCGGCGAAACGTAAATCACATACGTTACGCCGCCACAAAGATCCGCTCTCCATCCTGAATCTGGCCCTATGACTAAAACTTAGTTGAAATTTGGAGTAAAAATTAACACTGTTGGTGGGTTTTCTTGACAAACAGCCAGTTACATGGCAGCTTGCAGAGAATAATAATACAGGGGCCTGAACTTTGCAGCTAAAGATGTCTGAATTGGGATCACAAAGGCTTATGTAGAGAACATCATAAAACAGGCCTGAACCTAAAACAGTGGTATTAAAATTCTTTAAAACATAGACCTAAGATGACAGCAGGACAGTCAAGCATTATCTGACCATCGCAGTTGAATTCCTTAAAGCGGTTGTAAAGGATTCCCCCCCCCCTCCCTAAATAGCTTCTTTTACCTTAGTGCAGTCCTCCTTCACTTACCTCATCCTTCGACGTTGCTTTTAAATGTCCTTATTTCTTCTGAGAAATCCTCACTTCCTGTTCTTCTGTCTGTAACTCAACACAGTAATGCAAGGCTTTCTCCCTGGTGTGGAGAAAGCCTCTTGAGGGGGGAGGGGGCTAGCAGGCAAGTCAGGACACTCTCTACTTTGCAGATAGAGAAAGGTGCTGTGTGTTAGTGGGCATCCTGACACTCCTGCTCGCCCCCTCAAGAGGCTTTCTCCACACCAGGGAGAAAGTGTCACATTACTGTGTGGAGTTACAGACAGAAGAAATAAGGACATTTAAAAACAAAATGGAAGGATGAGGTAAGTGAAGGAGGACTGCACTAAGGTAAAGGAAGCTATTTAGGGGATTATTTTTTTCCTTTACAACCCCTTTAAGCATACATGTTTACAGACTACCTTTGTTAGCCCTATCTCAGGATAACAGTAGTACCATATTTATCGGGGTATAGCACGCCCCGGCGTATAGCACGCACCCCAGATAGTTTAAGAAAAAAAAAAAAGGTAGTTTAAGGGAAAAAAAAATACCTTTTGGATGCTCAACCGGCGTCTGTCAGGTCCGTCTGCGGCTTCCTTGCGCAGGGTCCCTCCAGCTGTCCGGGTGTCCATCCGCGGTGTTTGGATTTGGCGCCTCGGCCGAGCCGGATTTCCTGTTTGTTCGGCTCCTCATGGCTGCGGGCAGAGCCGAGTATGGCCGAGCCTAGCCGAGTGCGCAGTACGCTCGGCTCGGCTCTAGACGCTAGGCGCTGAGACATAGCAGGGATCGGCGTATAACACGCACCCACGATTTCCCCCCTGATTTTAAGGGGAAAAAAGTGTGCGTTATATGCCGATAAATATGGTAATTGTCCATAAAAATAAAACCAGAGATCACCTGTTCCTCAGGAACGTTCGACTGGTACCCTGCAGAAATTAATCCTGGGCAAGTTAGCAGCTCTGATCCCCATCCCTTTTATTGTCACTGATAAAAACTGCAATAGGCACAGAGATGCTTTCCGTTTCATTCACCCCACCAAGAATGATCAGTTGGGATTGTCTTCTGGAGGTACCCATAGACAAATGCTGCCCCATTGGCATTGTCTGTACTAGCATTGTCCTATCAGACTTCAACTGCCTATAAACACACCCTTCCTTGTAAAATAACAGACAGGGACACCGTCTTTTTTTTTTAATCTTTATTTAAGGTAAGCAGGTTGTACAAAATAGTATGGCATCACAAATGTCAACCAACATCAAATAGTTAAAGGCAAAAATTATAACAATTATAAGGTCTACAAACATTAATAATGTAACCGGTAGAGGACTCTTTACAGTGTTGTAAGGGAGCAGGAAACTGTGGTCTAAAGTCTCCACAACAGCTACGACCTGCAATTCAACCTGAAAAATAGTGGGAACCTACCAAACCAGGAAGAAGCTTAGATTTTCTAGACATATGTGAACCATTAAATTTGAACGTTAGGGGAAAAGTACGACACTCTGCAGGGTGAAGCAGCCTTAACCCCCATCGTCAGATACCAAACCATTATAAAGTCGTGATCTATGTCAAAACAGTGTGTCGCTAATAAGGTGGGGCTCTCGGTCCTGGTTTCCCAGGAGCGGTACCAAAGGATTATGCAAACCGAAGGATTTTATCTATAAAGATAAAGGGGAAGGAGTGGGTGACACCAATGAGGGACACAGCTTTTAAACACTGCACTATTCACCTGACCTGGTTCACTGCAGGAGAATGAAGTTTATAGCTGGGTTCCCTAGACATCTACTGGACCCTAGGCTCATGTCTAGGTTAGCTTGTGGATGGCCCAGCTCTAGATGTATGGCAAGGTTCCCATGGATCTAACAATCAACACCTTAACCAGCCAGAATCTCCAAGATCAGGTGGTCATCTGATGTCTGTGGGTTCCTTCAATAGTTTCATTGTGCAGCTGTGGCTGTATGAAAATTTCAAAAGGAAGAGACTCTGAAGCCATGTACACATGATCGGACCAAACCGATGGAAACGGTCCGATGGACCGTTTTCATCGGTTCACAGACTGATGGCCTGATAGTCTGATGTGTGTACACTCCATCAAGTCAAAATCCTATCGGGCCAGAACGTGGTGACGTAGAACACACCGATGTGCTAAAAAAACGAAGTTCAATGCTTCCAAACAGCGTCGACTTGATTCTAAACATGCGCAGGTTTTTGGCCCGATGCTTTTGTGTACTAACCATTGGTTTGGCCCGATGGTCAGGCGTCCATCGGTCAGATTTTAAAGCAAGTTATAAAACTTTGGTCCGACGGACGACGGTCCGATGGGCTGTACACACAATCCAGTCAATGCGGGATATACCCTGTAAATCCACAGAGACACACTAAACTACACCACGAGACACATAGAGAAAACAATCTAGAGGTCAACTCTATTTGGGTAATTGTGACTATGGTCATATAAAACAACAACATAAGTGATATGAGTATATAATGAAAAAAATGAAAACATTTTGTTTTTCTAAAGCCTCAACCTAGTTGTAAAAGCCAGGGGAGGTGGAAAGGTGGTGTTGAGAAGGCCACCTGGTGGTCACAAGCAAACTGTTCAATGTTATTGATAAACCAGGGAGAGGTCTTAGAAGAAAAAAAAACCTTGGATTGAGGATGGATGGTTTCTCCCAAATATGATGGTAGATAGACCAAAGAAGCAAATCCTCCAGGTGGTGATCAATGCAACAGTCTCTACGTTGTCAGTCGCACTGGGCTTTTGCAGATTTGAGTGTAGATTCACAGCACCAAAGATATAAACACAAAAAGAAACTTGCATAGTGTGAAACCTGACAAACAGCGTATGCACAAACACCCGTGTGGGACAGTCATGAAGTTGGGGGGGGGGGGGGATAGTGCAAACCCACCACCATCAAACACACTGACCCTTACCAGAAGTTAGATCCCCTAAGGGTACGTGCAAACACTTGTGATCAGGTAGATAGCTGCGACCTTGAGAATGAGACCCTTATGATTAGATGCAGGCACCTGGGATCGACTGGTTTACAGCAACCGCGGGACATCAGCAGATAGCAATAGTGATGTATTGTCATGAAACGACAGAAGTATTCACATAGTGTAAATCCGATACATTTATTAAAAAAATGGAATAAAAATGCACTTACAAACGAGCAGGAAAATAAGACTTTTTAAAAACAAAGTGCCGGCCGGCTTAATCGAACACGTACGTCCTTCCGTATGGTTGCGATGACGTGGGAACGTCTCCTCCCAACGTTTCGTCTTACACAAAGACTTGATCACGGGATAAGGACGACGCCCCACGTCATCGCAGTAATACTCACGGTGGGCGGGGTCAGTCTAGAGCAGCCCCACCATCGCCATCTTAACTGAGGGATAAGATGAGGGAAAGAGTTTTCTAAAAGTAAAACCATCGCCGTTCCATCTAGATGACGAGATGTGAACGTCGGAACCTCTACAGACATCATTTATTAGTCAGCTGTAGGAGGCGAGACAGATTCACTTGACAAAAACACCCATAATGATACGGGTGGGCCATCAATGATTCGAAAACTCACTCTGTCTCATAAATGTCTCCAAAAATTTTAAATCAATTAGGAGGGGGGGGGGGGTGAATAATGCCGCTAGTGAGAAAAAGACTGACCCACAACCACCGCACAACAAAATTCTTTTCTTATAGGCATAGTTAATAGTCAATGAAAACCTCATCCAGACATAGGTATTTGGATGCATCCCTCTGAACGTGGACATATTCATTGTTTTAATGTATAGTGACACTGCACACCAAAAGGTGCTAAACATACCTAGTGCACTATATTAGAAAACTAATATGAGCTAAATCAAGGTCAGAGATGACCACAAATATACGCAAAAAAAATATTTTTACTATATAGATATATTTTCTTAAAAATTGTAACATAATAATAACCTGGCAATAAAAATAATTTTCCTGCTCGTTTGTAAGTGCATTTTTGTTCCATTTTTTTAATAAATGTATCGGATTTACACTATGTGAGTACTTCTGTAGTTTCATGACAATACATCACTATTGCTATCTGCTGATGTCCCGCGGTTGCTGTAAACCAGTCGATCCCAGGTGCCTGCATCTAATCATAAGGGTCTCATTCTCAAGGTCGCAGCTATCTACCTGATCACAAGTGTTTGCACGTACCCTTAGGGGATCTAACTTCTGGTAAGGGTCAGTGTGTTTGATGGTGGTGGGTTTGCACTATCCCCCCCCCAACTTCATGACTGTCCCACACGGGTGTTTGTGCATACGCTGTTTGTCAGGTTTCACACTATGCAAGTTTCTTTTTGTGTTTATATCTTTGGTGCTGTGAATCTACACTCAAATCTGCAAAAGCCCAGTGCGACTGACAACGTAGAGACTGTTGCATTGATCACCACCTGGAGGATTTGCTTCTTTGGTCTATCTACCATCATATTTGGGAGAAACCATCCATCCTCAATCCAAGGTTTTTTTTCCTTCTAAGACCTCTCCCTGGTTTATCAATAACTTTGAACAGTTTGCTTGTGACCACCAGGTGGCCTTCTCAACACCACCTTTCCACCTCCCCTGGCTTTTACAACTAGGTTGAGGCTGTAGAAGAACAACATTTTTTCATTTTTTTCATTATATACTCATATCACTTATGTTGTTGTTTTATATGACCATAGTCACAATTACCCAAATAGAGTTGACCTCTAGATTGTTTTCTCTATGTGTCTCGTGGTGTAGTTTAGTGTGTCTCTGTGGATTTACAGGGTATATCCCGCATTGACTGTATTTATCACATTGTGCCTCTTTATTAGGCACATTTTCTTTAATTTAGCGCGATTCCACTCCTTTTTTCTATGCTTGTTTATGTTGTATAACATTTTTGTATCGCAGCTTTGTTTGACACACTTTTTGGTATGCGCAATTTTTTTCTTCTAGTCTGTACACACAATCGTTTTGGTCCTATGAAACTGGCCTTAAGGCCAGTTTCATCGGACCGAACCGATCGTGTGTACGCGGCCTGAGTGTATTATTTTAGTTAAAAAGCATCAAATTTACTGGGTCATATTCAACATTTAAGTCCTTTCCGTCCAGTTGGGCAGGGGTGATCAGCAGTCCCGGCCACTCCGTTGGTTTTTGAAGTTCCGAGCCTGGAGGAGATCAGCATAGCAAGCAGTGAGCACGGTAGCCGTGATGGACAGGGGGCGTGGTAGAGTTTACACATGCTTACCTATTTATACTCAATATTCGTTTAATATAAGCTAAAAAAATTTTTTATCGTTACCCCACTAATCCTGGTCACACTCCGCTACCTCTTTACCTAGCTCTCCATTTTTACCTTACCGTCTATGAACATTTGCTGCTCTTGCAGTGTGATAACCAGCTATAGCTGCCAAATAGTTTCTGCCACTTCTCTAATTGACTTATTTGAATTTAATCACTTGTTTTTTGCTTCTGTCCCGCCATAAAAAAGCAAAACTGACCTTTAGCTGTTTTTTTATTGGGCTTTATTACTTCACCTTCCTCTGTTAATAGTCTCCCTTTGCTTCACAGTTCAGACTCCTCTGATTAGTCCAGGATCTTCCCAAGTGCAGTAAATCTTCTTAGACCTGTTTTCTGGTAATAAAATTTTTATAGTTGTGTCATAATGATGAAGAAGTCCGAGTTTAGTAGAGAAAAGCAAATTTCTAATGCAGAGCCTGCAACTTTGACTGGTTTGATATACTGTATCGTGGCCAAGGCAAGGGAACATTGTGCCGTGATATTGTACAAATCACGTCTGTCTCAGTGAAGATGTACACAGTGTAAATCTTGTGCTGTCTTGTCTTTTTCTAAAGGAAGAAATACAGCATAGAGAAGTCCAATACTGGGGTTGATTTACTAAAGTGTGACGTGAACCTGTGTTTTCGCACCAAACATCCGATCATGTGAAAGAATTTTCTTTTTGAAGTTTAACCACTCAGCCCTGGACCATTTTGCTGGTCAATGACCAGGCCACTTTTTGCGATTCGGCACTGCGTCGCTTTAACTGACAATTGCGTGGGTGTGCGACTTGGCTCCCAAACAAAATTGGCGTCCTCCTTTTACCCACAAATAGAGCTTTCTTTTGGTGGTATTTGATCACCTCTGCGTTTTTGTTTTTTGCGCTAGAAAAAATAGAGCTGCGGCAGCTGGTCGGCTAGTGGCTAATGAAATCATGGTTTAATAAATAAAACTTATTAGGGTCCATGCACACTAGGAGCAGAAACAAATGCCAGAACCTCATGCAGAAAAAGTGGCACAAGAGTTAATGGGCATTTTCTTTTTATAGAAGTTTTTTTCCCAAAACGTTCCCATCTGCTTATTATTCATTGTAATCTATGTACATGTAAAAATGCTAACACGTTTAGGTGCGTTGTGAACATAGTTATATAGTTACATAGTTCGTCAGGTTGAAAAAAAGTTCATCTAAAAAATAAATAAAAATATCAAACAATTCCATATATGTAATTTTATATCCACAGTTTATCCAGAGGAAGGCAAAAAAACTCCAGCAAAGCATGATCCAATTTGCTATAGCAAGAGAAAAAAATCCTTCCTGATCCCCCGAGAGGCAATCGGATTTTCCCTGGATCAAACGTTTAGCGTTTTTTCCTGCCTAAAAACTCCTCTCTAAAAGACACTTGTGATGAGTTTCTAAACTCTTCTCTTGAAATATGCCTTTAAACACCCTAATGTGCATGGACACATGGGATAACATTGAGCTGCTTCTACGGGCAGGAGAAAA
Organism: Rana kukunoris; assembly: GCA_029574335.1. NCBI lineage: Eukaryota > Metazoa > Chordata > Amphibia > Anura > Ranidae > Rana > Rana kukunoris. Next base: position 53,326,269 of record CM056056.1, on the reverse strand, counting down.
AACTCCAAACTCCTGTAGCAACGATTTTGAAGCCCAGTATGCATTGTCCCTTAAAGTAGGTATCCAGCCGAAATGTATTTTGTTTTACGTAAAGTAGGGGGCTAAGACATTGGATGAAACAAAATCTCTCCAATATACAGCAATAAAACATCTTTTCAGTAGAGTGGGTAAAGATTGGCACATTAGGTCAGGCACTAATGTTGACAAGAAGGCCTGGCTTGCAGTCTCCGCACTAATTCATCCCAAAGTTATTCTATTGGGTTGAGGTCAGGACTCTGTACAGGCCAGTCAAGTTTCTCCACCACAAACCCACTCATCCATGTCTTTATGGACCTTGTGCACTGGTCCAAATCATTTGGTGGAGGGGGGATTATGGTGTGGGGTTGTTTTTCATGGGTTGGGCTTGGCCCCTTGGTTACAGTGAAGGGAACTGTTAAAGCATCAGCCTACCAAGGCATTTTGGATAATTTCATGCTCCAAACTTTGTGGGAATAGTTTGGGGATGGCCCCTTCCTGTTCCAACATGACTGTGCACCAGTGCACAAAGCGTTCTGACCTCAACCCAATAGAATACCTTTGGGTTGAATTCGAGCAAAGATACTTTAGATAATATAGTGTATGTTTGTCCTAAGTATGTTTGAAGCCATTTACAGTTGACTGGCTCTGCAGAAAGCTTATTCCAAGCTTCAACTACCCTTTCAGTAAAATAATACTTTCCAAGGTTAGTTTTGAACGTTCTGCCAGTTGGTTTTATGTCATGTCCACGTGTTCTTGATTTTGGTTTCATATTGAAAAAACTGCCCTCCTGAACCTTATTCACCCCCTTGGTGTATTAATGTAGGTTTTAATCATGTCTCCCTTTTCCCTTCTTTCCTCCAGACTGTACATATTAAGTTCCTGAAGTCGCTCTCGATATGTTTAATCCCCCAGACCTTTCACCACTAGTAGATTTTTTAACAAATAAATTAATACGAAAACCCTCAGTACATTGATGACTTGACGAATGTTGTTCGAAAGAACTTTAAAATTTAATTTGCTTTTACATTTAATTTAGGAATGATTTGAATTATTATTTAACTCTTTTGCGATGTGTTTAATAAACCATTTTATTCTAATTTCACATGTTTTTTTTATACATTATTATCTTGATAAAATAAATTATCCTAATGGATAACGCCTATTAATAGTTAACAAGATTACTTACCCCGCTTTCACCTCCAAAATTTTTAATGTTTTATGCCACACTTAAAAATGTGCGATTTATTATTTTCAATGGAGAAAAACTGGAGAATTATTTTATTCAAAGTTGTCACAATTTGTGCAGTGGGGTTTTACCACTTTATTCACTAGTCTGGTTTTAAATTTTTTTTTTCATTGCTACGGTATTTCCAAGTTTACGTGTACAATTTTTTTAAATTGTAGAACATTCTTGTATCAAAATAGGATAAAGTGGTTATTTAAATTGGTTCATTAAATGCAATTTGTTGCCATCCTATGATATCAATTTGTTAGCCTTTTTTTGTGTCTTTTTTTTTTTTTTATCCTGAACTATAGTAGTCGGTGTCCACAAGCCATAAAGGCAGGCTGTTCAGCGAGATAGCTCTTTGTTTCCTGCTGCAAAACTTTATTTTTTTTAAACTCTGCCTCTATAAACAAAAAGTAGAGACTATTAAATGGCTTTTTTCTCTAAATTTATCAGAAAATGTTGTGTTTTACCCAAGGGTTTCCTGGTGTCTAGATTTAGATTTCTGCCATGTACTTCAGTGGGATTGGCTTGTCGTCTATAAGCAATTTTTTTATTGCTATCCTATAAATTTTGTTGTTCAGCTGTGCTTGTGAACCTTTGTTATATTGGCTAATCTATGGGGTGTTTAGCTCAGTGGTGAAGCCTGTTGTTTGGTTTGTTCTGTGTCCTCCTTTGCCTCTGTTGCGTGCCTCTAGCTGTGCTCCTAACTCAGAAGGGGGGAGTGTTGGTATCAAGTAATGGAATGTTAAGTAACTGTGACCCAGCGATAACCTCGTGCCCCTAAAAAAAATCAAAATGCTAAGCTGCTTTATTCTTCTTGCATACAAATGATGTTGTATTCAGTAGGTAGATGAGGCGCTCGTGGTGCACTGGTTTCAAACGCACAGATGGTTCTTTCTGAAAGGTTCTCCTTAATGAGATCACCAGGATTTCACTCAAGGTCCTTACAAAGGAGTCAAAGCATGACCCGAATTAAGAATAGAATGAGAATGTTTACAAATTAAAGACAAAATGCAGACTGGTATGAAATGACGGGTACAATTTTTTGAAGCGTAAATGGTTCTCTAACAGTAGTAGGCTACAAGAATCTAATGGTGATATACATGGTTAGCAACTTTATTGCCATGTTCCTTGGCTGTTGGAGAAGGTACACACAAGATGGGACAGTGTACTTTACTTGGTGCACTTTGTGAAAAGTACACAGTCTTTGGATTTGACATCACTGTTTTACATTTATATATATATATATATATATATATATATATATATATATATATATATATATATATAACATGAAGCACACTTTCCCGACATGGGACCACATTGATAGACACATGAAAAGAGCAAAAATAGGGAAAAATTATTTTTAAGGTGCCAGTCTTCTAAAAGTATCTTTTGTATTTTAACCATTAGAATAGAAAACCTTGAAAATCCCTTTTTCCCTATATTTGCTCTTTTCATGTCTTTGGATGTGATGCCACATTTTCTCTCCCTCTCCCTCTCTCTCTCTCGCTCACTTATTATCTCTCTAGCCATGACTAAGCACTTAATAGGTGTGAAACGGTTCGGCTGTTCTACGATTTTTGCTGTGAATTTGTGGTGTATGCTTTTGTTTTATCAATAAAGACGACCCAAGTGTCTTTTGGAGTGCGGCTGTCCATCCATTTTCGCTACTTTCCATATTATCTCTTATGATCTCTATAATCTGAGATCATTTTAGTCAGGTAGGAGGCTGCAATAACTCACGGGTGCTTTTGTAGCACCTTGGATTGTTTACAGCAAAGCACAACAGCACTTTTTCTCAGCGCTTTACTTTACTTTAAAGTGGAGGTTCACCCTAATTTTAAAGTCTTCATTAATCAGACCGGCTCAGTGTCTACACTAAGGCCGCGTACACACGATCAAATCTGTCTGCTGGAAACGGTCTGCCAGACCGTCCCAGCAGACAGATTCGATCGTGTGTACGGGCGAGCCGAGGGATTTGGCCAGCCGACAGATTTGAAAGCATGCTTTCAAATCTGTCGGCTGGGAACCCGTCCGCCCGACATGTCTGCTGGTTAGTACGCTAACCAGCAGACATGTCTTCTCGCACACGCGTCGAATGGTTTCGACGCATTCGCGGAAGTGTTTTACTTCCTGGTGCGGTGACGTGGCGGCTTCAACGTCACCGCCACGTCAGCGCGCCGTCTGCCGGCGGGGATTTTGGTTTGATCGTGTGTACACAATCAAACCAATACGTCCCCAGCAGACAGATTTGTTCAAATCGGTCTGTCCGACCCATTTGAACAAATCTGTCTGCTCGTGCGTATGGGGCCTAAAAGTTGGCTATCCATACATTTTTAAATTAATGCCATACCGTGGTTCTGGTGTCTGAAGGAGGCACTTCCAGGGTTAACCTCCCGCGGGAGTGGGCGTGTCGGTTTATCTCCCAGCGCCCCAGTGTTTGCTGGGACTAGTTTGCAATGTCTCCTGAAAGCACAGCGTGAGGCTGCCCAGGAGACGATTCAGAAGCTAATAGGAGGAACTATCGCGTGCCTGTCAACTTTTCATTACGCCGGCCGTTGTGATGGCAACGGAGAAGTGTTGACGGCGCTGCTCGCTGTCAATACGGCTCATGCTTCCGCTTCCCGGAAGCATTTGCTTGTGGGCTTCACGCTGCCCACAAGCAAAATGGAAACGGCCATCATTAAATTTTTTAAATACACATTTGATGCCAGTGGAGAATGCAGGGCAGTAGCAACCTTAAATATGTGAGTACTATCTTTTGAACATTAAAAGAGTTTAATGAACCAAAAAAAACAGTCGGACCGCGGAACCCCCGCTTTAATGGACTTTACTTTTTGCACATTTATTACGATTTTTATTTTTTTTACTTTTTCTACAACTAAATGAATTTCATATGTTATGATTATCTAGGCCAGTGTTTTTCCACTTCAGTGCTCAAGGCGCCCCAACAGGTCATGTTTTTAGAATTTCCCTTCAAATCACCTGTGCGATAATAATGGAAAGACTGAAAACATGACCTGTTGGGACGCCTTGAGGACTGGAGTTGAGAAACACTGATCTAGGCTCAAATAATGGATCATCTTATATTTGTGAATCATGTTGTATATGCGATTTTTTTTTATTATTCAGCCATATTTTGCACAGTTGGTTTTTCTAGGAAATTTGGGAAACAGGGTACCCTTTGTTTAATTAATTCTCCAAGATGATTAGAACAATCTACCTGCTGAGTTCCTTTTGAAAACTGTGTGTACCTAGAAGAATTGATGCTGGTTTAAAGTCAAAGGGTAGATTTTTCTTCTGTTCATTTACTCGCATTTTGTACATTAATTTAAAATATATATTAAATATATATTTCTGAAAGCATACTTATTTTTACAGCATATCTTCACACCTGCTATATATGTGCGTGGGTGTATAAATATAATTTTTATAAAAACTATGGATTTGTGCTTTGATCCATACTTAAAGTGGTTGTAAACCTCAGACATTAAATATGAACAAAGCATATCCTTGTATATGGTGTACTTATCTCAACTAAAAGCACTAAGGCCGCGTACACACGATCAGACTGGTCCGATGATCGTGTGTACGGCCCATCGGACCGTTGTCCATCAGACCAAAGTTTTAAAACTTGCTTTAAAATCTGTCCGATGGACGCCTGACCGTTGGACCAAAACGATGGTTAGTACACAAAAGCATCGGACCAAAAACCCACGCATGCTCAGAATTAAGTCGACGCATGCTTGGAAGCATTGAACTTAGTTTTTTCAGCACGTCGTTGTGTTCTACGTCACCGCGTTCTGGCCCGATGGGATTTTGGACTGATGGTGTGTACGCACATCAGACCATCAGACCACTTCAACGGTGGCCCGATGAAAACGGTCCGTCGGACTATTCTCATCGGGTTGGTCCGATCGTGTGTACCTAAGTGTACCTAAGTGTACTTTCTGTCTGCTGCTTTGTTCCTCTTTTATCACCATGAGCCTATTCTGACACCAAGAGCAAATTGGTGACAGGGGAGGGACCTCCAGCAGAGTGACAGCCTTAGCTCTGTTCCTGTGTGCTGGGGGAAAAGGGGGTGTGTCTCTTCTCTACAATAAGCTCTCATTGAGCTCTGCAGAGTGCAACTTCAGCTCTCCACCCCTTTTTTTATGAGCTCTTGTATAAATTTAGCACTTTGAACGGATGAAGCGAAGACTGCAGATAAGCCGGTACAACTTATGTAGAAGGATTTGTTTCATCCCTGTGTATCACATGAGGATAGTTCCTTCCCTGGGTATATGTAAGGGTTTACAACCACTTTAATGTTTAAATTGTACATATACTTATAGAGAAGTTCCAGCCTAGGGGGAAAAAATAAAAGTCAGCAGCTATAAATACTGTAGCTGCTGACTTTTAATATAAGCACACTTACCTGTCCAGAGATCGCGTGATGTTGGCACTCAAAGCCAATCATCAGCTCTGGGTGCAGGCGCCGGCATCTTCACTAAGGGAAACAGGAAGTGAAGCATTGCAGCTTTACAGCTACTGCACATGCGGAAGTCGTTCTGCGCTTTCTGAATAGTCCATCTGTCTTCTGGGACCTCTGTCTCCCAGAAGGCAGTTGGGGGGAAGGGGGCGGAGTGCCCCAAAGTTTTGTAGATTGCCACACAACGATGCAGCGATCTTACACAAGTCGGAGATGGTATCTGGTTTTGACAGGTATCCGCTCCCCCCAAAAGGTGCCAAATGTGGCAGCGGAGCAAACAAGCAGCTTTTGGGTGGAGCTCTCCTTTAACCACTTATCTTCAGAAGACTTTACCCATTTCTTGACCAGGCCATTGGTTTGCGCAAAAGTTATAGCACCTACCAACTATGGGATAGATTTAGGGACTTTTTTTTTTTTTTTTTATTCTGACACCGAGTGACACTTTTTGGGGACCAGTGACACCAATACAGTGAGCAGTGCTTTAAAAATGAACTGATTACTGTATAAATGACACTGGCAGGGAAGGGGTTAACACTAGGGGCAATCAAAGGGTTAAATGTTCCCTAGGTGCTTACTAACTGTGTGGGGCAGTGTCACACTGAAGGAAAAGAGAGATCCCTGATTTAGCTTAGCTAATTCATAAGATCTCTTTCTCTTCCTGACAGATCCACTGTTTGCCTTGTTTACACACTGCAACAACCTCTCACCGACAGTGCTACCTGCTTTGTGACAGCGTGCAGGGGATATTCTCCATGGGCCCACTGTCACAATTTCATAACAATGTGGCCATGCAGGGTTCCGCCTTACCTCTGAATGAATTAGACTACAAATATTGTCAGCTATTCAGGCATTACGACTTGTAGTTCTCAAAGAACTGCGAGGGCACTGTTGAGCGCTCACGTAGTTCATTGATCTTCCTGCCATTTGATAACTGCCTGCCTGTACAGACAGTGTACTTAGAGTCTTCAAGATCCTGGCATTACACCTACAATCTGCTTTAAGGCTGCAGAGTAAAAAATAAATAAAATACATTTTCTTTAACCACTTCCCTACGGCCGTAAGACTATATGCGGCCGCAGGGTGGTTCTAAATCTCCGGGCCGCCGTGTTTTCACGGCAGCCCCTTTCTTTGTTCCCAGCGCGCGCTTCAGAGCGCGCAGTGGGGAACTTGTGTACTGGTCGTGTCCCTTGGACACAGCCAATCACAGATCGCCGCGAACGGCCAATCAGAGTGGCCGTTTGCGATGCGATCTGTGCAGCGAATGAGAGATGATCTCATATGTAAACATATGAGATAATTTCTCATTGCCGGCTCTCACAATGACAGCGTCCTGTCAGGGAGAGAGCAGACCGATCTGTGTCTCTTGTACATAGGGACACAGATCGGTCACCCCCCCAGTCACCCCCCCTCCCCCCACAGTTAGAACACAATGCAGGATACACATTAACCCCTTCCTCACCCCCTAGTGTTAACCCCTTCCCTGCCAGTCACATTTATACAGTAATTAGTGCATATTTATAGCACTGATTGCAGTATAAATGTGAATGGTGCCAAAAATGTGTCAAAAGTGTCCGATGTGTCCGCCATGATGTCGCAGTCGCAATAAAAATCGCAGATTGCCTCCATTACTAGTAAAAAAATAAATAATAAAAAATAATAATTCTGTCCCTTATTTTGTAGGCGCTATAACTTTTGCGCATTTTTTTTTTTTTTTATACCAAAAATATGTAGAAGAATACGTATTGCCCTAAACTGAATTTTTTTTTTTAAATTGGGCTATTTTGTATAGCAACAAGTAAAAAATATTGTATCTTTTTTCAAAATTGTCGTCCTTTTTTGTTTATAGCGCAAAAAATAAAAACCGCAGAGGTGACCAAATACCACCAAAAGAAAGCTCTATTTGTGGGGAAAAAAGGACGCCAATTTTGTTTGGAATCCATATCGCACGACCGCGCAATTGTCAGTTAAAGCGACGCAGTACCGCAAGCTGAAATTTCACCTGGTCAGGAAGGGGGTTTACATGCCCAGTAAGGAAGTGGTTAAACTTTATACAAAAGGTGACATTATCCTTTAAATAACTAGACTTTACGTTTAGCTCTTTAAGACATTGCTCTTGCCACATGTCTTAAAATAATGGTGTCACATACACCTGTCTATTAAAAAAATGTATAACAAAAAAAGTTTAAACTAGTGATAAGAAGGATGAGGGGGTTGCCAAGTCACTGCTAGAAGCAGAGCAGAATAATGGCTAAGCTGCTAAAATGAAATTGTGCTTTGCTGTGAATTTTGAGGATGAAGTTACACCACAGTGCCCGCATCTACAGAGGTCAGTGTTGGCCTAATCAAAAGCTCATTTGCTGTTTGGTAAAAATATGTTAATATTTAAATGGCCACAGCCTCTCACAACAGGTACACAAGAAGAGGTGGAGAGCAATGTTTTGTGATTTTACATTAAGGCTTCAATGCTTCTTTTTTGAGGATGGATGCTTCACAGTGTCTGCAGCTACAGAGATCAGCGAATGTTTGTTTTAAACAGGGATCCTCAAACTACGGCCCTCCAGCTGTTGCGGAACTACACATTCCATGAGGCATTTAAAACTCTGACGTTCACAGGCATGACTAGGCATGATGGGAATTGTCGTTCCTGAACAACTGGAGGGGCCATAGTTTGAAGACCCATGGTTTTAAAGCTGAACTCCAGTCGGCTATAAAAATGTAGTAGTGCTCTCCTCCACTCCCATAATGTGGGCCAGCTCCCAATCTTGTAATAATAATTAAGTTCTCATGTGCGGGGGGAAAATAAATAATTACAGAAACTGCATATGTGAAAAGTAGGGTTGTCCCGATACTAGTATCGGTATCGGGACTGATGCCGAGTATTTGCGGGAGTACTTGTACTCCCGTAAATACCCCCGATACCAAAATAGAATACTTCCCCCCCATATTGCAGCCATGTCCTCTCCCTCATACCCTCATACTATATGATGCCGCCGCTGCCGCATACCGCCGTTATTTCCCCTGCATTATAGCGTAGCGCGCATTACAAGCTTTCGTTTGGAATACTTGTAATGCCCGCGCCGCCATGTATAGACACTCCCCTACTCGGGATTGGACGGATCCATTCAATTCCGAGCAAGGGGGAGTGTCTATGCACGAATCCGTGTATAGACACTCCCCCTTGCTCGGGATTGGACGGATCCCTCCAATCCCGAGATGGGGAGTGTCTATACATGGCGGCGCGGGCATTACAAGTATTCAGAACGAAAGCTTGTAATGCGCGCTACGCTATAATGCAAGGGATTAACAGCGGTATGCGGCAGCAGCGGCATCATATCTACAGGTATGAGGGACAGGACATGGCTGCAATATGGGGGACATACATGGCTGCAATATGGGGGACATACATGGCTGCAATATGGGGGACATACATGGCTGCAATATGGGGGACATACATGGCTGCAATATGGGGGACATACATGGCTGCAATATGGGGGACATACATGGCTGCATATGTGGGGGACATACATGGCTGCATATGTGGGGGACATACATGGCTGCATATGTGGGGGACATACATGGCTGCATATGTGGGGGACATACATGTCTGCAATATGGGGGACATATATGGCTGCAATATGGGGGACATACATGGCTGCAATATGGGGGACATACATGGCTGCAATATGGGGGACATACATGGCTGCAATATGGGGGACATACATGGCTGCAATATGGGGGACATACATGGCTGCAATATGGGGGACATACATGGCTGCATATGTGGGGGACATACATGGCTGCAATATGGGGGACATATATGGCTGCATATGTGGGGGACATACATGGCTGCATATGTGGGGGACATACATGGCTGCATATGTGGGGGACATATATGGCTGCAATATGGGGGACATACATGGCTGCAATATGGGGGACATACATGGCTGCAATATGGGGGACATACATGGCTGCAATATGGGGGACATACATGGCTGCATATGTGGGGGACATACATGGCTTCATATGTGGGGGACATACATGGCTGCAATATGGGGGACATATATGGCTGCATATGTGGGGGACATACATGGCTGCATATGTGGGGGACATACATGGCTGCATATGTGGGGGACATACATGGCTGCATATGTGGGGGACTTACATGGCTGCATATGTGGGGGACATACATGGCTGCATATGTGGGGGACATACATGGCTGCATATGTGGGGGACTTACATGGCTGCATATGTGGGGGACATGACATGGCTGCAATATGTGGGGGACATACATGGCTGCAATATGGGGGAGATACATGGCTGCAATATGTGGGGGAGATACATGGCTGCAATATGTGGGGGACATGGCTGCATTTGGGGACACATTTAAAAAAAGTATCGGTATTCGGTATCGGCGACTACTTGAAAAAAAGTATCGGTACTTGTACTCTGTCCTAAAAAAGTGGTATCGGGACAACCCTAGTGAAAAGGTAGGAGGATGTAACTGATGACCGGAATTTTGCAGTCATTTTATTTATTTTTTGCAAAATCCAAAAGGGAATTTTGGTAAATATAATCCTAACCTCTGTCTTTGGTTACCATTCTAGGGTGATAAAGAAGTATTTGAGAACTACTACAGAAAGCAAAGAAAAAAACAAGCTCGATTAGTTCTCCAGCCCCAGTCAAACATGGTACAGTATATCTCATCATTTGAAGACTGTTATTGGGAACATTTCTGAAAATGGTTAGATGCAGAACTTAAAACTGTGTTTTCTTTTTCCACTATAGCACGAGACGGTTGAGGGATACAGAAGGTATTTCAGCCAGATTGTGGGGTAAGTATAATGTAGCTAGGAAGATTTATATGTGTATATGGTATCTGAATTGTTTTATAAATAATGAGAAAAGGCCAATCCACACCAATCAATCACAAACATATCTGGGTATGAGTGAGATGATCGGTTACTGGCTACTTTTTCAGGATCACCAGAGGTAAAATACCCCACTGGAGATCCTGAATGTGCTCATGCCCACCATGAAGTTCTATTACATGTACTGTATTCTATGTAATGTACAATAAAATGTTACTGAGAGATTATGATTTTGTCACTGGCTTATATTAATGATGTATAGTGTGGAGGCTCCCATTTTGTAGACTACTCTATGGTTTCCAAGAAGGTAACTTATCAAGTCACTAGTAGCTATTTGACAGTTCAAGATTCCGGTTTTTCTTTTTGCGCTTTTTCATTGAGCGTTTTTAAGCATAAGCCTCCCCTCATCTTATTTAAAAAAAAATGTGTGCGTTTTCAAGCTCTTTTGAGTTTTTTTGCGCCACCTTACACTTTTTTCATGCGTTTTTGGGCACTTGGGCATCTTTTCTGCTCCAAAAGTCCTCTCAAATGCGTGAGTTTGGTGGGGGGGGGGCTACTGCCAATATACAATGCCTTGAAAAAGTATTATTACCCTTTGAAATGTTAAATTTTATCATGTTACAACTAAAAATGTAAATGTATTTTGTTGTGATTTTATGTGATAGACCAACACAACGTGGCACATAATTGTCATGTGAAAGTAACATGATAAATGGTTTTCAATTTCAATAAATATGTAAAAAATGTGGCATGCATTTGTATTCAGCCCCCCTGAGTCAATACTTTGTAGAACCTCCTTTTGCTACAATTGCAGCTGCAAGTCTTTTTGGGGATGTCTCTACCAGATTTGCACATCTAGAGAGTGACATTTTTGCCCATTCATCCTTGCAAAATGGCTCAAGCTCTGTCAGATTTGATGGGGAGCGTCTGTGAACAGCAATTTTCAAGTCTTGCCACAGATTCTCAATTAGATTCAGGCTGCATTCACATCTATGCGGCAAGTAACGCCGCGTACGCGGCGTTACTTGCCGCGCTTCGATTCATTTTTTTTTTACAAATCTCCCCATTGATGTCTATGGCCGAACGCCAATGTCACTTGAAAAAAAGGGTCCGGGACTTTTTTTCAGGCGACAGGCGTTCGGCGTTTCAGAGATGTGAACCATCTCTATAGACATCAATGGGATTTTTCCCCTCCAGCGGCACGAGCGTCGCGCGACAGGCGTTTTGTCGCCTAGATGTGAATGGAGTGTTAGGGCTGGACTTTGACTGGGACATTCTAACACATGAATATGCTTTGATAAACCATTCCATTTTAGCTCTAGCTAGTTGCCCTGCTAGAAGTTGAACCTTCATTCCAGTCTCAAGTCTTTTGCAGGTTTCCTTCTAAGATTGCCCTGTATTTGGGTCCATCTTTCCTCTTATCAATTCTAACCAGCTTCCATGTCCCTGCTGAAGAAAAGCATCCCCACAACATGATTCTGCCACCACCATGTTTCACAGTGGGGATGGAGTGTTCATGGTGACGTGCAATATTAATTTTCTACCACACATAGCATTTTGCTTTTAGGCCAAAAAGTTCAATGTTGGTCTCATCTGACCAGAGCACTTTTTTCCACGTATTTTCTGTGTTCCCCACATGGCTTCTCGCAAACTGCAAACGGGACTTATTTTGGCTTTCTTTTAACAATGACATTCTTTTTGCCACTCTTCCATAAAGGCCAGATTTGTGGAGTGCACGACTAATAATTGTCCTGTGGATAGGTTCTCCCATCTAAGTTGTGGATCTTTGCAGCTCCTCTAGAGTTACCAAGGGCCTCTTGGCTGCTTCACTGATTAATACTCTCCTTGCCTGGCATGTCAGTTTAGGTGAACGGCCATGTCTTAGTAGGTTTGCAGTTGTGCTATACACTTCATTTTCGGATGATAAATTGAACAATGCATCGTGAGATGTTTAAAGCTTGGGATATTTTTTTATAACCTAACCCTGCTTTAAACTTCTTCACAACTTTTTTCTGACCTGTCTGGTGTGTTCCTTGTTCTTCATGATGCTGTTTGTTTATTAAGGTTCTCTAACAAACCTCTGAGGGCTTCACATGATGGCTGTATTTATAATGAGATTAAATTACACACAGGGGGACTCTATTTACTAATTAGGTGACTTTTGAAAGCAATTGGCTGCACTGATTTTAGTAAGTGGTATCAGAGTGAAGGGGGCTGAGTACAAGCCACACTTTTCAGATATTTATTTGTAAAACATTTATTATGTTCCTTCCATTTCACAATTATATGCCACTTTGTGTTGGTGTATCATATAAAATCCCAATAATATATGTTTACGTTTTTGGTTGTAACTTGATAAAGTGTGTAAAAATTCACATGGTTATAATACTTTTTCAAGGCACTGTATGAATGGACACATTGGCTAACATGGATGGGAGTTTCCAGGCAAAATAAAATGAGAGATCAAAAAGCTCAAAAGCATGTATGACAGCTTTGTTAAGCTTCTTTAAAATGCAGTGTGCATGAGCCCGTACAATACCTGTACATAGAGGCAGGGCCATCTTAATAGCATCGTGGGCCCCTGGGCAAAGTAATGCTCTGGGGCCCCTACAATGAAGACAATGCAGGTAAACACATCAAGTAGGTAGGACGGCTCAAGGACCAGCTGCTTTGGGGAAAGTGCAGGGGCCCCCATGCAGCTGGGGCCCCTGGGCAGTGCCCAGGAGTGCCCTCTCATTAAGACAGCCCTGCATAGAGGCAGTTGTGACATCTCTTTAGCATTTCCTGGATAGCTGTTGTACTTACTTCAACGTGCTCTTTAGTTTTCTTTATCCCCCCTTTCCCCATTGGCTGAATTTATTTATTTTCTGTTGTTTGACCTATTTCCAGCCAATTAGGAAAGAGGTGGTTGTATGCACAAAATTTTGAAGTCACAGTTGGTTCTTACAAAGTCTAATTTCCAGTCTGAGTTTTCACAGCTGCTATCTAGGGATTGCTGGATAGCTGAAAGAACACGGTTTGATTTAAGTGATCAGAAGGATGTTAGTTGGAACATGTTAGTTCTATGGAATCGGTGCCTTTGTTCTTTCAACAGTAAAGCATCTACTGTATTAAACATATACATACAAAAAAAATACAGGGAAAGCTGCATAATCCTTTCATGGATATTATTACATTAATATATGTAAATATAGTCATACCTTTTTCAAAATGAATATATTTGTGGGTAGACGTTCGCCAATTTTTCTTCACATTAGGCTAGTAGACAGTTTTTCTTATTAAAACAGGAAATTGCCAGTGTTAGAAAATCTGACCCCCTTCTCCTTATTGATAGTATTTACCATACACAGGATGATAATATAAAAATCCCTTAATCTAAACAATTTTTTTTTAACATGATGTGATTTATGTTTAGTGCTCCCTTAATAACAGGTTCTTGATCCTAATTAGAAACACAGGGGTAGATTCACATAGAGATACGACGGTGTATCTACTGATACACCGTCGTATCTGTGAGATCCGAAGCTCGGATCTATGCGGCTGATTCCTCGAATCAGGTTCCGCATAGATCTCCCTTAGAGCCGACTGGTGTAAGTGAGTTACACTGTCGGATCTAAGGCTGCAATCTCCTGCCGTCCGCTAGGTGGCGCTTCTGTTATTATACGCGACGAATATGCAAATGAGGAGAACCGCCGATTCTGAAGCGAACGCCCGGCCGTCGTTTCTTTTTTTACGTCGTTTATTTATTTATTAAAATTCTTAAAAGTACAAAATAGTACAAACGCAGTCAGTTACCCGTAGGCCTCGATGCGCCAAGAACAACAATACAAAAGATCCGCTGATCTATGTGAATCTACCCCACTGTGGTCATCCACATCTGCTATAATTCATGTGGTCATTAAAATGTCTAGAGACTACATTAAAGTGTATGGAAACTCTTACAATGATCTTCTTTTATATTCTCCATTTTGGTCTGTTAAATAGACTATTGAAAGCATTTTGTTATATCTGTTTGATAAGTGTACAAATATACCTGTTGTCTTGTCCTCTGGTCTTGTCAGAATTTCAGAGCCACCCTGTGTGCACTTCTTGTGTTCTCTCAAAGAGCCCACCCAGTCCATATCTTAGGACTACAAATTAACCTTGATGTTATGTAGAATAGACTCGGGATGGGTCTGATTAGTTCGGCAAAATACAATTGGCAGGGCTGACACCACTCAAGTATTGCACATATGTACTGCATTATATTTTTACCAAGACATAGACTTTAAAGCTCAGCTTAGGCCAATTATTTTTTAAACTTTGGGGTAGGGAAAGCCTAGAGGCTTTCTCGTGTGTTTATCATTACCTATGTCTCAATGGCAAAGAAACCGATGAATCTTTACACTAAGGGCACAGGCAGCAATAAAAACACTTTTAATGTGGGGAAGAGTTGGAACAAGGTTTTCCTTGTCAAAGTATTTTATTGATTGAATAAGCAAATAAATTACAATACAGTTGTATTACGGTAAATACTACAACGAGCCATACGTGTTTAACGGAAATGGTAAAACTCTCTAAGGTCCAACAGTAAACTATCGATAAGTAGGTTACTTAAAGCGAAGCTCCTCTGTTAAATACTGCAGCTGCTGATTTTTAATATTAGGACACTTACCTGTCCTGGAGTCCAGCGCCATCCGCAGCAGAGGATGAGCGATCGCTTTTTTAAACCAGCCCAGGTGAATAAATTATAAGGAGCGACCTCAGCCATTGGCATGGGGGAGACATGTAGGCCAAGGTCGTTTTGATTCAGCTGGGTCGACCTGGAGTAGCGCCAAATCCTGGGAGTCATGCTACTCCCGACCAGCCAGGGTGAATAAACGATAAGGAGCAACCTCAGCCATTGATGTGTAGAAGACATATAGGCTGAGGTCGCACCTTATTGTTTATCCACCTCGGCTGGTCGGGAGTAGTGATGATCCTGTCCTGAGAAAGGTCTTACTGGGGTTGATTTCCTAAAATTGGAGAGTGTAGAATGTGGTGAAGCTATGCATGGTAGCTTTGAACTTCAGCTTGTTCAATTTAGCTTTGACAACAAAAAAGAAAAACAACTGGAACTTGATTGGTCTCTATGCAGAGCTCCACCAGATTTTGCACTTTCCAGTTCTAGTAAATGAACTCCACTGTGTCTCACTCTTAGCAAATCTTGGGTGAAGTTGGTTGTATGGCCAGAGTAAAGCCTTGTACGCATGATCCAATTGTTGGCATGGGATTGTCTGTTGACAGACAGTTGTCCTAAAATCTGACCGTTAGTATGCTCCTTTTGACAATTGTTGTCCAACTTTCTGCCAACAGATGTTGGATGACATGCTGGTAAATTTTCCGCGGACAACGTCAGATTTTCTATTGGTCAGTACACAAACACATAGCGCTACTTATTCTATCCACTGTTCATATTCCAATTTTGTCTAATTGTTTTTGTAGCTGCTCACCTTCACTATTTTTAAGATTAGCGCAGTTTTTTTCCTTCCTTTTATTTCAGTACACAAACACGCATGCTTGGAATCGATGCTCAACAAACACGAAATTAGCAGAAGGGGCCCAAAGGGTGGCGCTCAAGAGCTGAAATTCCTTGTAGTACGTTTGTGTTTGTTGCACGGAAATTGTGTAACATTAGTATGCAAGACAAGATCCAGGCACACGCCCATAAGACACAAATCTGACGCTTGGTTGGCCAACAATTGGATCAAGTGTTTGTGGGCTTTAGAATATATGCAAAATATGTCATGTTTTTCCATTACTCTGATTGCAGGTTTTTTGTTGTGGAAGATCACATTTTGCACGTGACTCAAGGTCTGGTAACAGGGACCTATACCACAGAGCTGTGGACCATGGCGCAGTCAAAGATCATAGCTGCCCTACGCACACATTCAGTAAGTGATACCGACCGCGGGTTTCTTTTATGAAGAAGAGTCTTCTGTACGTTGAAAAGAAGAGTGATGTCAAAGTGAGAAATTGCCCTTCCATCATGGTGCTTTTTTTGTAATTAGATGTTGCTCAGATTTAAGAGGAGACCTGCCAGGCTTTTGTTTTTTCCCAGAAGACTCAGGCTGTGAGCCACAGCCATGGGCTATTTGCATAATCCTTCTCTGATTTACAACTGACTGGGCCCTCAAAACTCACTCTGAGTCCTGTACTTTAGAATATGCAGAGTTAATCTGCTGTTATTATTGCAATCTGTCCTCATTAGTCTCAACTGACCTCTTCATTAGAACAGACTGAATAGTTGAGTTCTGGGAGCACCACCAGGAAATAGTTCCTAATTATCATCCCAAATAGCTAGGCCTCCAGATAGGCTCAGCCAGCAAAGCTTTATAACATGTCATCACGTTGCAGAGCTTGACTTCGGGGTCATACTTGGGTCTTAAAGTGCCTGACTTTTGTTGCAAGATATCTGATGTTTGTAAAGGGACAGACAACTATGATGAGTATCTGTACCCAAAAGGCAAATTGGCGGTAGGTGAACCAAATGATATTGTTTGGGGCTGGTTCTCTGAATAATTAAAAAAAAATTAAATAAAAAAAAATTCTTTGCATTATTGAACCTGAAATTAACTTTGTGTCGGATGACTTGCAAGCAACGTTATCAATAATGGTACTTCGATTCCATGTTTTTATTGCACAAAAACAACAGCAAAAACCTCACTAGTTGAAGCTAGCTCGTTTATTAGAGATTATTAATGAAATCCTTATTATTTTCTGTATTTCCAGCTCTTCTATTTCTAACTATCCATGTGTGAGATATAACCAAGTTATTGACACCTTAGAAGTTGTATTGGTACCTAATAGGACTGATGGTAGGGAGTTAACCTTTTTTTCTTTTTCTTTTAACTAGGGTTGTCCAGATACCGATACTAGTATCGGTATCGGGACCGATACCAAGTATTTGCGGGAGTACTTGTACTCCCGCAAATGCTCCCGATGCCTAAATAGAATAATTTTTTTGTATTTATCAACATGTTCTGTGAAAATTCTTTGAGTTTTTTACTACTGCGTGACAAGAAAATAAAACATTTTTATTAATTTTTACTCATTTTTATTCTTTTATAATGTCTTGAGTTAGAGTTCTTCATAATTCTAAAGAAAATATCCTTAGTCTATATTGTGGTTTGAAAACTGTCACATGACATTTAAAAAAAGTATCGGTATTTGGTATCGGCGAGTACATGAAAAAAAAAGTATCGGTACTTGTACTCGGTCCTAAAAAAGTGGTATCGGGACAACCCTACTTTTAACCGAAAATGAGCGATTTAACCACTTTAATTAGCTAAAGGACCCGGCCAGGTTTTGCGATTCGGCACTGCGTCGCTTTAACACACAATTGCGCGGTCGTGTAACGTGGCTCCCAAACGAAATTGGTGTCCTTTTTTTCCCACAAATAGAGCTTTCTTTTGGTGGTATTTG
This sequence comes from Rana kukunoris, assembly GCA_029574335.1. Classification (NCBI taxonomy): domain Eukaryota; kingdom Metazoa; phylum Chordata; class Amphibia; order Anura; family Ranidae; genus Rana; species Rana kukunoris. The sequence goes on along the minus strand of CM056056.1, from coordinate 53,308,238 downwards.
ATCACCTCTGCGGTTTTTATTTTTTGCGCTATAAATAGGATGACGCGTTTCACAGCCCAGCTGTATTATATTATATATGATATATATATTATATATGATTATATAAGATATATAATATAATACAGCTGGGCTGTGAAACGCGTCATCCTATTGGTTCCCTCGTTTTGGTTCCCTCGTTTTAGCCACGCCACGTCACGCCACGTCACTTCCGGTGAGACCGACCCGTGCTTGCGTTCCATCGTGAGACGCACGCCGCCGTACACGGCGCTCCAAACAAGCTCCTCCAGGCTGTCCCACTTGCTGTCTTCCATCTACAGCACCTCACCACCATGTGCGGACACCCCTTATACACCGGACGATGACTACATCCACGGTCTCATATATGCCTATTATCCACTTTTAATGTGTGAGTAGCCATTTGGCCGTGTCTCCTTTTGTATATCATTTTATTCATTAAATACGTTACTGCACTTAGATTGGGCGCATCCTTGTTCTTTCTTCGTCTATCGGTTGGTTTGCGCAAAATTTATAGCGTTTACAAAATAGGAGATAGTTTTATTGCATTTTTATATGTTTCTTTTTTTTTTTTTTACTACTAATGGTGGCGATCATCGATTTTTTTCGTGACTGCGACATTATGATGGACACTTTGGACAATTTTGACTTTTTTTTGGGACAATTGTCATTTTCATAGCAAAAAATGCATTTAAAATGCATTGTTTATTGTCAAAATGTCATTTGCAGTTTGGGAGTTAACCACAAGGGGGCGCTGAAGGGGTTATGTGTTCCCTAATGTGTGTTTACAACTGTAGGGGGGTTTGGCTGTAGGTGTGACATCATTGATTGTGTCGCCCTATAAAAGGGATCACGCGATCGATGACGCCGCCACCGTGAAGAACGGGGAAGCAGTGTTTACACACGGCTATCCCCGTTCTTCAGCTCTGGGGACCGATCGCCAGACTCCAGCAGCGATCGGGTTCGCGAGTCCCGTGGTCCCGGAGCTTCGTACCTGGGTACTAGTGCAGGACGTACCTGTACGTGCATGTGCCCAGCCGTGCCATTCTGCCGACGTATATGTGCAGGAGGCGGTCCTTAAGTGGTTAAAGGGTTTGTAAAGGATTTTCTTTTTATCTTAATAGCTTCCTTTACCTTAATGCAGTGCTGTTTTCATGTCCTCATTGTTCTTTTTTGCCCTCAAGTTGCTGTAATTCTTCTCTGATCTCCACACTTCCTGGTTGTCTGTTTCCTGATAACCACAGTGCTGGGAGCTTTCTCTCTGTGGTCACTAATCAAGGAGGTGTGATTACTGTGTGTCTAAAACTCCAGTTTCGTTTTCCAATTCCATACCACTGTCCTGTATGGCTCTGTATGCTCTGTACAGCAGAGAGGCAGGAAACAACATGCGAAAACGAAACTAGAAACTACAGGTACATTATATGATCGATTTTTATTTATTTTTAATAATTTTTTAAAAGGAATCCGTTAGCTATTATGTCTCTATACCCTGTAAACGGTCATTTCAGCATAAATGTTTTTTATATTTACAACTCCTTTAAAAGATGTTTTCCCTAAATAGCTTCCTTTACTTTAGTGCAGTCCTCCTTCACTTACCTCATCCTTCTATTTTGCTTTTAAAAGTCCTGCAAGGCTTTCTCCCTGGTGTGGAGTGTCGTGTTCGCCCCCTCCCTTGAGGGGGGAGGGGGCGAGCAGGAGAGTCAGGACGCCCACTAACACACAGCTCCTTTCTTTATCTACAACAGGGGTGCCCAACCTTTTGAAGAGCGAGGGCCACTTAAGCGGCTTGGTAACCGGTCGCGGGCCACAGTTCACGGGTAACCGTTTGCGGGCTACACGCCGCATTTGCAGAACGGACACAGCCCACTCGACTCTATGGGCCCTTCTGTGTTTTTTATTTTTTTATTTAGCAGATCGGATTAAAGGTAGGCAGGTGTAAACGGACACATGTCTGTTTACATTTGCAGCTTCATAGAGGCGAATGGAGGGTCTGATTGGGTCGGACCAATCATGTGAAAGGGGCATGAGGCTGCTTTCACACTGATGCGCTGTGGTTTACTGACATCATGGGTGCAGAGCAGTGCACTTGTGGCTTTCCTGCAGGTTAGCTGCACTTTGCCATAGACTTCTATTATATCCTGCAGGTGTGGTGCACGTTCTGAAAGCGCACCAAACCGTAGGTAATAACAGAGGTCTATGGCTCAACCAGCCACCCCAGAGCAGAAGGTCGCAGGCCACATCAAAGGGCTCCGCGGGCCACATGTGGCCCCCGGGCCACTGGTTGGGCACCCCTGATCTACAACGTAGAGAGTGTCCTGACTCTCCTGTAGTCCAAGGGAGGGGAGCAAGAAACTCCACACCAGAGAGAAAGCCTTGCATTACTGTGTGGAGTTACAGACAGAAGAACAGGAAGTGAGGGTTTCTCAGAAGAAATAAGGACATTTAAAAGTAAAATGGAAAGATGAGGTAAGTGAAGGAGGACTGCACTAAGTTAAAGGAAGCTATTTAGGGAATTTTTGTTTTACCTTTACAACCCCTTTAACCTTGTTGTTTGCTACTTGAGTTTATGTGCTTTTATACGAATTTTCTCTAAATTAAGTGAAAATATAGATGGACAAGCTAAATTAATATCCAAACATAGTGCACAAAGATAAATACATAAATGTCCAATAGGTCCTGCCGGACCAGTGGGTGGTAAATTCTTGAAAAAAACACCAGTGCAGAGATGTGTTGATGACAAATAAACGTGGTGACATTCAATGTACAGTGCTGATAGAAGATCCTCCACCTTGCAAGCAACACTAACTGCTTACCAGAAATCCGGTGGTCTCTTAATGAAAAGAAGACCCCAGAAAGCGTATATATCACCAAAAGAGGGAGGTAGTAGGCCAGATGAATTATCGATCCCCTTCAGACTAGAGTCTCGGAAACAGTATCCAGGGAAAAACAAGAGAGGCCACAATAGTGTAATACCGTCTTAAAAGAGATTTATTTAAAAAGTCCAAAACACACTTACATAAAATCTTTAAAAACAGGCATGTCAGTAAAGTATAGACTCCGGCCGGAAGCGATCCATGCAAACAATTGACCCGTACAAAATTGGAGGTGGGGAGAGGTAACAGCGGGGGATGAACCGGTGAACCACAATATCCCGCCCGCCTGTTTTTAAAGATTTTATGTAAGTGTGTTTTTGACTTTTTAAATAAATCTCTTTTATGACGGTATTACACTATTGTGGCCTCTCTTGTTTTTCCCTGGATACTGTTTCCGAGATTCTAGTCTGAAGGGGATCGATAATTCATCTGGCCTACTACCTCCCTCTTTTGGTGATATATACGCTTTCTGGGGTCTTCTTTTCATTAAGAGACCACCGGATTTCTGGTAAGCAGTTAGTGTTGCTTGCAAGGTGGAGGATCTTCTATCAGCACTGTACATTGAATGTCACCACGTTTATTTGTCATCAACACATCTCTGCACTGGTGTTTTTTTCAAGAATTTACCACCCACTGGTCCGGCAGGACCTATTGGACATTTATGTATTTATCTTTGTGCACTATGTTTGGATATTAATTTAGCTTGTCCATCTAGATTTTCACTTATTGTTATTACCTTGTATGGTTTGTTTACTTATGTTAGCGCATCCTGTTTTTTTGCCACTTTGTTTTTCTGTATTTGTCACTACAGTCAGGTGCAGCTTCCTTTTGAGTTTGAGTCACTTTAGATCTTAAAGCACTTTGTTGCTTCAAATAGTATTTTTCTTGTGTTCACGTTAGCGCAGTTGCTTCTCTCCTTTTTCCATTACAAAATAAACTGCATGCAATTCTAAAATAAATTAATTAAATTTTTTATTTTTATTTAAACACTTATTATTAATTTTTTATTGTTTTAAATCCATCATTGATACAAGTAAAAATTAAAAGGAGCAATCATCGTTTTTATTCATGCCTATCCTGTGCAAAAGCCTGTCTTTGTCCGCGTGGGATCTACAGACAATCCTATTCATGTCTATTGGGATGCAGTAGCTGCACGGACATGGATGCAAGTATTTTTTGCTTGCTATATCATATTATCATCATGGTATTTCATGCACAGCTTTGACAGTTGTTATCTGTGTGTCATAATTGGAGTCAACATCCTTGCGAACCATCTGCTTAACTCACTGTCAAATGATGGAGAAGCGGTGCGGTTCTCATTCTGGGACAACGTCATATGACGGAAAATGAGTTTCACAGTTAGCCTACTGGAATAATATTATTTGTAGTGTATCACTGATATATACTGTGGGCTAGATTCAGGTATAATAGCGTATCTTTGTGCGGGCGTAGCGTATCCTATTTTCTGTATTCACAAAGCACTTGCTCCGTAAATTGCGGCGGCGTAGCGTAAATTTGCCGGTGTAAGTGCGAGTAATTCAAATTAGGCATGTAGGGGGAGTGTTGTATTGAAATCAACCGTGACCCCACGTAAATGACGTGCTGAACAAACTGCGCATGTGCCGGCCGTGGACGTATCCCAGTGCGCATGCTCAAAATTACGCCGCAAGTACTCATTGGTTTTGACGTGAAGGTAACTTACGCAGAGCCTTATTTGCGAACGATTTACGCAAACGGCGTAAATGACGGAAAATTCGACGCTGTCCCGACGTCCATACTTAACATATGTACGCCTCATATAGCAGGGGTAACTTTACGCCAGACTTACGCAAACGACGTAAAAAAATACGACTGGCCGCAAGTACGTTCGTGAATCAGCGTATCTAGCTCATTTACATATTCGTCACGTAAACCGACGGAAACACCACCTAGCGGCCAGCGTAAATATGCAACTAAGATACGACGGCGTAAGAGACTTACGCCGGTCGGATCTAAGACGCCGGTCGGATCTAAGACGAATCAGGCGCATAGATACGACCTCGCTCACTCAGAGTTACGACAGCGTATCTTGTTCCTGAATCTGGCCCAGTGTGTCTGTGTATATACTGTATAAATTTACTAGTCTGTTAAAAAGTTTTGAGTGGTCAGATCTTGCCTTGGAGCTCCCTGAACATTATTTATAAATTTTGACTTTGTATTTGGGGCATTAACAGGCCCCCCAGACTAGTCTCTTAAGCGACTTGTTGAAAGGCTTAGGTACTGCCATATGGGATATAAGGCAACGTGCCTATACTCTGACTTTCAGAAAGTCAGTATTTACATAGGATGCTTGGGCCATCAGGGGCATGCTGGAGAGATGGTTGTGAAAAATGCAAGGTATGTCATTTCCCCTTATGCTGTCTACAGTTATTTGGCAACATTGATTTTTTTTTACTTTTCTTTTTTTCCCTCTAATGACAAGTTTGCTTAAAAGTCAGTACTGCGTAGGTCTTGACAGCTTCTACTAACATTTGTTTAATTCAGATAGACTACAAAGAATGGTTTATCTTGGCCCAGAGTTGTATGTAATTACACGTAGAGTTGACAGAATTACAGCATAGAGTGCTTCTTTTTTACTATGAAAGTTCCAGTCTTCAGGACAGTTTAGAGAACTTGGTAGTCGTTATTGTTCAGTAACCCCATGCCAATGTCTTTTACACCACTTTGAAGAAGATGGAGCTGGGCCAAGCAATAAAGTGTCTGAAACAGGAGAGATAAGCCTCTGCTGCATAATTCATACTACAAAATCCTTTTTCGTACTTCTTATTTTTTTGACTTCCTCCAAACAGTTCAAGTGTAACCATTGCTTACGCTGATCATAGATGTACGAACAGATCCTTAATTCCTCCCTTCCTATTTCTGCCTGTGACCGTTAGCCTCGCAAGTGCTGTCTCTTTCCAAATCATTCTAAGGGCCAGATTCTCAGATATTTGCCTTGGCGTAGTGTAAGCCTTTTACACTACGCCGCCGCAACATAACGGAGCAAGTGCTGTATTCTCCATGCACTTGCTCCGTAGTTTGCGTTGGCGTAGCGAAAATGGTCCAGCGTAAGGCCGCGTAATTCAAAGGGGGCGACGATCGAACTGCGCATGCGCCGGCTGGGGAAAAAGCCCAGTGCGCATGCTCCAGCTCACGTCGGAAAGCGTCGTTGAAACCGACGTCAAAACGAAGTGATCGTCACTACGCAATGCCCTATTCGCGAACGAGTTAGTAAAAAGACGTAAGCGACGGAAAAAGCCAACGCTGACCCGACGCCATACTTAACATGACATCCGACGGCACCCGACGGTACTGCGTAAGGTTAACCCTCATATTAGCAGGGGTAACCTTACGTGGACGAAAACGACGTACGCGACGACGGGGCGGCGTAAAAGCGATCGGGAATCGGCGTAGTAGCCTCATTTGCATAGGCAAATGAGAAAGCAACGTAAAGGCCACCTAGTGGCTGGAGTTGTCATTACAACTACGATCCGCAAGTGTAATGGTATTACACTTGTCGGATCTTCAGGCGTATCTATGCCAAAGTGATTTAAGGAATCACTCGCATAGATACCCGGCCAAAAAAACGGCGATACGACGGAGTATTTGAGATACTCCATCGTAGCGCCTCTGAGAATCTGGCCCTAAGTATTTTTATTTAACCACAGTTTAACACGTGCACAGTGAAAATAAAATTTCCCCCTTTCTAATCCGAATGATAGCTTTTGGATAATTTCCCACTATATCATCAGGTGGTATGTTTATAAAAACTCTATTCATATTGTGAAACGACATACGCAAGGAGCAATCAGCAGGACGTGGGATTCATTCAAGTACAACTATAGGCAACTTTTATTTTTTTCATTTTGGATAGTGTAAGGGAGGGTTATAACCCCTGTTTTTTTCACCATCTGTGTCTCATTGCGGAGATTTCCCTTCACTTCCTGACTTATAGCCAAACAGGAAGTCAGAGTAAAACTGTGCAAATTAAGAGACCCCCAGGTCACCAGAACTAGTGTCCCCATTGGAAGATTTCCCCCCAATTACTTTTCAGAGGACAACCCCAAAATGTGGGATTTTCTCTTACGTTCACCGATAATGTTAAACAGGACCAATAAAGAGGGAGAATCTCCTTAACGGGGGGCATACTGTAGACAGTAATAAAAACTGACAAGTATTCTAATATCTCTGCACTCTATCCAAAACAAAAACAAAAAAGTTTTGCCTTTAGTTATACTTTAACCACTTCATTACTGGGCACTAAACCCCCTTTTCTGCCCAGACCAATTTTCAGCTTTCAGCGCTGACGCATTTTGAATGACAATTGCGCGTTCATACAACACTGTACCCAAATTATATTTTTAGCATTTTTTTCCCCACAAATAGAGCTTTCTTTTGGTGGTATTTGATCACCTGTGCAGTTTTTATTTTTGGCGCTATAAACAAAAAAAGACAAAGAAAATTGAAAAAAAAAAACACAATATTTTTTACTTTTTGTTATAATAATATCCCATTTTTTGTTAAAAAAAAAGTTTTTTTTCCTCAGTTTAGGCCGATACGTATTCTTTTACATATTTTTGTTAAAAAAAAAAAAAAATCGCAATATGTGTATAATGATTGGTTTGTGCAAAAGTTATAGCGCCTACAAAATAGGGGCTAGATTTATGATTTTTTTTACTAGTAATGGTGGCGATCTGCAATTTTTTTTTTTTGTCAGGCCTGCGATATTACGGCGGACATATCGGACACTTTTGACACTATTTTGGGACCATTCACCTTTATACAGTGATTAGTGCTATAAAAATGCACTGATAACTGTATAAATGTGACTAACAGGGAAGGGGTTAACACTAGGGGGTAAGGAAGGGGTTAATTATGTTTCCTAGTTGTGTTCTAACTGAAGGTAGGTGGGACTGGATAGGGGAAATGACAGATCGCTGTTCATACATTGTATGAACATGCGATCAGGCATTTCTCCTCCTGACAGGACAGGGAGCTGTGTGTTTACACACACAGCTCCCGGTTCTCGCTCTGTAACGAGCGATCGCGGGTGCCCAGCGGTGATCGTGCGCACCGGGCATGCGCGCGCGGCACCAGGGGCGTGCGCTCCCCTAGTGGCTGAAATGCAAAATCACGTTGTATTCCCTGGGTGTGATTCTTACTGTGTGTGGAGGGGGACTGACTGGGGGAGGTAACCGATGCTGTGTCCCTATGTACAAGGGACACCGCATCGGTCTCCTCTCTCCCTGACAGGACGTGGTGCTCTGTGTTTACACACAGAGTTCCACGTCCCGGCTGTCACCACCGATCGCGTGCCTGGCGAACATCACACCCGCCAGGCATGCACACCCGCATCTCAGCGATGCGCCGGACACAGTCTTTCCCCGCTGCGCACCCCAGCGGCGCGCCCTGGGAATGCACCCGAAAGTTGAGAGCCACGCTGTGGACGTCTTTCGTCTACAGCGTGGGTCTCAAGTGGTTAAGTTAAGAATCCAATGAGCATAAATCAATATTGGACCATCTACTTTACATATTGCACTCTCCACCAATCAGACTTGCTTGATGCAAGGTCCGAAATCACATATAAGAATAAAGAATTTCCACATAGAGCAGTACCGTTTAAAAATGTATTCTAACCCCAACGGTACCCCTTTATACATATGTGCGTACCAAAAAGAACAAGTTTTCAGGCAATATAAATAATTAATTGCATGCGCTCAGCCATGCTAGAGAAGAACACTATCTGTGTTACCAGTGTACTCGCGTCCTTCCTAGTTCCTGGTCTTTGGAGCGCAAACGTCACTTCCAGTAGTTGACTGCGAGTTACATCTGAGGCGTTTCGTCAATTCCTGACTAGATGGCTAAAACTAAAAGATCAGCAACAGCTTATCACTCTTTGAAAGGTTGACAAGGTTTGTGTCAGGGGGACAAAAAGAAGAAAGCCCTTCAAGGCATGTGAACTACCCAGTGCAAAGTTGTGAAGAAAAGCAACCAGGGCAATGAACAAAATACGATAAGCATAAGGACAGCAATGACGTATGGTGAGGGTTCGTCAAAGTATAGGAGTCAGTAGTATCAGCAGAATTAATCCAGAGATCTTGCTCATTATTACATTTCTTTGGGCAGCCCTAACATAAATATGTTGCCTAAAGGTATCACAGAGTTGACTAGAAAACACCATTTATTTATGGATAGTGCCATTGGCACTTTCCACATGATAATCGCCTTTCTTGCATAGAACAAGAGGAAGCCCAGTAGGGTTTTGGTAGCCCTGGAATTGGCTAGTGCTTCTAACAAATCTAATAGGCAAACTCAAGATTGTAATGGAACAGGAATAGGGGTAAGGCGAGTAATAAAATGTACCACAGTAGTCCAATATTGGCAAAGATGAGGACACTCCCAAAGCATACTGTATGTATATAATCAGCCGACTCACTCCCACAATGTCAACAGGTAGGGAAGACCCTCGGATAGGTTCTATGAAACCTCAGGGGCGTGAATTAGATTCTATGTAAAATCTTGACCTGAATCAGTCGATCCCTTGGCAATTCTAGAAGGAAAGGGTATTCCTACACCTTCCAGTCATCATACTCCAAGTCTGACACCTACCGCTGCCATTTAGTTTGCGGGGACAGAAGGCTGGAAAGGATGGTAGATATTAGAGAGTGGTTTGATGAGATCAGGAGATCTCAGCAGCTCCTCTAAAGGGGAGGAGAGCAGGGTCATTGAAGAGGTCCCAAACTGCTGAGAATAGGCATGGCGGAGCTGCAAGTACCTAAACAGATGAGAGTTGAGAAGGTAATACTGTACTTTCAGGCATTCAAAGCTTTTTAACCGATTTAGCCCCGGAAGATTATTGGGTAACCCCATTCCTGACCAGAGCACTTTTTAACTGACAATTGTGTGGTCTTTGATGCTGTACCCAAACAAAATTTGCGTCCTTTTTTTCCCCCACAAATGGAGCTTTTTTTTTGTCGTATTTGATCACCTCTGCGGTTTTTATTTTTTGCGCTATAAATATTTAAAAAAAAACAAAAAAAATATATATACAGTGCGGAAAATAAGTATTTGAACACCCTGCTATTTTGCAAGTTCTCCCACTTGGAAATCATGGAGGGGTCTGAAATTGTCATCGTAGGTGCATGTCCACTGTGAGAGACATAATCCAAAAAAAAAATTCCAGAAATCACAATTTATGATTTTTTAACTATTTATTTGTATGATACAGCTGCAAAGAAGTATTTGAACACCTGTCTATCAGCTAGAATTCTGACCCTCAAAGACCTGTTAGTCTGCCTTTAAAATGTCCACCTCCACTCCATTTATTATCCTAAATTAGATGCACCTGTTTGAGGTCATTAGCTGCATAAAGACACCTGTCCACCCCATACAATCAGTAAGAATCCAACTACTAACATGGCCAAGACCAAAGAGCTGTCCAAAGACACTAGAGACAAAATTGTACACCTCCACAAGGCTGGAAAGGGCTACGGGGAAATTGCCAAGCAGCTTGGTGAAAAAAGGTCCACTGTTGAAGCAATCATTAGAAAATGGAAGAAGCTAAACATGACTGTCAATCTCCCTCGGACTGGGGCTCCATGCAAAATCTCACCTCAATGATCCTAAGAAAGGTGAGAAATCAGCCCAGGACTACACGGGAGGAGCTGGTCAATGACCTGAAAAGAGCTGGGACCACCGTTTCCAGGGTTACTGTTGGTAATACACTAAGACATCATGGTTTGAAATCATGCATGGCACGGAAGGTTCCCCTGCTTAAACCAGCACATGTCAAGGCCCGTCTTAAGTTTGCCAATGACCATTTGGATGATCCAGAGGAGTCATGGGAGAAAGTCATGTGGTCAGATGAGACCAAAATAAAACTTTTTGGTCATAATTCCACTAACCGTGTTTGGAGGAAGAAGAATGATGAGTACCATCCCAAGAACAACATCCCTACTGTGAAGCATGGGGGTGGTAGCATCATGCTTTGGGGGTGTTTTTCTGCACATGGGACAGGGCGACTGCACTGTATTAAGGAGAGGATGACCGGGGCCATGTATTGCGAGATTTTGGGCAACAACCTCCTTCCCTCAGTTAGAGCTTTGAAGATGGGTCGAGGCTGGGTCTTCCAACATGACAATGACCCGAAGCACACAGCCAGGATAACCAAGGAGTGGCTCTGTAAGAAGCATATCAAGGTTCTGGCGTGGCCTAGCCAGTCTCCAGACCTAAACCCAATAGAGAATCTTTGGAGGGAGCTCAAACTCCGTGTTTCTCAGCGACAGCCCAGAAACCTGACTGATCTAGAGAAGATCTGTGTGGAGGAGTGGGCCAAAATCCCTCCTCCAGTGTGTGCAAACCTGGTGAAAAACTACAAGAAACGTTTGACCTCTGTAATTGCAAACAAAGGCTACTGTACCAAATATTAACATTGATTTTCTCAGGTGTTCAAATACTTCTTTGCAGCTGTATCATACAAATAAATAGTTAAAAAAATCATACATTGTGATTTCTGGAATTTTTTTTTTTGATTATGTCTCTCACAGTGGACATGCACCTACGATAACAATTTTAGACCCCTCCATGATTTCCAAGTGGGAGAACTTGCAAAATAGCAGGGTGTTCAAATACTTATTTTCCGCACTGTATATATTTTTTACTTTTTGCTATAATAAATATCCCCAAACGTTTTTAAAATACAAATTTCAGTTTAGGCCAATATATATTCTTCTACATATTTTTGGTAAAAAAATCGCAATAAGCATATTATAATTGCTTTGTGCAGAAGTTATAGCGTCTGCAAACAATGGGAAATATCTTTGGCATTTTTATGGCACTTTTATTATTATTATCTTATTTTTAATAGTAAAGGCAGTGATCTGCGATTTATATCGGTACTGAGACATTGCATCGGACAGATTAAAGACTTTTGACACTTTTTTTTGGACATACAGCGATCGGTGCTATAAAAATGCACTGATTATTGTGTAAATGTCACTGGCAGGGAAGCAGTTAACACTAGGGGGCGATCAAGGGGTTCAATGTGTGTTCCCTCAGCATGTTCTAACTGTGTGGTGATGTGAGTGACTAGTAGAGAAGCCATATAATTTTTCCTACTGTGTAGGAAGAAACTATATGGCTCCTCTACTCTGACAGCACAGGGATTTGTGTGTTTACACTCACAAATCCCCATGCTGGCGCTCGTGCACGCGATTGCGCGTGGCCGGTGGCGATTGTGCCCACTGTCCATGTACATCAGGACAGCATGCTAGTGCACATACCTCCGGGGGTTGGCCAAAAACGGGTAGGACGCACCCGTATGGGATTTTGCCCAGGAGAGCCATTGTGCCGCAGTATATCTGTGTGACACGGTTGGCAAGTGGTTAAAGTGGTCTTATCACAAAATGTGCTCCAGAGTTTCGATACCCCTAACAACCCAAACGAAGGGGTCTGGCACAGTTGGAAATTCAGATAACAGGGGGTTAAGCCATATTGGAGTAACGGGGGACCAGCAAGCATCCTTACATTTTGGATTGGCCAATAGCCAAGCTCTAACCACTGCCATCATATGATGGGTGAGGGAGTCAAGCCACTGTATGGAAGATGGTGAAGGGCCTCATATGGACCGAGGGAGGCTGCTTCCAACACGACTATTTTTTATTTTTTTTATTATTTTATTTTTTTAAGTTTATTGAATTTAGGCTTTAATAATTGTGCAGAGTTATCATAATCTAGTGCCACATCTTTCTTCACCCTATTACACAGTATACTGCTGTACGGAGCCATGAAGGTGCCATAATCCGTAATACTCATATTCAATTTAATTACAGTCATACTGCACTGACCCTGATCTGGTTTTGGAGCTGAAGAATCTGATCGTGGTGTTCGCTGATACTCTACAGGTCAGTATAATCTGGTTTCTCTCACATTGAAGCTTAAGTTTGTCTGCTGTCTGCAGAATATCTCTAGGTGCCAATATCAGAACAAATCAGTGTGTTTAACTCGGGCTGTTCATATTGAAACTCTGAGATATGAGAATGAATGGTACTGCGAAGAAAGTGTTCTGATTTTTTTTATACTTTAACTGTATACTTTATGATTCTTCTAAACAGTGTTGTTTTCATAAAAAGCCAATACAAATGTAAAAAAAAATCAACAACCATTTAGGTGAAAAAAAAAAAAATAGTTTGTAGTGTCCCCATGCCACCAACTGCCATATACGGTGCCACGAAAAAGTATTCTTACCCCTTGAAATTTTACACATTTTGTCATGTTACGACCAAAAACGTAAGTGTATTTTATTTGTATTTTATGTGATGGACCAACACTAAGCGGTACATAATTGTGAAGTAGAAAGAAAATGATAAATGGTTTTCAACATTTTTTACAAATAAATATTTGAAGTGTGGCGTGCATTTGTATTTAGCCCCCTTTACTCCGATACCCCTAACTAAAATCTAGTGGAACCAACTGCCTTCAGAAGTCATCTAATTAGTAGAGTTCATCTGTGTGTAATTGAATCTCAATATAAATACAACTGTTCTGTGAAGCCTTTAGGGGTTAGTTAGAGAACCTTGGTGAACAAACCGCATCATGAAGGCCAAGGAACACACCAGACAGGTCAAGAATAAAAATAGAAAAATACTACATAGGGTAGTAGAAAGGCGGACTTTTTCAGGCAATCACAAGGACATAAAAGTTAAGAAAAAATATTTAATTATATATCATAAAATCCAAAAACAAAGAATAAAATATACAAAAACAGGGTATACAGAATATACATAAGCAATGTTAGCTTGCATCTCGCCTACGCGTTTCGCCTAGCGGCTTCTTCAGGGCGAGTTTGAGAGAGGGCTGGTAGTATATAATTGCTAATTTCATACATCTGGGCAGTATTTTAAAAGTTTTTAAAAAAAAAACACTGAGGCGGCGACGATCGGGATGAAAACGGTGGTCCATCGGATATGTCCGATAGTTTGATCCGATGCGTGTAATCAAATTCATGACATCGTGTCAAAGGAAGTAAAAGACTTCCGCGCAAATCCAATCCATAAACTAAAAACACACAGATTCCCACCGGATAGATTTCAAAGCATGCTTTGAAAAGAAATCTGTTAGCTTACACACGAGCGGAGATGTCTGCTGAAACGGTCCATCGGAAGCGGACATACACTGAGAGTCAATAAGCAACAAGGGATCCCCAAAAGAACAAAGAGCTCAATGCGACTGGAAAAAGCATTGAGCTCTTACAAGCCATACGGATACTTATTTCTTCATCTTCGACGTAATCTGATGGATAGCAATTCTTTTGGTATTGTTCTTTTGGGGATCCCTTGTTGCTTATTGACTCTCAGTGTTTTTTTTAAAAAAACTTTTAAAATACTGTTTTGTTTTTGTTTATGCATTTTTTCCTTTTTGCAGATGTATGAAATTAGCAATTATATACTACCAGCCCTCTCTCAAACTCGCCCTGAAGAAGCCGCTAGGCGAAACGCGTAGGCGAGATGCAAGCTAACATTGCTTATGTATATTCTGTATACCCTGTTTTTGTATATTTTATTCTTTGTTTTTGGATTTTATGATATATAATTAAATATTTTTTCTTAACTTTTATGTCCTTGTGATTGCCTGAAAAAGTCCGCCTTTCTACTACCCTATGTAGTATTTTTCTATTTTTGATTCAATTACTTCGGATGTCGGCTACATGTGAGTGCTTTTATGTTTCCCCATTCCCTATATTTTTGAGGTCAAGAATAAAGTTGTGGAGAAGTTTAAAGCAGGGTTAGGTTAAAAAAAAATATCCCAAGCTTTGAACATCTCACGGAGAACTGTCCAATCCATCATTTGAAAATGGAAAGAGTATGGCATAACTGCATACCTACCAAGTCATGGCCATCCACCTAAACAGAAAGGCTGTGCAAGAAGAACATTAATCAGAGAAGCAGCCAAGAACCCCATGGTAACTCTGGAGGAGCTGCAGAGATCCACAGCTCAGGTGGGAGAATCTGTTCACAGGACAACTATTAGTCGTGCATTCTACAAATCCTAGGGCCAGATTCAGAGAGCGATTACGCCTGTCTAACTGGTGTTAGACAGGAGTAATTTCAAATTTTGCGCGCCGTATCACTAGTTTGAATCCTCAAACCATGATACGGCGGCTTCGGGCTTCGATCCGAAAGGCTTACATCTTCGTAAGCCTTCGGATCTACGCTGCAATATTTTTGCGGCCGCTGGGAGGAGTCCGCGTCGTTTTCAGCGTCGGGATATGCAAATGAGTTTTTACGGCGATCCACGAAGATACTAGCAGTCTTCGCAATCTCTTTCGTCTATTTTTTTTTTTTTTTTACGGAACTCGTTCGGGAATAGAAATGTCCGTAAACGACGCTACTCAAGAAAAAATGACGTAACGACGTGATTTCGCGCAATGCACGGCGGGAAATTTCTGAACGGAGCATGCGCAGTTCGATCGCCGCGGGAACGCACCTATTTTAAATGCTTCACGCCCCCTACTCGCGTAGATGGCTTGCGCCGGGAGAAATACACTACGCCGCCGTCGTTTACTGGACAAAATATACCGGGATTCCACGTAGAGCCAGGTAAAATACGGCGGCGTAGTGTATTTCTGATACTCTACGCTAATCTAATTGTATCTGAATCTGGCCCCTAGTCTTTATGGAAGAGTGGCAAAAAGAAAGCCATTGTTAAAAGAAAGCCATAAGAATTCTCGTTTGCAAAATTTATGTTTTTGGCCTAAAAGCAAAACCCTATGTTTGGGGGAAAACTAACAATGCACATCACCCTGAACACACCATCCCCACCGTGAAACATGGTGGTGACAGCATTATATTGTGGGGATGCTTTTCTTCAGCAAGGACAGGGAAGCCATTCAGAGTTGATGGGAAGATGGATAGAGCCAAATGCAGGGCAGTCTTAGAAGAAAACCTGTTAGTCTACAAAAGACTTGAGACTGAGGTGGAGGTTCACCTTCCAGCAGGACAACAACCCTAAACATACAGCCAGAGCTACAATGGAATGGTTTGGATCAAAGCATATCTATGTGTTAGAATGGCCCAGTCAAAGTACAGACCTAAATCCAATCTGTGGCAAGACTTGAAAATTGCTCTTCAGACGCTCACCATCTAATCTGACAGAGCTTGAGATATTATGCAAAGAAGAATGGGCAAAAATGTCACTCTCTCCTACTCGCGTCACTTTTTTCCCTCAAATTAATTAGAATGATTGGTGTTTCGATTGCTTCCGAGTCCCAAAGCAGACTAAGCTCAAACCATGTGTAAGGCGTGATGGAGGGGCGGTATGACTGCGGTTAGTTTCACTTAATTTGCACCAGGGGTTTCACTTATATTGTATTATTATAAGATATTTATAAGATTTTTATTCTTTTTAGAGGGCAGTCATAACTCACATGTTGACTTGTACTCTCTTTTTCAGGGATATGGATTTCCTGTAAGTCGGTTGTTCGATCTTTTATATGAAGTCAGAGACAAGTATAATGAAACGCTACTGAAAAAATGGGCTGGGGTGTTCAGGTATCTATTGGTTCTGAAAGCACAATCTATGAAGAAGATCTACCAATACCATTCATAAACATAGATGGATAAATACCTGAGCTAGAAAATTACTTTGATCTCCCAAACATTATATAATTTTACGATGACACTGTTGTCATCTTTGCATTAGTAATATTCATTCTGTTGAAAAGCTACTGCTGCTAGGAATCTCCTGCATACCTTTGGGTATGTCTGATATCCAGGCCTGGACTGGCCATAGGGCAGACCGCGCATTTGCCCGGTGGGGTGGGGGGCGCTGGGCTGCATGTCTGGGACATGCAGAGTCGGCTGCAGGTTCTGACATGCAGGGCCGGTGTACTAAGTGGGGGGCAGGCCGGGTGGCGGGTGGCACACTGGGGTGGTGTCAGGCTGGCGCCCCCCCTCCGCGACCGAAGGGGAGACAGCGCACGCGACGGCAGTGGCACCACGTGACAGATGCTTTGAGAGCTGTAGTGGCGCTGTGCAGTGGGGTGCATGCGAGCCTCAGAGCCACACTTGAGTGACACCTGTTGGCACACCAGGGGGCCGGGACCCGCAACGATCCCCTTCTCTCTGGCACGGTGGCTGCGGCTCTGATCAGTCTCGGCTCGGCTGTCTCACACAGCCGAGCAGAGTGAAGCCGCCTCCCCCTCCTCATTTATGTCTAAACAGGGGGAGGGGACCCGTCATGCAGTCCCACGCTGATCTGAGGTACATTATGGGTCTAAAGAGGGGGGGAGGGTCTGTATTGCAGGGGGGTCTGTATTGTGGAAGGGGGGTCTGTGGGCCCGCGGGCTTGCTGAGATATAGGACCAGATTCTGAAAGAAGTTACATCGCGTTGATACGCCGCGTTAGTTCTAGGATGCGCCGGCGTATCTTTTTTTTGTATTCAGAAAGCAAGATACGCCGGAATTTTGCTAAGATACGAGCGGCATCAGTCTCTTACGCCGTCGCATCTTAGTTGCATTTTTACGCTGGCCTTTACGCTAGATTTACGCGTTGAATATGCAAATGAGGGAGATACACCGATTCCCAAACGTACGTGCGCCCGGCGCATTTTTTTTACGTCTGCGTAAGGCTTTTTCCGGCGTAAAGTTACCCCTGCTATATGAGGCGTACGCAATGTTAAGTATGGACGTCGGGACAGTGTCTAATTTTCCGTCGTTTGCGTAAAACTTTCGCAAATAGGGCTTTGCGTAAGTTACGTTCACGTCAAAACCAATGAGTATTTGCGGTGTAATTTTGAGCATGCGCACTGGGATGTGTCCACGGACGGCGCATGCGCCGATTGTTAGAAACGTCTTTTACGCGGGGTCATGGTTGATTACCATGCAACACGCTCACTCCAAGCCTACTTTGAATTACCCGGGCTTAGGCCGGCCCATTTACGCTACGCCGCTGTAACTTAGGATGCAAGTGCTTTGTGAATACAGCACTTGCCTGACTAAGTTGCGGCAGCGTAGCGTAAAGAAGATACGCTACGCCCGCACAAAGATACGCCCAGGTACTGAATCTGTGTCATAGGGCCAGATTCAGGTAGGAGAGCGAATCTTTATTTTGGAGTAACGTTTCTCATTTACGTTACTCCGCCGAAACTTTAGGAGCAAGTACTGTTATTCACATAGCACTTGCTCCTAAAGTTGCGGCGGCGTAGCGAAAATGAGCTGGCGGAATTCAAATTGGGCGGGTAGGGGGCGTGTATTATTTAAACTAGGCGCGATCCCGCGGCGAACGTACTGCTTACAGAAAACAGAAACGCCGGCTCAAAGTGAGAGTTATGCTGGCGTATCACTGATACTCCAGCCTAACTCTACCTGAATCTGGCCCATAGTGTCTATTAATCCCCAGAGCTGTGATTCCTCTGGCTGACTGATACATGGAAAATAGTAGAATCCATAGTGCTTCTGACTCACCTGGAAACGTGTGGGAAGCAGAAGTTTCTTTGTTAGAGGTAGCCTTTCAAGTCAGTGAAGATTGATTGCATGGTCAGTGGCACCAGTAATGCCACGGTTTTCTTGTCGGAAATTTCCAATCGTGTTGTACGCGGCATAAGTCTTCTTTTACACACGCCTTGAATTAAAACAAATTGAATTAAAGCCAGTTTGCTTAGCTCATTATAATATAGGGAGACACTGCTTTTCTCTTTTACATATGCCTTCTCCAATGTACCATGGAGGCACAATGGTTGTGAGCATGGCCAATATCACAAAGACTTTACTCATGCAAAGCCATTTTGTTTTTCTGCACATAGGGACATTTTCGAGGCCGACAATTACAGCCCAATTCCAGTAGCTAATGAAGAAGAGTACAGAGCTGTAGTCAGCAAATTTCCTTTTCAAGATCCTGAAGGTGAAAAGGTGAGCAATACTTAGAGGTGTGTTGGGAAATACATTAAACGGAAGTGAGGGCAAAAACTTAATTGGGGAATTGGCTAGGCACAGATAAGATATCTCTAATGATGTTTGCCCCGCTGATGGCTGTTGTTTTTTTCCCTAAGTATACATTCACACTAAGCCATTTTTGAGTTTGTTTGTTTTGTTTTTTTGCGTTTTTGGAGCAGAATCAGAATTCGGGCATTTTTCAAGTAAAAGGTGTGGAGTGCTGCTGAAAAAAAGGAACGAGATGCTGCTGTTTGAGCAAAAATGCTCAACAAAACACTTAAAAAAAAAACGCTTGAAGAAAGCTCATGTCGTGATTTTCAGGCATCTCCATTGAAGTCTATTGAGATGAAAATGATAATTTTTTGGACCACAGCGATCTCAGCGGGCCACTGACTCTGCAGCACCTCCATTCCGAAAACATCTCAACCAAAGTGGATTCATTTACTAAATGTAAATAGGCTGTTCACTTTGGAAGGAAATTTGCAAGGGAACCTTCCCCAGAGTTCAGTGAATGTGGAGTAATTTAAAGCGAAGTTCCACCCAAAAACTGAACTTCTGCTTTTCAAAATCCTTTCCCTCCTCCGGTGTCAGATTTGGCACCTTTCAGGGGGGAGGGGGTAGCAGATACCTGTGTAATCCAGGTATTTGCTCCCACTTCCTCTTGACAATAACCCACAGATAATCTTTGGGGTTTAGGTCAGGCGAGTGTGCTGGCCAATCAAATCAAGCGTAATGATGATCATTAACCAGGTATTGGTACTTTTGGCAGTGTGGGCATGTGCCAAGTCACTCTGTGTGTAACACATCTATATAAAATATATAAAATTCACTTTTTGAATAGAATTACTGACATTAATTTCCTTTTTGATGATATTTTAATTTAAGACCCCTTTTACACTTGGGGGGTTTGCAGGTGCTATACGATAAAAATAGAGCCTGCAAAGCGCCCTAAAACAGCGGCTCCATATACTCCAGCGTGAATGCCCGAGGAGCGGTGTGCTGGCAGGGAGTCAGAAAAAGTTCTTCCGGCAACTCCTTTTGAGAGCATTAGGAGTGGTGAACTCACCGCTCCTAAAGTGCCCCTGCCCATTGAAATCAATGGACAGCGCCGCCGAACCGCTGGCAAAGCGCCGCTGTTTTAACCCTTTTTCGGCCAAAAGCATCCCACTATCGACCGAAAAGCACTGCATAAACAGCGGTACAACGCAGCTAAAAATAGTGGCGTTTTACCGCTGATGCCTAGGGTGGCTCATTGTGAAAGGGGCTAATGAGATGCACCTGTATCTGATTTTTTAACAATACTATATGCCTGCACAGGGCTAACAACATGTTTTTTTTTTTTAGTTATCCTTTCCAAAGAAGCTCCCAATGTCTCCGTCAGTACCACAGATATATATGCAAGTCAAAGAGTTTATTTATGCAAGCCTTAAATTTTCTGAATCGCTTCATCGAAGGTAAGCATGCTTGTATTATTACATCGTGAATGGCAAAGTTATTCCCATTTACAAATCATCACTGACAGCGGATTGGCAGTAATAGACATGTGATATATTACATAGACGTATTGCACAATATGATAGTCCTCTAATAAAACCTCAGCGGTAACTGGTATAAGTTGTGGCATTCCGCGTTGCTCTTTGCCTCATGCGTTTGCCTATTTATTTTGCCTCATAAATTCACTTTAAAGCGGAGCTCCACTCAGGGAAAAAACTGTAGCCTAAAAATCATTAAAAAAAAATTGAAAACAATAAAAAAAAATGAAAAAATAAAAATAAAAAATAAAATAACAAAAATAAAAAAAAATTATACTCACCCGAAATACCTGTTGCTATGCGTAAATCTGAATCTTCCCACACTGCGGTCCATCTCCTTCTAGTGAATGGGGCACGCTGCTTTCTGGGAACTGTGTGTGTTCCCAGCGCAGCCGCCCATTCACAAGTCGTTGCGAGACTCGCGCATGCACAGTAGGAAACGGGCAATGAAGCCGTAAGGCTTCACTGGCTGTTCCCCTTAGTGTGAATGGCGGCGCGGGACCTGCACAGACCGAGGAATCGTCATCGGGGGGGGGGGGGGGTGGCCATCAGCGCGGGCGAGTAGGACAGGTAAGTGTCCTTATTAAAAGTCAGCAGCTACACTGTACACTGCAGCTGCTGACTTTAAAAAAAAAAAAATTGCGGGTGGAATCCCGCTTTAAGGTTACAATAGAAATTAAACGATTTCATCAACTTTAGGGTGTGTTTGGACACCTAAAAAGGACAACTGTAGGAAAAAATATTACTTTTTTAATCAGTGTGCTCATTTTTTTTTTATTTTAACAATCCTGAATTATAAAAAGCTTTTGCATTAGACAGTTGTGTCTTTACAGTGATGAAATAGAAGCCTCTAAAATGACGTATATAAATACAACAATGAAAGGTACCATCATCCTAAGGGCCCTTTCACACTAGCGGACGAACGGTCCGCTAATTACAAGTCCGTTAACGGACTTGTAATGGGCCCCTATGGGAGCGGATCCATTAGCGGATGATGCATCCGCTAACGTCCGCCAGATCCGCATCCGTTTTTTCGGACGGAAGAATGTCCTATTTTTTTTCCGTCTGGTGGAACAGATCGGATGCAAACGGACAGACGGTCCGTTTCCATCCGATTCCCCATAGGGGATAGCGGAGGAGAGACAGGGCGGTCCCTGCATAGTGTGCGGGGACCGCCCTGTCCGCCCGACAGCTCAGTGGAGACCCCCCGCTGAGCCGACGGACACACGGAGCGGACCGAAAAACTGACCGCTCCGTGTGAAAGAGCCCTTAAAGTTTAGATATAGAGTAATTGGATCTAAGGTCCTCAAACCAAAGAGCCAAGAAAAAAAAGGGGGGGAGATAGGACTGTTGGGGTACAGATACAAACATTTTAATAAAAGTATAAATTTAAAACAAGAAATACATTTTTATTAAAACATAAAACAAGATAAAGATACACAATTAAAATGGTGATAACCATATGCAACACCACTATCGAGGTCCCCAAAAGGTGAACAGCACAATGGGTTGGAGGTTATAGTGGTCTTGACTAGTTTCGTGGACTACACCGCTTCATCAAGAGCACTAAAAATGAATAAACAATCAGTCAATAATTCAATTAATCATGAAACAACAATGTTTAAAAGGGGGAACACTGGGCTGAGCCGCATACCTAAAAAGATCCCACCAGGTGAGAACAGCGGGCGCGACCAGACAGAATCCCGTGCGGTAGCCATGGGGGATGCGTGTGTGAAAGGACCTACTTGTCTATTATATAAAGTATAGGGATATGTTAATTAGCATATTGGAAGCCAACCTAAAACAGATAGGGGTTGTGTGGCACACGTGATGAACGCTACATGTGAGTGATAAAAAGATTGGAAGGGTGAATGTGAGGATGTGAATACACGAGGGGAAAGGAAGTAAGACGGAGAGGTAAAAGGGGGCAGGGGGGTGCTGATTTTACCTATGAATGCTGTTATCACCATGCATTTTTTTTATTCAACAATCCTGAATTATAAAAAGCTTTTGCATTAGACAGTTGTGTCTTTACAGTGATGGTGGGGTCTTGATTACACTAGGAAGGATATAGGTTACTTTTTCTGTTCATTTTTTTTAAAATATTCACACTTATGCCACATACACATGACCAGTTTTCCCACGTCAAATTAAAAAACCAATGGTTTTCCTGACGGAACTCCGGCCAAGCTTGACTTGCATACACACAGTCAGACCAAATTCCGCCTGTTCAATTCCAACGGCGCCACCCTTTGGGCAGCTTTTGCTTATCCTTGTGTTAGTAATTCGTGCTTTTCAGTCCGTTACAGCGTGACGAATGTGCTATCTCCATTACGAACGCTAGTTTTACGAGTGCTCCCGTCTCATACTTGATTCTGGGCATACGCGTTTTTTTCTCATCGGAAAAGCATACAGATGAACGGTTTTCCCGTTGGGATTTTTTTCTGATGGGGAAAAAAGAGATCCTGCTCTCTTTTTTTCCCTGGCAGTTTTCCCGTCAGAAAAACTGCGAAGGAAAATACACATGGTCGGAATTCCCGGCCAAAAGCTCTCATCAGAGTTTTTCCAATAGGAAAACCGGTCGTGTGTACGAGGCATTAGCAGTAATGCTCCTGTACTTAGCATTATGTTGGTATTTCTTTGTCTTCTAGGCAGGTGTGAAAACCAAGGAACGGCCCATTCATTGAGCTGTGAAGTGAGTGACAATCGGCACTCTTCATTTACAATCTTGCATTGTTGGCGGGGGGATACATGTGCTGTATAAAGTTCCCATTCTGCTTTGTGAACCTATCTTAACCACTTAAGGACCAGGCCTAGTTTTTACACTGAAGCCGCGTACACACGGCAGAGAACCTCGACGGGCAGAACACATCGTTCCGCCCGTCGAGGTTCTCTGCCGGCCGTCAGATTCGGCGACCCGCCCGTCGGGAATGGCAACCAGCCATTCATCCAGGCGGGCCGTCGAGCAAATAGAGAACATGCTCTCTATTTCTGCTCGACGGCATTCCCGACGGGATGCTCGCCGAGAGCGTACACACGGCCGAGGTTCTCGCTGGAATGCAGCTTCCAGCGAGGTTCTCGCTGGTTTCCAGCGAGAACCTCACTCGTGTGTACGCTGCCTCAGTGTTTACAAGTTAAAATACATTTTTTTTGCTAGAAAAATAACTTGAAACCCACAAACAAGTTATAATCTGAGAATAAAATGGTGGTCGTTGCAATACTTTGTCACACTGTATTTGCGCAGTGGTCTCACAAACACAATTTTTTTGGAAAATAGTAATTAGTCCAATTTCTTTTTTATTGTGAAAGTTAATGTTACATCGAGTAAATTGATATCCGACAGACTTTGACACTTAAAAATCTCCATAGGCGAAGTTACAAAATTTCTACATGCTACCTGTTTTGAGTTACAGAGTACGTTTTTACTAGAATTTTTGCTCTCGCTCTAGCGATCGTGGCGATACCTTACATGTGTGGTATGAACAACCGCATACATATGCAGGCACAGCTTACATATGCGTTCGCTTCTGCGCATGAGCGCGGCAGGACAGGGTGCTTAGGGTAGGCTTGGGGCGCAGAGCACTGCGCTCCAAGCCCATCCAGTTGTGGGAGACTATCGAATGAATATTCTCTATTCTCACACTGATTCTCCTCTCGAGTCCTGAGACCCGTCTCACCCATCTCCCGATTGGCCGAAAAGAGAAGCGATCCTATTGGCCTAGAGCAGTGTTTCTCAACTCCAGTCCCCAAGCCCCCCCAACAGGTCATGTTTTCCGGATTTCCCTCAGATGAAAAGGCTGTGGGAATTACTAAGGCAGTGAAACTGATCAAATCACCTGTGCAAAATAATGGAAATCCTGAAAACCTGACCTGTTGGGGGGGCCTTGAGGACTGGAGTTGAGAAACACTGGCCTAGATAAAGGAGGAGGGAGGAGACTCGTGGCCAGACACTGGCCAGCTCTATGTCCCACGTTACGGACTCCGACTCTCCGCTGTCTCCAGCAATCCGTCATTTCCCCTAGTACCTCCCATCCCCCTTCAGTTAGAACCCAGAGAGGGAACATGGTTAGCCCCTTGATCGCTCCCTACTGTTAAAGTGGAGTTCCACCCATTTTTTTATGTTTGTCTGTGCTGCATGCCCTAATCTCATAGTGTTCAGAATGGACAATTTTTATTTATTTTGTTGCTTGTAAATACTTTTATTTTGTAGTCCTTCATTACTTCCTCCTCTTTATTAGCCTAGGCTATTAAGTCACAAGGCTATTTGCAAGGGTTTCTGGGATAAATCCAGGAAGTCATACAGTCTGGCTTCATGATGCCCACACTTAAGATGGCCACGGTCTATTTCTAGATTATAAACTAAATGCTGTAACAACCTAACAAAACGGACCTTAGTTTACAGACTAACTTTACTAGAATACAATAAGCTTGTGTATTACAGGGGTATTTATATTTAAAAAGTGAAATTGTGGGTGGAACTCCCCTTTAACCCCTTCCCTGCCAGTGACATTTTTACAGTAATCAGTGCATTTTTATAGCACTGGTAGCTGTAAAATTGTTAATGGTCCCAAACATGTGTCAAAGGTGTCTGATCTGTCAGCCATAATGTTGCAGTTCTGATAAAAATCACAGATCACGCCATTACTAGTAAAAAAAAAATAATAATACAAAAAATGCCATAAAACTATCCCCTATTAGTAGACGCTATAACTTTTGCTCAAACCAATTAATATACGCTTATTGCAATTTTTTTAATCAATAATATGTAGCAGAATACATCTCAACCTAAACTAAGGAAAAAATGTGTTTAAAAAAAAAAGTGGGATATTTATTTTGGCAAAAAATATAGCTTTTTTAAAAAAAAAAATGTATGCTCTTTTTTTTTTTATAGCACCAAAAATAAAAATCGCAGAGGTGATCAAATACCACCAAAAGAAAGCTCTATTTGTGGGAAAAAAGGATGTTAAAAGGATGTTAATTCTGTGTGGGTAGAACGTCGCACGACCGCGCAATTGTCAGTTAAAAGGGCGCAGTGCCGAATCGCAAAAAGTGCTCTGGTCAGGAAGGGGGGTAAATCCTTCCGGGGCTGAAGTGGTTAACCACTTCAGACCCGGACCATTATGCAGGTAAAGGATCTGGCCAGTTTTTGCGATTCGGCACTGCGTCGCTTTAACTGACAATTGCGCGGTCGTACGACGTGGCTCCCAAACAAAATTGGCGTCCTTTTTTTCCCACAAATAGAGCTTTCTTTTGGTGGTATTTGATCACCTCTGCGTTTTTTTTTTTTTTTTGCTCTATAAAAGAAAATAGAGCGGCAATTTTGAAAAAAATGCAATATTTTTAACTTTTTTCTATAATAAATATCCTCAAAAAAGATATAAAAAAACATGTTTTTTCCTCAGTTTAGGCCGATATGTATTCTTCTACCTATTTTTGGTAAAAAAAAATCGCAATGAGCGTTTATTTATAGCGTTTACAAAATAGGGGATAGTTTTATTGCATTTTTATTATTTATTTATTTTTTACTACTAATGGCGGCGATCAGAGATTTTCTTTTTCGTGACTGCGACATTATGGCGGACACTTAGGACAATTTTTACACATTTTTGGGACCATTGTCATTTTCACAGCAAAAAATGCATTTAAAATGCATTGTTTACTGTGAAAATGACAATTGAAGTTTGGGAGTTAACCACAAGGGGCGCTGAAGGGTTTGTGTGTGACCTCATATGTGTTTCTAACTGTAGGGGGGTGTGATGTCATCGATTGTGTTTCCCTATAAAAGGGAACACACGATCGATCACGGCGCCACAGTGAAGAACAGGGAAGGTGTGTTTACACACAGCTCTCCCTATTCTTCAGCTCCAGGGACCGATCGCAGGACTCCAGCGGCGATCGGGTTCCGCGGTCACGGAGCTTCGGACCGGGTCGTGGGCACGCACCCACGACCCACGGCTGGGCACTTAAAGAGGGCGTACCTGTACGTGCCTGTGCCCAGCCGTGCCATTCTGCCGATGTACATGTGCAGGAGGCGGTCCTTAAGTGGTTAAGCTAGTGCATTGTTGGTTCGCTTACCTTTTCCTTCTATTTCCCTTCTAAATGTTTTTTTTCTTTGTTTGAATTTCTCACTTCCTGTTTCTCCTTAGTAAGCTTTTCACCATCATCTGAGCGGTGAAAAGTCATTTAGAACAGTTTACTAAACACCTTACTGAGGAGGAACAGGATGTGAGAAATTCAGACAAAGAAAACAAAGAAAAAAAACATTTAGGGCCAGATTCTCAAAAGAATTACGCGGTGTATCTACAGATACACCGGCGTAATTCGAATATCCCGCCGGCGTATCATTGTTTTGTATTCACAAAACAACATACGCCAGAATTACGCTAGGATGCGACTGGCGTAAGTCGCTTACACCGTCGGATCCTAAATGCAATAATACGCCGGCCGCTAGGTGGCGTTTACGTTGATTTCTGCAGCGAACATGCAAATGAGCCGATACGCTGATTCCCGAACTTTTTTGCGCCGCGTCGACGTAGTTTACGTAGTTTGCGTACGTGTAAGGTTACCCCTGCTATAAGGAGGGGTAACCTTGCGTAGGTCCCGCGTAAGCCATGTTAAGTATGGACGTCGGGACAGCGTCGTGTTTTTCCTTCGTTTATGTCATTTGCGTAACTCACCGCGAATAGGCCTATACGTTAATTACATTGCCGTCGTAATCGCTGTATTTGCGGCGTACGATGGAGCATGCGCAGTGGCCTACGTTTAAGGCTGGCGTCGGCCGTCCCCTTTCCACTACGCCGACGCAAATTACGGAGCAAGTGCTTTGAGAATACAGCACTTGCCCGTAAAAACTGCGTAGGCGTAGCGTAAATGGAATACGCTACGCTACGCCGCAAATACGCGATTTTTTGAGAATCTGGCCCTGGAAATGAAAGGAAAAGTTAAGTGAACCAACAATGCACTAGCTTAAAGGAACCTATTTAGAAAATAAAAAACGAAGCTTTTCAACCCCTTTAACCTCTTGAGGACCGCCTACTGTACATTTACGTCAGCAGAATGGCACGGCTGGGCATATCAACGTATACATACGTTGGTTCTAGTACCCAGCCGTGACCCGGACCGAAGCTCCGGGACCGCGGGACTCGCGGACCCGATCGCCGCTGGAGTGCGGCGATCGGTCCCCGGAGCTGAAGAACGGGGAGAGCCGTGTGTAAACACGGCTTCCCCGTGCTTCACTGTGGCCGCAGCATCGATCACGTCATCCTTGTTATAGGGGGATGTGATCGATGACATCACACCTACAGCCACACCCCCCTACAGTTGTAAACACACGCAGGGAACACACAAATTGAAACGCCCCCTTGTGGTTAACTCCCAAACTGCAACTGTCATTTTCACAGTAAACAATGCAGTTTAAATGCATTTTTTGCTGTGAAAATGACAATTGTCCCAAAAATGTGTCAAAATTGTCCGAAGTGTCCGCCATAATGTCGCAGTCACGAAAAAAAATCGCTGATCGCCGCTATTAGTAGTAAATATTTTTTTATAAAAATGCAATAAAACTATCCCTTATTTTGTAAACGCTATAAATTTTGCGAAAACCAACCAATAAACGCTTTTTGCTTTTTTTTTTACAAAAAATAGGTAGAACAATACGTATCGGCCTAAACTGAGGAAAAACTTTTTTTTTTATATATATATTTTGGGGGGATATTTATTATAGCAAAAAGTAAAAAATATTGCATTTTTTTTCAAAATTGTCGCTCTATTTTTGTTTATAGCGCAAAAAATAAAAACCGCAGAGGTGATCAAATACCACCAAAAGAAAGCTCTATTTGTGGGGAAAAAAGGACGCCAATTTTGTTTGGGAGCCACGTCGCACAACCGCGCAATTGTCAGTTAAAACGACGCAGTGCCGAATCGCAAAAAGGGGCAAGGTCCTTTACCTGCATTTTGGTCCGGGTCTTAAGTGGTTAACCACTTAAGGACCCCCGCACGCACATATACGGCCACAGAATGGCTCGTATAGGCACAAGGGCGTAAATTTACGTCCCCGCCTTCGTGCGGTTCGGGGGTCCCATCGGGACCCCCTCCGCGGCGTGCGGGGGTCCCCCTTGCTCTGGGAGCGATCCGGGACTAGCGGGCGGATGTCAGTGTTTACCCGCCCCCCCGCAATCGCTCCCAGCCAATGCGCGCGCTCCCCCTTTGTGTCACTTCCTCCTCCTGTGTAAACACAGGAAGGGGGAAGTGATGTAATCTCCCATCGCAGCGGTATTTCCAACCGCTGCGATGGGAGAAACACCTCACAGTAAGTGTGCACCAACATTACACTGACACACACACACATAGGCATACTTAACCCCTTGCGATCTGCCCCCCACCCCCCCTGTCACAGTGTCACTGAATGCAGTGATCTAATCACTGCATTTAGTGTCAGTGTGACAGGCAGTGTAAAATCAGTTAGTGTTAGGTTCAGGATAGCCCCCCCACCCCCCCTAATAAAGTTTTAACCCCCTGATCACCGCCCTAGTTAACCCTTTCACTCCCTATTGCCAGCGTCACTAAGCGATCATTTTTCTGATCGCTGTATTAGTGTCGCTGTTCCCGCTAGGTAGCTATTTTTTTTATCGCAATTTTTTTTTTTTACTAAAGACATGTGGCTAAATAAATTTTGGCCTAAATGTTTGACTAAAATTTAGTTTATTTGATTTTTTTTTTAACAAAAAGTAAAAAATAGTGTTTTTTTTTCAAAAATGTCGCTCTATTTTTGTATATAGCGCAAAAAATAAAAATCGCAGAGGTGATCAAATACCACCAAAAGAAAGCTCTATTTGTGGGAAGAAAAGGACGCAAATTTTGTTTGGGAGCCACGTCGCACGACCGCGCAATTGTCTGTTAAAGCGACGCAGTGCCGAATCGCAAAAACACCTTGGGTCATTTACCAGCGTATTGGTCCGGGTCTTAAGTGGTTAAAGTATATACAACATATAAAGTCTTTTTCACCAAAAAACTGTTACCACCTATAAATATATATATATTTTCAATCTTAGTTCCATTTTAACATTTGGGTTTCGAAATGGGAAATTTAGGCTCCGTTATCAGAGATGTGAGCTGGCACGTGGGAGTAAAAGGTTAAAGGGTCAGCCTAGTTTAGCAAAATCCCAAAGTACCTACATTTACCAGATGCTGATGTAAGTGAAGCTGGGACCCTCTGTGCAGAGATCTCGCTGCTTGAAACCTTGGGAGATATAAGAAGTCAGTAGACGGATCATGCCGCCAGTATCTACCCTATAATAAAATGCCTGCTTAGTGAAGGTTTACCCTTTTAAATGCCATCTGTAAAATTGACCAACTAAAGTAGCATCCGGGCAAAGAGAATGAAAGTATCCATCCAGCATCTCGTATAATGCTCATTATCTGTGTCCTTTACACTGTATATAAGCACTGACCAAATGAGCTGTTTGTTTAGTCTGAGCAGCTTAACCTGTTCTATTGTGATACGCATTCTCTGTAATTGTCTTTCTCTACCTGGCCTGCTTTCAATCTGATAGAATAACATTGGAGAGCTCAGCTTGAAAACACAGCAGCCAGAAGCCACCTTCCAGCTTATCTCTCATTTCTTATCTGTTAATGA
This sequence comes from Rana kukunoris, assembly GCA_029574335.1. Classification (NCBI taxonomy): domain Eukaryota; kingdom Metazoa; phylum Chordata; class Amphibia; order Anura; family Ranidae; genus Rana; species Rana kukunoris. Next base: position 53,278,237 of record CM056056.1, on the reverse strand, counting down.
ATGTAAATGAGCGCAGCTTCACACATCCTTAATTGATCCCGAGTACAATTTACACATAGTAACGAGTAACCTTTTGACCTAACCTGTAAATATTTACTGACAAAACACACATAGAATATACACCGACTAACTGCTTGTCAAAATTAGACAAACAGTTTGCAAGAGGTGAAGAAATGGGCCACTACAGCAATTATAAAGTGTCACTGCGCTAATTATCTGACGTGTGCCCACAACAACTCAGCGTCACACTGTTGTCATGTGATCTGCTGTCAAATCAAATAAAACAAATATGTGAGTTTAATAGTTCAATAAAGCCGGCCGGATTTCGATTACTGTATGGGCAATTTCGTTCATAAGAAGTCGATCTATCGATTGACTTCTCAGGAACAGGACTGGAAAATTTCAGTTCCATCAGCGCTGCAGTCAATAGGCTCCCCACTGTCAGAATACAAAGACACAACGGGGAGGGGGGATTCAGAGAGGGGGAATCAGGTCAGTTTTTAATCATTCAGCCAGCTGGTTGAATGAAAAAAATTGGCCCATGTATGAGCAACTTTAGTGATCAATTTTACATGGGACCAAGCACAGTAAAGCCTAAAGTATTTACATAATTCTTTCCAACACATAAAACGATCCTTCCTCACTGGTTGGCCAATGCACATCCATGTCCTCTGGTGTATAATAAAATATAGCCTAATATTATCGAGCCAAACAGGATCAGGGCCACTGACAGTAGCCCGGGCACACAGGGGGGGGGGGGGGCACGGATAGCAGGGGGATTGGTGTGGTGGGACGGGAGGACAATTATAGAATGATGCACTGTGTCTGTGTCCTAACCTCCAGCAGCTGAAAGATGGCTTCTCTCCCTCTCCCTGCCATAGGCTTTCAGTTGCAGGAGGTAGAGACACAGACACTGTTCATTGTTCTGTAATTGTCCCCCTGCTACACCCATCACCTTCTGTGTGCTGCCCACATCTGATTCCCCCCTGTATGCCAGAGTCCCCCTTGTCCCCCCCCCCCCCCCCCCCCCCCAGGGCGCTGGCTTCCCTCTCCCTCTGGCTGCTGCAGGTACACAGGGCAATGGAAAGTGGATACCCAGAGTACCTGCCAAAATCAGGTTCCCGTCCAAACCTTCCCTGCTTTTGGCAAAACCTAGATCCCTGTTCTTCCCCAGTCCTCTGTGCTAGCCTCTGGGTACACCATGGCTTCTAGTGTGCTAATTATGCCCAATGATGTGTCATCGGTTGACCCCAGTGTGTCCCTATTTTCCTTGTGGCTCCAGTGCACCTTAGATTATCCTGTGTCTTGTTTTGACTCCAGTGTCCCCCTTTGTGACCCCAGTGCACCTTAGAGTATCCTGTGACCTCTATTGAGCCCAGTGTGGCCCCTATGTGCTGTGTGACTCCAGTGCACCTTATATTATCCTGTGTCTTCTTTTGACCCCAGTGTACCCCTATGTGCCAAGTAGCCCCATTGCACCTCAGAGTATCCTGTGTCATCTGTTGACCCCAGTCCCCTATATGCCATGTGACTCCAGTGCACCTCACACTAGCCTGTGTCTGACCTCAGTGTGCCCCTATGTGGCACGTGACTCTAGTGCACCTCAGGGTATCCTATGTTCTCTATTGACCCCATTGTGCCCGTATTTGATCTGTGACTCCAGTGTACCTCAGAGTATCCTGTGTCTTCTATTGACCCCAGTGTTGCTTCTATGTGCCGTGTGACCCCAGTGCACCTCAGAATATCCTGTGTCTTCTGTTGACCCCAGTTCATCTCTATGTGCCCTGTGACTCCAGTGCACCTCCGAGCATCCTGTATCAGCTAGTGACTCCTAGTGCATCCTGTATGCCTCTGTAGTTTCTCCAAGAAGCCTCCGGGATGCTTCTGCCTCATCTGAACAGTCCTCCTGTCAGTGGTTAATGACCATTGTCCATAACCAATTCTCTTAACGCTGCTCAAGTGAATAATGACCATTTATGTAATGTTTTAGTGCTTTCCTTATTTATTTATTTTTATTATTATCAATGTTATATGTAACCCCTTAAGCACGGCATCTGCATCATGTGACCATGTGATTGGCTCTCACGGTGGTCACATAATCGGGAGCATGTCATGCTGATTTCCAATCAGAAGTCTTAACTGAGAGCTGATATCACAGCTTTCAGCATACAACCTCATGCCACCATAAATTCATATGTGTAGCGCCCCATCTTTCGTGCCGCCGCATATGTGGTCAGTAAGAGGTTAAAAGTGTGGGACCTTTCTTTTTTTTTTGGGTGGACAAATTTTTTTGATCGATCAAAACTCTTGATGTCACCGGACAGCCTGGACAGTGAGACTTACCCTGCTGGATGCGAGCAAACTGCACCCATTGGATTGAGGACCTTTGCATCTGTGGAGCAGGCGGATGCATCAGGCTCCATCAAGGGAAGGGGGCAAAAATAACCATTGTTTTCCTGTCCTAAGCAGTTTTGTGCAGACAATTCTTTGTGTATCGACAACATCTGTTCAGTGCGAAAGACTGTTCAGTTCTTCAGGGTATATTGTCAATAAAATGCGATCATGTCTGCTTCCAGAAAATGTAAACACTCTGGTATGTCTGCGTGACTGGCTAAAGTGATACCTACTATAAAGTGACTGACAGTCAATAATATACTAGATAAGTTTTATGATTAAAGTTAAATTAACTTTCTACTTTTTTCCTAAAGTTTAATAAGAAGAAAAAATTACTTGCGTCAGTGCTACAGTTTGAATTTAAAACGTATTTGTGTGAACTGTGAAGTTAAAGGGTTTGTAAAGGAAATTTATTTTTTTATCTCAATAGCTTCCTTTACCTTAATGCAGTGCTGTTTTCATGTCCTCATTGTTCGTTTTTGCTCTCAAGTTGCTGTAATTCTTCTCTGATCTCCACACTTCCTGGTTGTCTGTTTCCTGATAACCACAGTGCTGGGAGCTTTCTCACTGTGTGTCTAAAACCCCAGTTTCGTTTTCCAAACCATCACTGCCCTGTATTGGCTCTGTGGCTCTGTACAGCAGACAGGCAGAAAACAGCATGCAAAAACGAAACTAGAAACTACAGGTGTATTATATGATTGATTTTTATCTATTTTTAATCGTTTTTAAAAGGAATCAGTTAACTATTATGTCTCTATACCCTGTAAACAGTCATTTCAGCATAATTTTTTATTTTTATTTAGAACTCCTTTAAGTCATGGATTGTGGAAACCAACTAGAAACCAACCAATACAAGGTGATCAGCTAAAAGTAGTTGGATCTGTAAGTGCGTTATAATTTATCGAAATTAGTCGATTAATCGATTAAAAAAAAAAAAATCGTCTAATTTCGATAAATTATAACGCACTTACAGATCCAACTACTTTTTGCTGATCTCCTTGTATTGCAACTCTGCATTAGTCAGTGGTAAATGTGGTATACGCTATATACAATCACTCGACACTAGTTGAGGTTTCCACAATCCATGACTTAAAGGAGTTGTAAATAAAAAAAAATGTTATGCTGAAATTATTTTTTATAGGGTATAGAGACATAATATAATTCCTTTTAAAAACGATTAAAAATAGATAAAAATCAATCATATAATGTACCTGTAGTTTCTAGTTTCGTTTTTGCATGTTTTTTTTTGCCTCTCTACTGTACAGGACAGTGATGGATTGGAAAACGAAACTGGGGTTTTAGACACACAGTAATCACACCTCCTTGAAGTTAGTGACCACCTGCCTGTTTTTAGCGGATGGATCTTATCAGAAGTCAGTGGGTGTAAAAAGACATGAGTCCATTTAAATCTGCCGCTCCATAGAAGAGAATGGAAGTTTTGATCGAGTCTCCCTGAAAAATTGAACCTACACATCCAAAGATATAGAAGTTAGTGACCACAGAGAGAAAGCTCCCAGCACTGTGGTTATCAGGAAACAGACAACCAGGAAGTGTGGAGATCAGAGAAGAATTACAGCAACTTGAGAGCAAAAACGAACAATGAGGACATGAAAACAGCACTGCATCAAGGTAAAGGAAGCTATTAAGATAAAAAAAATGATTTTAATCAGTAACAGCCCTAATATATATATATATATATATATATATATATATATATAATATAAATAATGGGAGGAAATAGCCGCTATACCCTCAGTCTTCATTGGGCAGATGTGGGGTGCTGCTGTGTGTTGATGATAGCTATACTTCAAAATATAATTTCCATCACATGTAAATAATCTCAACTATTTTTTTTTTGACTGGAGATATTTGGGTTTGTTTCAGGATAAGACGGACAGAAGCTAATCTAAATAGGATTATTTTTAGATTTTTCTCTTACGCATTTGCAAATCAGAACCTTAGTTTAGTTTTGTGCTGTTTGATGGATTCAGAGATAAGTCCACAGACAAAGAAACAGTCATATTGTGGGGTTGTAATAATTCCCAGTTGAGGCGGTGTCAGAGAGCAGAAGTCAAAGGTTTGTTACTGGTGGCGCCTGCAGTGGAAAGAAACCCAGAATTGACGGGGTTACCGGCAGCCGCAGACAAAGCACATTCTGTGGACATTTCATCTCATTCATATTTTAGGATGTATTCTAGGTGTTCCGTGCTGTTTAATACATATGTTTTCCTGACCTTTTTCTAGCTCGACAGAAATTGATGATATGCTTAGGAAATCTACCAACTTACTTCTCACAAGAACCTTAAACAGCGGATTGCAAAACCTTATCAAAAAGCCTCATATAGGTCTGACTGAGGTAAGTATTATTTTCTATATATGCCAATACCAGAAATTAAAGGGTACCCGCCGCAACATTTCTAAGCTAGCAGAAAAAACTTGTTCCCTTTGGGCATGGAGCCATACTACACTATCATTGGAGATATTGGCTGGTCTAGGCCAGATCTGCCCATCGTTTCACACTTTTGAACCTTCGCCAAGGCTGAAATTGCAAGTTGAAATAATATTCTGTTCAAAATCCTTCAAAAAATATAAAAAAAATTTTTTTTTATATTTTTTACATTTTTTTTTAAATTTGTTTTAACATTCCTGTTAAAGCAAACTCCAGGAACATAGAAAACATTAACTCCCCTCGGTCCTCATCAGTCTCTAGCTACTTTTTAAAAATAAATGTTCTGATGTGCGTTAATAGTAACTGTAATTTTCAACCTGCGATCTTCTGTTCTGCTGGTTCCAGTTATAATGACAAGCTTACTGAAGCTACTGTAAACCTCCAACCTAACTTGTTGTTGTCCCCACTTGTCAACATCCTCAAGCTTCTGCTGTAATCAGTAGACATGTGCAGACTGGAATATTTTGTTTAGTTTTTTCGTTTTCGTTTGGAAAATAAATTTATTTAGTTACTCCCGAAAATAGTTTTGATTTATTTTGTCCGAAAATCCAATAATACTTGGTTTCTGTCGAATGGTCAAAAGAATATTCGACGGAACGTTGAATCTTTTTGGTTTCTGTCGCATGGTCAAAAAAATATTCGACGGAACGTCAAATCTTTATGTTGAATCGTACATTTCCGTTCGAATATTCCGCCTACAAGAATTCCAATGTTGTATGACTAGTAATAATGTCGAATCTATTCTCTGTAATGTCGAATCTATTATTTCTATAGTGTCTAATCCTTTCTCTATAATGTCGAATCTTTTCTCTATGATGTCGAATCTTTTCCCTATAATGTCGAATCTCTATATGGAATTTTTACCGCAACGAAAACTAAAATAAAGCATTTTTTATGTCGGATCTTTCGGTTTTCGTTTCGAAAAAAACTGATTTTCGGACGAAAATGCATTCTAACGAAAACGAAAGCACATGTCTAGTAATCAGTGAAGGACTGGCAGTTAGATCATCAGGATGGGAAATGGCCCATGGCCAGGGCAGTATTTAAGGCAGGGCAAAAGGGACAGCTGCCCTGGGCCCTGTCATTGTTGTGCCCTGCCTCATACTTGCCAACTATCCCAGCTTAAATTCCCTTGTCACTTGAAGTTTTAGTCCTGTGCTGTGTCCTGATATATGTCCTGAAGTGCTGCTACTAATGCTGCCTAGCCCTGCCCTATTGTTGTGTACAGATGACTCACCAGCAGACTCTGTGTTCACATGTAAATAACCGTCATTCATATGTAAATAACAGCAGCATTGATATGGAAATAGCGGCGGGATTCATATGTAAAAAAATTTGCATTCATATGTACAGTATATCATGCCCCTCTGCAGTAAATACATGATGTGCTGTAACCTCTAGCAACCAATCAGTGAGCAGTATTGCTGTACAGTAATCTCTAGCAACCAATCAACAAGAAATCATGTGCTGTAACCTCTAGCAACCAGTCAGTAAGTAGTAATGATATGCTGTAACCTCTGGCAAACAATCGCAATCACTTCCTGATCTGATACAGGAAACTGATTTTAAGTCTAGCTGATATTTATTTTATGTCTCGGAGCAGGTGGGAGAGCTAAATTGCATGGGGGGGGGGGCAAGAAATGTTTTGCCCAGGGTCCAATCAACATTAAATACGGCCCTGCCCATGACCCACCAAGTACCTGCAGCAATAAAGAGCAAAGAAACGGCACATCAGCTGTCACGAGGCCAAGGACATTGATTTTTTAAAAGCAGCTACAGATTAATGAGGACTGGGGGGGGGGGGGGGTCAGTCCCTTTTTAATATGGATGGAGTTCTCTAATATGCCCCAATCTACTTTTATTACATGGATATTAACCTTTGTTCAAGTTATTAATGCCGTTGGCGTGTATGTCTGTTTTCAGCGGGCAAATGGCCCAGGTATTGCCAGTGTCATTATATTTGTTACCCCAGGAGGTATTGCAGGCGATTGAGGAGCCATGGTGGGTTATCTTGATGGGGATAGGTGTACTTTTATATGTTTTCATACTGTACATTTTGTTCAATAAGAAAACTGTTGCAATTAAAAAAAACTATATATAAATTCAACAAATTGATACTGATACTATAATTTTTAAAATTCATGAAAGAAAATCTGCATTAACCAATTAAGGAACCCCTACCGACGATATATGTTGGCAGAATGGCACGGCTAGGCACAATCTCGTACCTGTACATGTCTCTTTAAGCCCCAGCCGTGGGGTCGCGAGCGTGTCGCCGCCGGTGTCCCACAATCGGTCACTTTAGCTGAAGAACACACCTTCCCCGTTCTTCATTGTGGCAGTGTCAGTGATCGTCTGTTAACTGATATAGGGAAGGACGATCACTGACGTCACATGTCCAGCCCCGCTCCCCTACAGTTAGAAACACATATGAGGTCACAATTAACCCCTACAGAGCCCCCTAGTGGTTGTCTCCTAAACGGCATTTGTCATTTTCACAGTAAACAATGCATTTTTATAGCACTTTTTGCTGTGAAAATGACAATGGTCCCAAAAATGTGTCAAAATTGTCCGATGTGTCCGCCATAATGTCGCAGTCATAAAAAAAATTGCCGATCGCCGCCATTGGTAGTAAAAAAATAATTATTAATAAAAATGCAATAAAACTATCCCCTATTTTGTAAACTCTATACATTTTATAATTTTTTTTTTACCAAAAATATGTAGAAGAATACGTATCGGCCTAAACTGAGTAAAACAAAATATTTATTATAGCAAAAAGTAAAAAAACATTGCATTTTTTTCAAAATTGTCGCTCTATTTCTCCTTATAGCGCAAAAAATAAAAAACGCAGAGGTGATCAAATACCACCAAAAGAAAGCTCTATTTGTGGGAAAAAAATGACGCCAATTTTGATTGGGAGATACGTTGCACGACTGCGCAATTGTCAGTTAAAGCGACGCAGTGCCGAATCGCAATAAGGGGCCTGGTCCTTAACCTGCGTAATGGCCTGGAGCTTAAGTGGTTAAATACTTTACATATAATTGATCATAAGAAAGCCCACTTTAAATGAACATAAAATAGTGAGTCAAATATCCAAATGTCTCTACACTAAATATTTTAAAAGTCTACTGAGTGTAAATAAACACCAAACAAGGTATTTGAAAGCAGTGCCAAGATGGGTCCAGAACCTTCAACAATGGTGGCAGAATGCAGGCTTACCAGACATGTATGATCCCCCAAAAAATCATAAATGGCTTGTTAAATGATGTTTAGGCATCTAATATGTCTCCTTTACTTCTCCATAAAGTCACCACACATCCAGACTCTGATCCTCCTCCACATTAGCTCAGGGAAAGAATAAAAGCAGATGCCCCAGATAGTGTAAAATCATCCTGGTTGCTGATTAAAGCTTTGGACCCATTTTTGGAGATCCTGGCGTGCTGGTGACATTACTTTCATTGTCTACACACAGTTCCAGCAGGTGGTCACTTCAGCATCCACCAATAAATACAGCCATCTCTACAGGAATGTGTGCGTTGGGAATATTGCATTTGCGTGCAGTTTGGCACATACACAGATGTGCCACAGAGCTATGTCTTGTAGGCTGGGCAGAGCCCTTCATCACAACTGTGCATGTGTTGGACCTTCAGTGAGGTCAGTTCTGGTAAAAAGACAGTGGGGCCAGCATTAAAGGAACGTAAGCTTAACGCCGCCGAACGACTATGTACGTCCACAGAATGGCATCCCTGCCTTCTAGCGGGTCGGGGGTCCAATCGGGGCCCCTCCGCTGTGTGCGGCAGGCGGCTTACCTCCGGGAGCGATCCGGGACGAGGGGGCGGCTGTTGGTTTCTGTCCGCCCCCTCGTTATCGCTCCCAGCCAATCCCTCCGCCGTGTCACTTCCTTTGCCTGTGTAATGTAAACACTGCCAGAGGAAGTGATGTCAGCTCTCCTCTCGGCGGTATTTTCAATCCGCCGAGAGGAGAGAAGACTCGCAGTAAGTTGCACCAACACTACACTGACACCACACACATAGGCACATTTAACCCCTTCCGATCATCCCCCCCAGCCCCCTGTCACACTGTCACTATTTACTGATCACTGCATTTAGTGTCAGTGTGACAGTTAGTGTGACAGGCAGTTAGTGTTAGGTCCAGGGTAGCCCCCGTACCCCCACCTAATAAAGTTTTAACCCCTCGATCACCACCCTAGTTAACCCTTTCATGCCCTATTGCCAGCGGCACTAAGCGATCGTTTTTCTGATCGCTGTATTAGTGTCGCTGTTGCCGCTAGGTAGCTAATTTTGTTTTTATTGGGATTTTTTTTTTTTTTTTTTACTAAAGACATGTGGCTGAATACATTTTGGCCTAAAGGTTTGACTAAAATTTAGTTTATTCGATTTTCCTTATAGCAAAAAGTAAACAATATTGATTCTTTTTCAAAAATGTCACTCTATTTTTGTTTATAGCGCAAAAAATTAAAATCGCAGAGGCAATCAAATACCATCAAAAGAAAGCTCTATTTGTGGGAAAAAATGGACGCAAATTTTGTTTGGGAGCCACGTCGCACGACCGCGCAATTGTCTGCTAAAGCGACGCAGTGCTGAATTGTAATAACGCCTCTGGGCATTTAGCAGCATATTGGTCCGGGGCTTAAGTGGTTAAAAGGGTTATAAAGGTTCGTCTTTTTTTTCTAAATAGGTTCCTTTAAGCTAGTGCACTGTTGGTTCACTTACCTTTTCCTTCAATTTCCCTTCTAAATGTTTTTTTTCTTTGTTTGAATTTCTCACTTCCTGTTTCTCCTCAGTAAGCTTTCCACCATCATCCGAGCGGTGGAAAGTCAGTCAGAACAGCTTACTGAACACCTTGCTGAGGAGGAACAGAAAGTGAGAAATTTAGACAAAGAAAACAAAGAAAAAAAACATTAAAAGGGAAATGGAAGGAAAAGGTAAGTGAACCAACAATGCACTAGCTTAAAGGAACCTATTAAGAAAATAAAAAGCAAACCTTCACAACCCCTTTAAGTTATACAGCACTGGAATATTTCAACCTAACACAGCAGCCACCAGCACTTGGGACATTCTGCATTCAGTAAATTACAGTCCTGCCCCTGGAGCTGTTTTTTAAAGAAAATGTTTCACTCAACCTCAACTAACTTTTAGGATTTAGTGGTCCTTTGAAGAGCAGTTATTATGTACAGCGCATCTGGAAAGTATTCACAGCGCTTCACTTTTCCACATTTTGTTATCCTACAGCCTTATTTCAAAATGGATTAAATTCATTATTTTTCTCAAAATTCTACAAGCACTACCCCATTATGACAACGTGAAAGAAGTTTGTGTGAAATCTTTGCAAACTTATTAAAAATAAAAATAAAATCCCATGTACATAATAAGTATTCACAGCCTTTGCACAACACTTTGTTGAAGCACCTTTGGCACCAATTACAGCCCCAACTCCTTTTGAGTATGATGTTACAAGCTTTGCACACCTATTTTTGGGCAGTTTCTCCCATTCTTCTTTGTAAGACCTCTCAAGCTTCATCAGGTTGGATGGGGCGCGTCAGTGCACAGCTATTTTTACATCTCTCCAATCGGGTTCAAGTCTGGGCTTTGGCTGAGCCACTCAAGGACATTCACAGAGTGTCCCATGCCACTCCTTTGTTACCTTGGCAGTGTACTTAGGGTTGTTGTCCTGTTGGAGGTCCAGAGCGCTCTGGAGCAGGTTTTCATCAAATATGTCTCTGTAAATTGCTGCATTCATCTTTCCCTCGATCCTGACTAGTCTCCCAGTTCCTGCCACTGAAAAACATTCCCGCAGCAAGATGCTGCCACCACCATGCTTCACTGTAGGGATGGTATTGGCCAGGTGATGAGCGTCGCCTGTTTTTCTCCAGACATGACACTTGCCATTCAGGCCAAAGAGTTCAATCTTTGTTTAGCAGACCAGAGAATTTAGATTTTCTGGTTTGAGAGCCATGTGCCTTTAACTGAAAAGTGGTTTCCATCCAGCCACTCTACCATATAGGCCTGCTTGGTGGAGTGTTACAAAGATGGAAGCTTCTCCTCTCTCCACAGAGACATTTTGAAGCTCAGTCAGAGTAGCCATCAAGTTCTTGGTCACCTCCATGACTAAAGCACTTCTTTCTTTCTCGTACATCACGGGACACAGAGCGGCATATTCATTACTATGTGGGTTATATGGAGTACCTTCAGGTGTGGACACTGGCAATCTCAAACAGGAAGTCCCCTCCCTATATAACCCCCTCCCCTAGAGGGAGTCCCTCAGTTTTTTCGCCAGTGTCTTAGGTGTTGGTCACGGAATAGCTTTGCTCCACATCCTTGGGATTAAGGGCGGGCTAACCGGATCTGTCCAAGGAGCCTCAGTGCCAAAGTGGACAGTACCCGGGCCCCAAGCCGTGGGGTTTTGCCTATAATGCTCCTCTTTGGAGGGCTGGACCCTGGGCCCAGGACTTGGAGTTTGTAAAAACCATAAGTTCCTGTTTGCCAGGGTGCTATATAGGTCCAGGACAGTGGGTACCTTCATAGGACCCCAGGGCCTGAAGGTCTACTACGCTACCCACGGAGATGGGAGAAGATTGGATCAGTTTGCTGGACAAACATCCTGCAGCATGGAGCAGGTAAGGGGGAGCCTGCGGGACTTGGTTCGACAGCAGGCTCTCCGGGGTAACCTAAAAAGGGGGATAGCCTAAGTATGCTCTGCATGGGCAACCTTGCTCACTATGTCTAAGAGAGACAGGATGACACCCTTTTCTCCCCCATCACTAGGTCCCCCTGTCTAAATATGTGTTGCTAGCTAAACCTGCTGTTTCTTCCTAGGGCTAGTAAGGATCCCTAGGGGCCTTTGGAGAGTCCTACCTGGCCGGGGGTTTGAATCTGCCGCCTGTTTCTGCGTTCCTGGATCTCCAGCAGCGCGGCTCCTCCATGTTCCTCCTGTTTCCGGCATACGCGCGCGCGCGCGTGGGCGCGCACGTCTTATTGACGTTTTTCGCGCCGTTCAGACAGGAGGGGGGGGGGGCGTGCCTGCGGCGTCATACAGGGGCGCGCCTTTGTGCTGTTATAGACAGCAGGCATTGTCAGTGCTCAGTCTGAGGCTGATTTTCAGAGGAGAGGACGCAGAGCGGCAGAACAGTGACTCCCGGTGGCGGAAGAGGGGTAGTACATGTGGACTTTGTTCCAATGCCTTTTTGTTAAGCCAAGAAATCCCCCTTTTTTGCAGCAGATTGGAGGCTGGCAAACTTAGTTTGGGGTCACTGTATGTTGTCAAAAGAAAATATATAATATATTTAAAAAAAAAAAAAAAAACATACGGGATCCCATCAGTTTTTGGGCATTAGTGATCTATTGTCCCCTAAACTCTGATTTTTGTACTCCTGGCCACTACAGTCTGTTGTGTGGGCGGAGTCCCTCGATTTTGTATTATGGCTTCCAAAGGTTCGGGGTCAAAGGGTACAAAAAAGACCAAAAAACAAAAGGGTTCCCTTTCTGATTCTGATATGCCGATACTTTCCCCGCAACTTATTAACATAAGAAGCGCCTTGGATGAGCCATTAGGGGGATCTGGTGCGGAGGCTGGCCCAGATCAGCCCAGCCCTGTGTTTATCACAGAGGAGATGCTAGCCGTATCCCTAGGGGGGCTAGAAGAGAGAATAGCAGCATTGATCGCTAGAGCTATTCCTGGTAAGAAACGGGTTAGATCCCCATCACCAAGAGGTGTATCCTCAGATGCTGAGATTCTCTCTCCGGAGGAATTGGAATCACAGGAGGATCAACTAGACCTGAACCAAGAGGGTTCAGGAATTGAGTGGTCTGCCTCGGAGGAACCATTTTCAGATTCCCAGACAGAAAGACTGTGGGTACAGTCTTTGACGGACATGGTCCGCTCGGCATTTAGTTTGCCATTGCCAGAGCCTCAGGTTCCTCCGGTATCCTCTCTGGGCTCTTTGAAAGCTCCGTTAAGCAACGCAGTTTTTCCGGTCCATCCTCTCTTGGAGGAATTGATCTTTCGGGATTGGGTACGGCCGGACAGGATTTTTCTGCCACCGAAAAGATTTGCGGTCATTTACCCCATGGAGGAAAAATTCTCCAAGAGGTGGAGGCTCCCAGTAGTGGATGCAGCCATCTCATGTGTGAATAAATCACTAACTTGCCCGGTGGAAAACATACATATGTTTAAAGATCCGGTTGATAAAAGATTAGAGACACTTTTAAAAGCATCCTTTGCTACGGCAGGAGCAGTGGTGCAGCCAGCGGTGGCTGCAATTGGAGTTTGTCAGGCATTAAAAGACCAGACAAAGGAAATGTTAAAGGACATGCCTACCCAACAAGCAGAAGAGTTTTCTGACATTCCCAGAGCTCTGTGTTTTGCGGTAGATGCTATAAAAGATTCCATCCAGCAGGCCTCTCGTTTATCACTATGTTTGGTGCACATGAGAAGGCTCTTATGGTTGAAGAACTGGGCGGCGGAGCCCCCATGCAAAAAGCTTCTGGCAGGGTTTCCCTTCCATGGAGGACGACTCTTCGGAGAGGATCTGGATAAATATATTCAGACTATTTCAAATGGCAAGAGTACCCTTTTACCGGTCAAAAAGACATTCCGGGCTCCTACATTTAAAAGGCAGCTCTTTCCTGTCTCGGGGCCCTCAAATTCCAGGCAGTATCGACGGCCGCCTGCACGATCCAACGTTAACAGTAGATCGCAGGGACAGACCCCTGGGGGTAAGAGGCCGTGGTATCGCAAGCCGTCAAAGACAGCCCCTAAGTCTGCCTTATGAAGGGGCGCCCCCACTCTCGCGGGTGGGGGGAAGGCTTCGTTTCTTCTCAGAAGTTTGGGAAGCCAAGATCCCCGACAAATGGGTCCGGGCATCTGTAACCACGGGTTACAGACTGGAGTTTCGAAGGTATCCTCCGCCTCATTTTCAAGAATCAAGGCTACCAAGGGATCCAGCAAGGAAGGCCTCAATGCTGGCAGCTTTGGATCACCTGCTTGGCCAGGACGTAATTATAGAAGTGCCAGCCCAAGAGCAAGGCCTAGGTTTCTATTCCAATCTCTTTGTCATACCAAAGCCCAACGGCGATGTCAGGCCAATCTTGGACCTAAAGAGGTTAAACGGTTACCTAAGGGTTCGTTCCTTCCGGATGGAATCCATCCGGTCAGCAGCCGCCGCGCTTCAGAAGGACGATTTTCTGGCCTCCATAGACATAAAGGATGCTTACCTTCATGTACCAATCTTTCAGTCGCATCAAAGGTTTTTACGCTTCGCGGTGGGGCAGCGACACTTCCAATTCAGGGCGCTCCCCTTCGGGCTGGCCACGGCCCCCCGGGTATTCACGAAGATCCTAGCCCCAGTTCTGGCCAATTTAAGGATCCAAGGGGTCACAGTCCTAGCATACTTGGACGACCTTTTAATCATAGATCACTCACGGCCGGGTCTGCAAAAGGCAGTAAACCTCACGGTTCGGTACCTTGAAGAATTCGGCTGGGTTCAAACCGGGGAAAGTCAGCGTTCCAGCCTACAAAGCAGTTGGAATACCTCGGCATGAGGTTAGACACAGAACATCAAAAGGTGTTCCTGCCCCTTGTAAAGATCGAGGCTATCAAGGGGTTGGTTCAGTTGGTTCTAAACAAGAAAAAACCAACTATTCGCCTGTGTATGCGATTACTAGGCAAGCTAGTGGCCACATTCGAGGCAGTACCATACGCTCAGATCCACACTCGCGTCCTACAGGCAGCCATTCTAGCAGCCTGGGGCAAGAGGGCGCATGCCTTAGAGTCCCCTTTGACGCTATCATCAAGGGTCCGACAAAGCCTGGCCTGGTGGTTGAACCCTCAGAATCTTCTAAAGGGAAAATCCTTCAGCCCTGTTGTCTGGAAGGTAGTTACCACAGACGCCAGCCTGGCAGGCTGGGGGGCGGTCTTCGAGGGGTTCTCCCGCCAGGGAACTTGGGTGAAAGCAGAGAGGCAGCTCCCCATCAATATCTTGGAAATCAGAGCTGCTCGCCTAGCCCTTCTGGCATGGACCTCCAGATTAAAGGGGTTCCCGGTGAGAATCCAGTCAGACAATGCCACGGCGGTGGCATACATAAACCACCAAGGGGGAACCAGGAGCCAGGCCGCTCAGAGGGAGGTGAACTTGATTTTTCAATGGGCAGAGGTTCATGTACCCTGCATTTCAGCGATATTCATTCCCGGAGTGGACAACCTGCAGGCAGACTTCTTAAGTCGCCAGAGTCTGTTGCCAGGGGAGTGGTCTCTGCATCCCCAGGTCTTTCAGACAATCTGCTAGAGGTGGGGAATGCCGGACGTAGATATAATGGCATCCAGGTTCAACAAGAAACTAGACAGGTTCGTGTCGCGAGCGAGGGATCCTATGGCCTGCGGAACCGATGCGTTGGTTTGCCCTTGGCATCAATTCAAACTTCTATATGCATTCCCTCCACTACAGTTACCCCCGCGCCTGTTGCGCAAGATCAGAGTGGAGAACAAGCCAGTCATTCTAGTAGCTCCGGCTTGGCCCCGGAGGACTTGGTACTCACTAGTCCTGAAGATGGCAGTGGGAGACCCTTGGACTCTTCCTCTACAACCAGACCTACTCTCACAAGGCCCGATCCTACACCCTACATTACAGCGTCTAAATTTGACGGCCTGGAGGCTGAATCCCTGATTCTCAGGGGTAGAGGTCTGTCTAGGCAGGTAATCCCTACCCTGATTAGGGCTAGAAAGCCGGTCTCCAGGGTGATTTATTACAGGGTGTGGAGGAACTACATAGGCTGGTGTGAATCCAAAAGATGGAATTGCCGCAAATATACTATTGATAGGGTGTTAAGTTTTCTCCAGCTAGGAGTGGATAAAGGCCTGGCACTAAGCACAATCAAGGGACAGATCTCAGCTCTGTCAGTGTGGTTTCAGAGGCCGCTGGCCATCCACTCGCTGGTAAAGACCTTCTTACAGGGGGTCTTGCGTATTAATCCTCCTGTCAAGTCACCAACTTGTCCTTGGGACTTAAATCTTGTCCTGTCCACTCTACAGAAACAGCCTTTTGAGCCGTTGGCTGAGATTCCTTTAGTCTTACTGACAAGAAAGTTGGTTTTCTTGGTCGCCATAGTTTCGGCCAGGAGAGTGTCAGAATTAGCAGCCTTATCGTGTAAGGAACCATATCTCGTTCTGCATAAGGACAGGGCAGTTCTCCGGCCCCATCCTTCCTTTCTACCAAAGGTTATATCCAAATTTCACTTAAACCAGGATTTGGTACTTCCATCCTTCTTTCCAAAACCTACATCTAGAAAGGAGGGGTTGCTGCATACCTTGGATATTGTCCGGGCCATGAAGGCCTATCTTAAAGCTACAGAAAAGATCCGGAAAACAGATGTGTTGTTCGTTCTACCAGATGGCCCCAAGAAGGGGCAGGCAGCTGCAAAATCCACCATCTCGAGATGGATTAGACAATTAATCATTCAAGCCTACGGGTTGAAGAAGTTGCCTCCTCCGTTGTCGGTAAAGGCCCATTCTACCAGGGCCATGGGCGCCTCTTGGGCAGCACACCATCAGATCTCTATGGCTCAGATATGCAAGGCGGCAACGTGGTCATCAGTCCACACGTTTACAAGGTTTTATCAACTAGACGTGAGAAGAAATGCGGATGCTGCCTTTGGTCAGGCAGTACTACAGGCTGCAGTTTGAAATCCTCGGGATCAGAAACACCCTTGGTTATAAAAAAAAAAAAAAAAAAAAAAGTTTTTTTCTTGACTAAGTTGGAATTATTATTATGATTTGAGTTTATCTCTAAATTGAATCCTTCTTTGGAAGATGTCTCCCTCCCCTCATTAAAGCATTGCTTTCGGACATCCCACATAGTAATGAATATGCCGCTCTGTGTCCCGTGATGTACGAGAAAGAAAAAGGGATTTTTAAATACAGCTTACCTGTAAAATCCTTTTCTTGGAGTACATCACGGGACACAGAGCTCCCACCCCTCTTTTGGGTGACCATTTTGGGAGGCATACTGCTTGCTACAAAACTGAGGGACTCCCTCTAGGGGAGGGGGTTATATAGGGAGGGGACTTCCTGTTTGAGATTGCCAGTGTCCACACCTGAAGGTACTCCATATAACCCACATAGTAATGAATATGCCGCTCTGTGTCCCGTGATGTACTCCAAGAAAAGGATTTTACAGGTAAGCTGTATTTAAAAATCCCTTTATCCCGATTGCTCAGTTTGGCCAGGCAACCCGCTCTAGGAAAAGATTCACAGTGGTTCCAAACTTCTTCCATTTACAGATGATGGAGACCAGTGTGCTCATTGAGACCTTCAATGCTGTAGACATTTTTCTGTACCCTTCCCCAGATCTGTGCCTCGATAAAATCCTGTCTTGGAGGTCTACAAACAATTCCTTTGACTTCATGGTTTGTGCTCTGACATGCACTGTTAACTGTGGGACCTTATATAGACAGGTGTGTGCCTTTCCAAATCATGTCCAATCCATTGAATTTACCACAGATGGACTCCAGTCAAGTTGTAGAACCATCTCAAGGATGATCAGCGGAAACAGGATGCACCTGAGCTCAATTTTGGGTGTCATGGCAAAGGTTGTGAATACTTCTGTACATGGTATTTTTTTCGTTTTTTATTTTTAATAAATTGCAAAGATTTCAAACAAACTTCTTTCTTGTTGTCATTATGGGGTATTGTTTCATGAATTTTGAGGAAAATAATGAATTTAATCAATTTTGAAATAAGGCTCTAACATAACAAAAAGTGAAGCGCTGTGAATACTTTCTGGATGCACTGTATGCCATAAACGGTTTTAATTATTTTGTCCAGTAACTGAATATAGTACCACAACGTACAGCGGATAAAATGTAACCAGATGTTTACTTTTTATGTGCCCATACAACTGAATTTTTTTCCTCCAGTTTTACTGAATGTTTCTGAAAGTGGCCATACACGCTTCAATTTTATCAATCAATTTTTAGCGGCAGTGCAACATTGCGGCGGACATATCGGACACTTTTTTATGACCATTGACATTTATACAGCGATCAGTGGTAAAAATAGCCACAGATTACTGACTATATATGGCCGAAAGGTGGCTCTAATCTGCCGTCTATATACAGCCTCTGGCCATGCGCCACTGGGGGGTGCCTGTGCATGCCTGCTGCGTCACGCATGTGCCGATGCGCGTGCCTGGCGGCCGCGATGTCTACCGAGCACCCGCGATCGGCATTCACAGAGCCAGGGACGTGGAGCTCTGTGTGTAAACACAGAGCTCCACGTCCTGTTAGGGAGAGGAGACAGATGGTGTGTCCCTTGTACAAAGGGACAACCATCAGTCACCTCCCCCAGTCAGTATCCTCCCCCCACAGTAAGAATCACTCCCAGGGTACACATTTAACGCTTCCTTGCCCCCTAGTGTTAACCCCTTCCCTGCCAGTCACATTTATACAGTAATCAGTGCATATTTATAGCACTGTTCGCTGTATAAATGTGAATGGTCCCAAAAATGTGTCAAAAGTGTCCGATGTGCCGTAATACCACAAAAATCGTGGCATTAGTCGTGACAAAAATCGCAGATCGCCGCCATTACTAGTAAAAAGAAAAAAAAGTAATAATTCTATCCCCTATTTTGTAGGTGTTCTAACGTTTGCGCAAACCAATTACTATATGCTTATTGCAATTTTTTTTTACCAAAAATATGTAGAAGAATACGTATTGGACTAAACTAAAAAAAAAAAAAAACATTTTTTTAATGGGATATTTATTATAGAAAAAAAGTAAAAAAATAGTGGGTTTTTTTTCAAAATAGTCGCTCTATTTTTAGCACAAAAAATAAAAACCGCACATGTGATCAAATACCACCAAATGAGAGCTCTATTTGTGGGAAAAAAAGGACGTCAATTTTGTTTGGGAGCCACATCGCACGACCGCGCAATTGTCATTCAAAGCGTGACAGTGCCGAAAGCTGAAATTTCGCCTTGGCATGAAGGGGGTATATGTGCCCAGTAAGCAAGTGGATAAGAGGCATAATTACAGGTCTTGATGATTTTGTTTGCGTCACATGGCTCAGGGTCTTCAGCATGTCATTACGTTTGTACTAAAAGCATTTACTTCCATAAACTTGCTTAACCTTAAGGTTTTGGGTGTTCCTCCCTGCATTAAGGAAGCTGTATAGTTCTTGGAGCACAGCTCTGGGCTATATGTAGTATGGCTGAATCCTGTAATACAGTAATTACAGCCGTATAGGAAGGACAGTATCTGTAGAATAAAATCAGATGGAACATTCCTATTATCAGTTGTTTTTTTTGCTTTGTAGCTTGTGCAGATCATCATAAACACCACACACCTGGAGCAAGCCTGTAAATACCTGGAGGATTTTATTACCAATATTACAAATATTTCCCCTGAGACTGTTCACACCACAAGACTTTATGGCCTGTCCACTTTCAAGGTGAGTTTAATTGTTATTTTCTTCAAAGGTGACACGACCAGCTCTAGTAACACAAGTAATTGCCGTTCCATAATGCTCACTAAATAGGCAACCTTTGTACACTTTAAAGAGATTTTCCCCTTTCAGTAATATTTATTAGTGTGGTAAAGTCCTGAGCTGGGTGGGTCACTCATAGCCCCAGTGACTGATGATTTGTCCTGATATGTCATAGCTTTCTTCAAGGTGGAGATAGCCAACGCCGCACCTGCTTTAGAAACCCGTTTACATTCTTTACAGATTATAAAACATTGCAGATTAAGGAAG
Organism: Rana kukunoris; assembly: GCA_029574335.1. Taxonomy (NCBI): domain Eukaryota; kingdom Metazoa; phylum Chordata; class Amphibia; order Anura; family Ranidae; genus Rana; species Rana kukunoris. The sequence continues at coordinate 53,258,627 of CM056056.1, read as the reverse complement.
AGAACAGTACATCCAATTTGCTTTTACAAATAGAAGGAGATTGGGGTTGATTTGCTAGAGCTTGGACTGCTCTTTTCAAGGGAATGCTAACTTAGGCCCCTTTCACACTTGTACGACTTGTCTTGCTATTTGGGACTGCAAAGTAGCATGAAGCCTCGTACACATGACCGGTTTTCCCGGCAGGAAAACTGCCAGGAGAGCATTTTGCCGGGAATCCCGACTGTGTATGCTCCCTAGCAGTTTTCCCGTCGGAAAAACAGCCGAGAATCCCGACGGGAAAATACCCTGCTCTCTATTTTCTCGTCGGTTTTCCCGGCAGAGTGTTTCCTGACAAGAAAACCGTATGCTTCTGTATGCTTACCTGTCCGAAGGTAAACCCGCTCATGCTCGATGCTCGGTAGCATTCAAGTTTAGTGTGGGGTGTAGCAAGATGGCGATGACGGCATCGAATGTGACGAGCGCCGGCTAATCGTAGTCAATGACGTCACTGTGTTCTTGCAATTAAAGCTTGCATTGCAAGCTTGCCAAGAATCCCATCAGGAAAACCAAAATTTTTTTTCCTGATGGGATTCCGGGACATGTGTACAGAGCCTGACAAGTCATTTCTCATAATTTCCAATGACTACCATTTATATTGGTACGTGGGCAGAAGAGGGGATGCTGCAGCTGCAGGAGAGGTGAAATGGCCTGGTGGGCTGTAATTGGCCCATGAGCCTTGTTTTTGACATGTGACCTAAGTGTTAGTTCACACCAGATGCAGTTACGTTGAGTTGCATGCGCTTTTTTTCTGCATAAAATGCATGCATAGTGTTTTCCATGTATTCCAATGGCTCTAGTTCACACCATGCATTCAGTTTGATGTGGTGAAAATGTACTTAGCCAAGAAAACCCAATCACATGCAAGGACAGTATTTCTGCTTGCACATGATTGGATGATGGTAGCCAGCAGAGCATCATCTTATTGCCTAAGCTAGGGATGCCCAACCTTTTGTAAAGCGAGGGCCACTTTACTCTATGGGCCCTCCAATCCCATCCAACCAGATGGAAGTGAACGGAGTCTATGACTCAGTGCAGGTAACCCGAAGGTGCACTGCACGGTACCTGTGGATCAGTTTGGAAGCAACCCAGTAACCACTGCAGAACAGATTTGCCCATATATACACTGAATTTAGTCATCAAAACGTACCTTTTATAACAGGCTTAATGTCCCAGGTGGAGTACATTTGGTATCACTCTGCTTGTGACAGGAGCCGGCGCTATACAGGAAGCATCGGCATATGCAGCTCTGCTGCCTCCGCAGCCTTGCTTCCTCTACCGCCGGCTTCATTCAGAACACTGATGCTCTGGGATGGAGGATTGGCAACCCACAATCTGGGCTTGCCAACCTGCTATCCCAGAGCAGGAGGTCGTGGGCCACATGTGGTACCTGGGCCACTAATTGGGCACCCCTGGCCTAAGCTAAGGGTAAGTTCAAGTGCAATTTTCTTTGCTAAGTGAACAGCCTATTTGCCTTTTGTAACTCAATCCTATTATATGCTTATGGAGAGGGACAGAGAGGGGTGGAGGATAGGTGGAGATCTGTAGTCCATCGGGGAGGGCTGACAATACTGCTTGAAATTTCAGTGCAGTGCAGGCTGCATTGTCAGGTCAAACAACAGTCTCAGATCATACTCTATTTCAGTTAGATCAGGGGCCTTCAAGCTGCGGCCCTCGGGCCAGATGTGGCCCTTTGCTAGCCTTTATCCGGCCCCCGGGGCACAATTCCTCCCAACTATATGAGGCACTTTGCCTCCCACTGACAACAACAGTGGCCACTATATCTTCCACGATACCAACGATGGGATACTATTCCTCCTACTAATAGGGGGAATACCTCTCCTATTGACCCCCAATCCTGAGGCCATATTTATTCGCACTGATGCTGAGCCCGTGACATTTTCCGCCCCTGCTGGCCATAATCCGGCCCTCCTCAAATCTAAAGGACAATATAGTGGCCCTTTGTTTGAAAAGTTTGGAGACCCCTGAGTTAGATCAACACATATTCTTCCATGGTTGTAGCATTTTATAGGAGATAAAACATGGGAAACCATGCTTGTATTGCAGACATTTACAGACATACACGTTAATCACTTCCACACTGAGATCTGTTGAGTTTAGCCCTTCTTACAGAAATTCTTTCATTTTGGAATTCCTATACAGCTTTAATATTTCACATTGTAATATAGGGAACAGAATGTTGCTTCCTATAACTTTCATTTGACATTTATTAAAAGTTTGTACCTGCACACAGAAAATTTGTTTTCATACCCACGGGGCTCCCTTATTGAGGACATTTCATTACTGATTAACAAGCTTTTAAAAATGATCTATAGCAGGCTTGCTAATTTGGGCGTTTTGTTCACTAGTAAAGGATGGACTGGCAAGTCAGCGGTAAGTGAGTTACTGCTATAACCATGACACTTTGATTGATTATCTTCAATATATTACTAATGAGCTGCAAGACTGTAGATCTAAATTTAAAAGCAAATTTCTATTTGTCATGTAGGAGAAGCACCGGAGTTTCATGCGGTATCCAGTTTTGATTTATTGTAATGGATAACACTGTGTAACCTGTGCACTGTTCTGTTCAGGATGCAAGGCATGCAGCTGAAGAGGAAATCTACACCAAACTCAACCAAAAAATTGATGAATTCATCCAACTCGCAGACTATGACTGGACAATGGCGGAGCCAGATGGAAGGGCCAGCGGGTACCTAATGGATCTGATCAATTTTTTACGAAGCACATTTCAAGTTTTCACTAACTTGCCTGTAAGTTGATTGAATTGCCTATGTTTACTGGTAGCTTGATGTAAGTGAATGTGTCGTTTTTGATTAAGTTTAAAGCGTATTTCCATTTTCGCATGTGTTGTGCATTTTCATGCACTCCAGTTGTCAGGACCGTCTAAATAGCATCATGGGCCCCTGGGCAAAGTAATTATCTGGGGCCCCTACAATGATGATAGTGCAGGTAAACAGACATCAAGTAGGTAGGAGTCTGCCTCCCCTGTGTATCCATCACTCTCAGTGCCATCATGGGGCCCCTAATTTCGGGGCAGCGTGGGCTCAAAGACCACCTGCTTTGGGGAAAGTGCAGTGGCCCCCATGCAGCTGGGGCCCCTGGGCAGTGCCCAGGTGTGCCCTCTCATTAAGACAGCCCTGCTTGTAGTGCCTATTGGGGGATGAAAAAAGTTCACCAAGGGCTCACTTACACTTGCTTCAACTTGAACACACTGTAAGCCCCCACCGCTTCAACAAGCTATTTTGATGTGTTTTTGATGCTTCAGTGGTGCTTCGATGATGATTAGGTGGTGCTTTTTTTAAAGCTTTAATGAAGCTCAGCAGATGCCCCCCATGTGTGTGTTGATGTCTTATACCTGCAATACGTCCAAAGCGAAGCTAAACCAAAATAAAGCCTCTCAAAAGCTCCAGGTACTTCAAGAGAGCTTTGCCATAGACTTATATGGAGGCTTTGAAGGCAGGTTAAAACACCACTAAAGTGACACCACTAAAACAAGGCTTGTAACAGGCTTTGCTAAAGCTCTCTGAATGCCAGTCAAAGCTCCTGTCACTAAATAAAATGGTTAGCTTACAGTCCTGTTTACACCTTGTTTTTGTTTGGTCCTTCGGTGGCTTTCTATGAGGCTTCAGTGGAGCTTCAATAAGCTTTGCCATAGACTTGCAAAAGCAAGGTGTAAACAAGACTGTAAGCTAATCATTTTATTTCCTGACAGGGGCTTTGACTGGCGTTCAGAGAGCTTTAACAAAGCCTGTCCGAAGCCTTGTTTTGAAGCAAGTGTAAACTAGCCCTAATGTGTGATTGGGTCTAAGTTCCCCAAACTAAAGAGCCAAAAGAGAGGGGGGCGCGATTGGACTATTGTGGTACTGGTGAAATTAAATGTCAAGTGTACAGATGAAAATATAAAATACAAAATAATTTTATTGGATACAGCATCAATAAGACACAACAAAGGAGTAAATGATTAAAATAGTGATGACAATGCACAACACCAATATAATAATCCCAGAGTGGGAAAAATTAGTGGGTTGAGGGTCACGACAATCATCTTGGCTAGTTGACTAGCAAATCCAGATACTGGACCTCGGGATCGCTGTGGCTCTACCCAGTCCACAGTGTCACTGGTTGGCCTCATTACCCTGACGCCACCTTGGGATCCAATGTGGTCTCTCTCCCGTACGTATTGTTACCACCATCGATATTTCCCACTGAGTTAACATGTGCTCCTAGCACATGTTCCAGCTGGGCTCCTGTTCCCGGGCCCCCTTCACGCATCACTCATCTCCTTGTATCCAAGGTCCATCCACATATGTGTGCCCCCTGGTTCCTGCATGGGACCCTGTTTGGTGACCCCTGCCTCCCTCTCCTGCGGGGTCTTTTTAGACATGCCTCTGATGAAGCGGTTTTTGCCGCAAAACTAGTCAAGTTGATTGTCGTGACCCTCAACCCACTAATTTTATATTGGTGTTGTGCATTGTCATCACTATTTTAATCCTGTACTCCTTTGTTGTGTCTTATTGATGCTGTATTCAATAAAATTATTTTGTATTTTATATTTTCATCTGTACACTTGACATTTAATTTCACCCGTACTGTAATAGTTCAATCGCGCCCCCCTCTCTTTTGGCTCTTTGGTTTGGGGACCTTAGACCCAATCTCTCTACACTAAAACTCCTGGATGATGGTACTACTCATTATAGCGTTTATGTATATTTACTTTAGAGGCTATACTTTAATTCATAGCCCTAATGTGTGGAGCCATGTCCCTGTCTGGAGGACTGCTTATCAGGACACCCACCAGTCAGACACAAAAAGGATCACTCTAAGGATAAACCCTGAGTCCTCCTTGTCTGAACAGTTACCAAACACTTTTGCTGGGCTACCGGGCCAATCCAACACACCTTACTGAGGAACCGAGTGTTCAGGATTAAGGGGAGTCTTCGCTGAAGGAGACTGCTCTCTTTGCTGAGTCCACACCACCAAAAGGTTTCTCAGAGCCACAGGATAAACCTCCGCTCTGTGTCCTGCCTGCAGACTGACACAACTGAGCTTTTGAACTCACTGCTGTCTGTATCCGGGTGGGCATCACACCCGCCCCTCCCCCCCAAAAGCGCGCACGCCACACACCATGCCGCTACAGACGCGCACACACACGCGTGCACACAGACGCGCGTGCACACAGACGCGCATACGCACGTACCCGCGCGCACAGACGCGCACACTCACCCACCCGCGCGCACAGACGCGCATGGCGCACACAGACGCGCATGGCGCACACAGACGCGCACGCACGCCGAACAGAGGACAGCGAGGAGGAAGGGGGCGACTGCCCAGGCAGGAAAAAACAATCCGGGACTCGGCAATCTAACCCAGGCTAAAGAAGAGAACCGGCAGGTAACAGTTTACACTTAACAATCGACCATTAAAGTAGAAATGTAGGATTGGCCAGGGGATAACCATATGGGGAATAGAAGCCATCATGTCTAGTATAGACATAGTGGTCAACATTGCCTCTGCGATCAGCATAAGAGGCCACCCATAGACCCCGAATAAACTGGAGGACCTACTGTCGGACCAAGTCCCGTAGGCCCCCCACTTACCTCTCCACGCTGCAGGGTATTGCCTAAGCAAGAGGCCCAATCTTCACCCCTCACCGTGGGTATTGCCAAAGACCTTCAGGGACCGGGGACCATCAGTAGGAACACCACTCCCCTGGACCTATAGAGCACCCTGGCATCAGAAGCACTTAGCCATGGAATAGACCAGAGCTCTGGAGCCCAGAGTCCAGCCCTCAATGAGAGAGGCGTTATAGGCTAAACCTCGTTCTTCCACCGAGGCCCGGGTACCGTCCACTTTGGCTATGAAGCACCTTGAACGGATCCAGAATTCAAGCCTGCTTTAGTCCAGACAGGACCACCTAAGCAAGAGCTTTGCAAACGTGACCAACACCTAAGACACTGGCGAAAAAACGGAGGTACTCCCAGTAAGGGAGGGGTTATATAGGGAGGGAACTTCCTGTCTTGATTGCCAGTGTCCATCACCTGAAGGTAGGCTCTATAACCCACATAGTTATTAATATGCTGCTCTGTGTCCCGTGATGTACGATAAAGACATTTTATATTTACAAGTGTAAAGAAATTAAAGAGTACACCTCTTTTACACTTTAAATATAAAAAAGCTTAGTAAAAAAACTCCTAATATTCACTATAGCTTTCCTAGCCGTAGCATATGACACTATTATATGGGAACATATGGGAGTGGGTGTATTCAGCCAGAACATAGCTATGAACCTCACAAACATATCTTGAACGTGTCACCACTTGGAAGACTAAATGGAAGTTTAGAATTAGACTGTGGGTGGCAGCGCAATTAGCACAGAGCAAGTGCCCACAGATATCTAGGGTCTAGCTGGGACATTGCGATGAGAAAATCATAATTACAGTTTTATCAGAAGTACTTATTGGAATAGTAAGCTAATTATTCTGTATTGGCGTTTTGGATGTAACATTCCTTTAAAGAGACATTGCCATGCACAACCAATAAAGAAACTTCTACTGGTACAAAGTTTGGGCATCTAGAGGTACCTGCAGCAGCCTCTAAAACTGTACCACAACTTCAGAATCCCTGACTGTTCTGATAAGCATGGCATTCCTAATACAAAAGCGTGCCTGTCCAGTTCACCTTCGTTTTAGTGGTGCGGCTTATCGGTAAAGTCCAATGCTACCTAAAAGTTTTGCACCTTTAGCCGCCCAATATTTTGCTGTAACAGCAATGTTTGAGATCATTGGTTGTCAAAAAAAATTAGCTAAAGGGGGCCTCAAATGTGACCCCTAACATCACCAAAGGGCCCCATATAATGTTCAATATATGAAATGCTAGCGAGAGCTGTGAGAAACTGCAGACCTCATAGTGGAAATGAGGGTCAGAGAGTGTGCTTGCTAGATTTTTGGCTAAGAATATAATGCAGAAGACAATATAAAACTTGAAACATGTTACATGAAGCTGGTAGATATCTACCTAAAACAGAGACTGCCCAGGTTTATTGCCACGTACACACGACCGTTTTTTGGGTTCTAATGTCATTAAAAACGATCATGTGTGGGCTTCAGAGCATTTTTCACGATCTAAAAAATGGCCCAATTTTTTTCCGAACATGCTCTATTTTTTTACAAGGTTGTAAAAAATGGTCGTATGTGGGCTTTAACGACGTGAAAAAAAACGCGCATGCTCAGAAGCAAGTTATGAGACGGGAGCGTTCTGGTAAAACTACCGGTCGTAATGGAGTAAGCACATTCATCACGCTGTAATAGACAGAAAAGCACAAATCGTCTTTTACTAACACAAAATCAGCTAAAGCAGCCCAAAGGGTGGTGTCATCCGAATGGAACTTCCCCTTTATCGTGTCGTCGTACGTGTTGTACATCACTGCTCTTTGCTAGAGCATTTTTTTTTCACGATCGTGTGTAGGCAACGCCGTTTTAATGATCGGGTTGAAAAAACGTGTTTTTTTTCCTAGACCCTTAAAAACATAATTTTTTTTAACCCGAAAAACGGTCGTGTGCACGCGGCATGAGGACCATCATATACCAACAGGCCAAAGGTTGGGCTCCATCATTTTTAGATGCTTCTGAAGGCAGCACTACTATAATAGGTGTCTGCACCTTCTACCTGCAGAGTCTCTTTGGGTGGTATTCCATTAATGATTACTTTAGTGTCAAATGCATTATGTATGCGTATTTTGGGCAGTATTAAAGAATACGTCTAAACTAACTATTAAAACAGCATATGAAATTAAAGATTTTTAATATCACAAAATGCTAATGAGCCCACCCAAAAGTTGTTGTTGGTGGCTGGTGGCTTGAGTATCCCTTTCTTAGAATTCATTGGGGTTGTGGCGGTTTTTGTCTATCTGGGAACACCCTGCAAGCAGTGCTGGGTAAAGGCCTGGTCACAAGAAGGTGGGGGCACAAAAGGGGCAGTACCTGAAGTTTAAAAGCAAACCACAAAGCAGAAAGTGATGATTTAATCCCTTCCCATCTGCCCCAGTGTTCCTTTAAAGAGTTCTGAATGTCCAGGGTGTGAGAAGGATTAGTGATCATGTGACCATGGTGATTGGCTGTCGCAGTGGTCAAATTGTAAGTGCTGCGTAAACGGTTGGCGCTTTATAAATCCTGTGTAATAATAATGATCGGCAGCCGGATCCGCATTACCAATGGTTGGTGGCTGGGCCTCCAACAGTGGGATACCACTGGTCCTCCTATAGAGGGTCTAGGACAGGCAGGGGGAATCGGTTTGATGGGGATTAATTACAGGACCGATTAATTATCTATCAGTCCACCGAGACTTGCTTGCTCCTCCGAAAGATGGATATAATTATGGAGAATATCTATGAATAAACATCCATAAAACAATGGATAATTAAAAGACGGGGATTAATTACAGGACCGATGCACTGTCCCGCTCTCTGCAGCAGCCGAAAGCTGTTTTCTCCCTCCCACCGGCTTTCCATGAAGCCCTCCAGCCATGGCCAGCAGCAGGGATTGTAGCTAAAAAATATCTGGGATACTGGGATTGGCTCCGTAACACCTGCTATTACAACTTAGGCCGCGTACACACGATCGGTCCAAACCGATGAGAATGGTCCGACGGACCATTTTCATTGGTTCACAGACTGATGGTCTGATGTGCGTACACACCATCAGTTCAAAAACCGATCGTGTCAGTACGCGGTGACGTAAAACACAACGACGTGCTGAAAAAAATGAAGTTCAATGCTTCCAAGCACGCGTCGACTTGATTCTGAGCATTTTTGGACCGATGCTTTTGCGTACTAACCATCGGTTTGGACCGATGGTCAGGCGTCCATCGGTCTGATTTTAAAGCAAGTTTTAAAACTTTGGTACGACGGACCGATGGGCCGTACACACGGTCGGTTTGGACCGATGAAACTGGACTTAAGTCCATTTTCATCGGTTTGGACCGATCGTGTGTACGCGGCCTTACACATCCAGATGTAGACAGATGGTGAAACTTCCTTCCACTTCCAGGTGGATGCTGTACTGCTCTAATGCTGTTGCGCTAGTGGTGACTGCTTGAGGTGTCTCCAGACTTCCGAACACCTTTCAGCTCAAGACCCAAATGACCTAGTCCTGGGACTACCTTCAACTTTCCTCCTGGTGCATTCTCTATCATTAAAAATTTGATTTAGAAGCCTACCAAAAAGATTGGGACCCAATTCCCATGACTGATGTAAAGATCTGCGAAGTAGAACATCACAAAACCAAAGTCTTTCAATGGAGACCCAATAATGATAATTTTTTTCCTAAAAACAATGATAGTTTTACTTAAACTGGAGGTATATTCATATAACTAAAAAGGGTGCAGTAGAGTCGGAGCAAAGGAAGTTATCAGCACAGAAGATTTTTGGCAAGATGAACAGGTATTATTCGAACAGATATTGCAAAATTTTATTTTAGTCATATTTTAGTCATCTTAATTGTTTGAGCTTTAGTCGTATTTTCAGAATGGCAAAGATGTTTTTATTACAAATTATGTGAGCAGAATTCATCTTACCGTATATACTCGAGTATAAGCCGAGTTTTTCAGCACATTTTTGTGTGTGCTGAAAATGCCCCCCTCGGCTTATACTATAGTCAACTTTTTGCGCCGGATCTCCCAGAATTTGGGGACCCGGTACCGGCCGGCCGTAGGTCCCCTGGACCCCAAACACACATGTAGCCCAACTATTCCTCTACAAGTATGCAAAGTTTGTCCGGTGATTTTGGGGACCCGGTACTGGCCGGTCGTAGGTCCCCTGGACCTACGGCTGAAGAGCACCAATTTTTCAAACCTGGGCACCCCTTCCATAGACTCCCATGTTAAACTTTAGTCTAGGCATGGGCATAGTAAGGCATGGACACAGTGAGGCATGCAAATGGACACCCTAGGCTTATACTCAAGTCAATACGTTTTCCCATTTTTTTGTGGTAAAATTAGGTGCCTCGGCTTATATTCGGGTCTGCTTATACTCGAGTATATACAGTAATTGTTTTAGTCGACTAAAATAGTATTCATGTAGTAGACTAAAATGTTTTAGTCGTTTTAAGTCAACAAAATTAACACTGGACTGCAGCTCCTCTTTAAGGGCTCTTTCACACGGGGCGGATCAGTAATGATCCGCCCCGTGCACCTCCGTTTGCTCAGCGGGGATCGCTCCATTGATCTTCGCTGAGCTGCCGGATGACTGGGCGGTCCCCGCACACTGTTCAGGGACCGCCCTGTCCTTTCTCCGCTCTCCCCTATGGGGGGATCAGATGAACACGGACCGTCTGTCCGTGTTCATCCGATCCGCCAGACGGAAGGAAATGTAGGTTTTTCCTCCGTCATACTTTGGCGGATCGGAGCGGGTCGGATGTCAGCGGACATGTCTCCGCTGACATCCGCGGCTCCATAGAGGAGCACGGAGCGTCCATTCAGGTCCGCAAAAAAAAACTGGCAGGCGGATCTGAACGGACGCTTCGTGTGAAAGAGCCCTAAGGAGGAAAAAGCTATGACCAGCAGCAGGAAGGTAAAATAATAGGCGATACCCTTCATTAACCAACTGAATAAAATTTGTAGTCCAACCCCTTCGATATAGTCAGGCATGTCAAGCCTTAGAAGCTCACATTACAGAATATATTCCGCTAGCCAATACAAGGTATTACCTATATTTTGCTGTCCAGTTTCACTTCTAACTCATAAGAATACTTACAACAAATTGATCACTTTTCAGTGTACAGGCATACCCCACTTTTACGTACACAATTGTGTTTATTTACTAAAGCTGGAAAGCGCAAAATAAGGCTAATTTCGGCACAGAACGAGTGTATATAAAGTGTATATAAAGTGTCGCGCTCGTTCTATTTTTGCTTTATTTCACAGCCCTGTCAGCTGCTTTAAAATACTTTTGATTAGCAGCGCGGTGTTACGCACCATACCATTTTCATTTCTGCACAGAAACCAACGAGCTTCCAGGTTTTATTACCAGGCTTAATTGAACAAGCTGGAGTTAGAAGCTCATTGGTTTTTATGCAGAAATGAGCCTGATATTGCGATTTCCAGCTTTAGTAAATAAACCCTATTGTGTACTTAAAAGCGGGGTATGCCTGTACATCTAATATACAAATGCTATAATGTAATTTTAAGTAATGATTATGTTAATTTTGTTATATCACATAGTATTACACCTTTAACCACTTAACCCCCGGACCATATTGCTGCCCAAAGACCAGAGCACTTTTTGCGATTCGGCACTGCGTCACTTTAACTGACAATTGCGCAGGTCGTGCTCCCAAACAAAATTGGCGTCCTTTTTACCCCAAAAATAGAGCTTTCTTTTGGTAGTATTTGATCCCCTCTGCGGTTTTTAGTTTTTGCGCTATAAACAAAAATAGAGCCACTATTTTGAAAAAAATTCAATAATTTTAACTTTTTGCTATAATAAATATCGACCAAAAATATATAAAAAAAAATGTTTCCTCAGTTTAGGCCGATACGTATTCTATATATTTTTCGCAATAAGCGTTTATTGATTAGTTTGCACAAAAGTTATAGCGTTTACAAAATAGGAGATAATTTCTATGGCATTTTTATGAATATTTTTTTTTTTTAATAGTAATGGCGGCGATCAGCGATTTTTTTCAGTACTGCGACATTATGGCGGACACTTCAGACACTTTTGACACATTTTTGGGACCATTGGCATTTTTATAGCGATCAGTGCTATAAAAATGCATTGGATTACTATAAAAATGCCACTGGCAGTAAAGGAGTTAACACTAGGGGGCGGAGAAGGGGTTAAGTATGTTCCTGGGTGTGTTCTAACTGTATGGGGGGGGTGGACTGACTAGGGGAAATTACTGATCTTCTGTTTATACATTGTATGAACAGAAGATCAGCATTTCTCCCCTGACAGGACCGGGAGCTGTGTGTTTACACACACAGCTCCCAGTGCTCGCTCTGTACAGAGCAATCGCGAGTGCCCGGCGGCGATTGCGCCCGCCAGGCACGCGCACGGGACTCGAGGGCGAGCGGGGCGCGCGTGTGCCCCTAGAGAGGCGACGTAGAGCTACGGGTTCTCGCGCAGGGGAGCCGACCTGCCGCCGTAGAACTGCGGCGGCTGGTCGGCAACCAGTTAAAATGTTCACTAAACCAAAAAAAGTGTCACTGCACTATGACATAATAGGATGACTATTGTTCTTGTCCATGAGTCTAAAAATACATGAAGAATGTTTTTTCTTAATGTATGCAAAGTGTTGATATTCCAGTTTTGGAGGCCATATATCAAGAGGCAACACAGTCAAGTAGATTTATTTATCCATGTGGAGAAAATAACATTTTAATTCCACCAAGACTGAATACCCAAGGAATAATTAGACATGTTGATAAATAGGATGTTTATTCATAGATATTCTCCATAATTATATCCATCTTTTGGAGGAGCAAGCAAGTCTCAGTGGACTGATAAATAATTTATTTGAGCGATGCCGCTAAGTACATTGTCTAAGTACTGCATCTAAGCTGCCCACATAATGTCACCAACATGCAATATTTTTTATTTTTTTTAATGATCATGTGGAAAAAACACTTGTTTTGGGTCATCTTGTGTCTAACAGGCAAATGTAGTTGAATTAAAATGTCCAGCCAGATCTTTTGGAAGAGTATTGGAGGGCGACAGCAGTTATACCAAACAGAGGAGTTGATTTAATACAATTGGAAAGTGAAAAATGTGGTGCCGCTTTTCATGGTAGCCAATCAGCTTCTAACTTGTTCAATTAAAGTGGGGTTCCGGGCATAATTTTTTTTTTTGCAAGCTAAAATTCCCGAATCGTTCCAGAAATCATTGCAAACACTTCTATCCTCCAGCTCATGTTGTGGCCGTATCCATCATATGTGTGGACATGTGAAGCCCAGTTCCTTTTTCTTCCTGGTTTTCAGGGAGAGGTGCATGCTGGGCGATTTTTAGGCACAGTAATGCCCAGAGACTCCTGGGAAATTAGTGTCATCATTTCCCAGGAGGCAATGGGATCTTAGGACAGGAAGTTGAACCACCTAGGACCAGGAACTAGGCAGATTACGAAATCTGCCTAGTGTAAAAGGCACTTTCGTCGTTGTATTGCGTTCCACGCTGGAGCACATTCAGCGACCGCACACTGACGTCATCACCCGGTGCCGCGTGCGTTCCAGCGTGGAATGTGGAAGTGCTCAGTGAAATCAATGCTCCATTTGTCACACATGTCTCACTGCTATAAACAGCACAGCGTGGTTAGTACACGCTGTTCTATTATTGTCAGCCGTATCCGGATTACGCTATAACCAAACTACTGGCATTAGACCCCCTCAGCTGGAAACCATTGCATGGCGGATCCATGACACCATTAAGCCACAGCTTAATCCTACTAAATAGCCTCTACCTGGATCCACGCTGCCATTGCTCTGGGGACACCCTAAGATATGCACCACAAGGAGACCTTCCTTTACAGAATCCCATTACTGCTACAATACTCTGCTATTGCTGATGAACTCTTATGCCCTACAAACGAATAAGTACCATTATAATGTTACATTTATTGCTCTAGAATTACCCTGTTCACATATTGTATTTATTAAGTACTAGGGTTGTCCCGATACCGATACTAGTATCGGGACCGATACCGAGTATTTGCGGGAGTACTTTTACTCCCGCAAATACCCCCGATACCTAAATAGAATAATCCCCCCCCCCCCCCGCCGCCGCATACCGCCGCGTTATTCCCCGTGCAATGCAGCGCGCATTACAAGTATTCGTTTGTATACTTGTAATGCCCGCCTCGCCATGTATAGACACTCCCCTTCTCGGGATTGGTTGGATCTGTCCAATCCCGAGCAAGGGGGAGTGTCTATGCACAGATCTGTGTATAGACACTCCCCCTTGCTCGTGATTGGACGGATCCGTCCAATCCCGAGAAGGGGAGTGTCTATACATGGCGCGGCAGCCATTACAATTATACAAACGAAAGCTTGTAATGCAGGGGGATTAACGTGGCGGTATGCGGCGGCATCATATCAGGTATGGGGGACATACATGGCTGCAATATGGGGGACATACATGGCTGCAATATGTGGGGGACATACATGGCTGCAATATGGGGGACATACATGGCTGCAATATGGGGGACATACATGGCTGCAATATGTGGGGGACATACATGGCTGCAATATGGGGGACATACATGGCTGCAATATGTGGGGGACATACATGGCTGCAATTTGTGGGGGACATACATGGCTGCAATTTGTGGGGGACATACATGGCTGCAATATGTGGGGGACATACATGGCTGCAATATGTGGGGGACATACATGGCTGCAATATGTGGGGGACATACATGGCTGCAATATGTGGGGGACATACATGGCTGCAATATGTGGGGGACATACATGGCTGCAATATGTGGGGGACATACATGGCTGCAATATGTGGGGGACATACATGGCTGCAATATGTGGGGGACATACATGGCTGCAATATGGGGGACATACATGGCTGCAATATGGGGGACATACATGGCTGCAATATGTGGGGGACATAAATGGCTGCAATATGTGGGGGACATACATGGCTGCAATATGTGGGGGACATACATGGCTGCAATATGTGGGGGACATACATGGCTGCAATATGTGGGGGACATGGCTGCATATGTGGGGGAGACATGGCTGTAATATGTGTGGGGGGACATGGCTGCATCTCTGGGGGGACATGGCTGCAATATGTGGGGGACATGGTTGCATTTGGGGACACATTTAAAAAAAGTATCGGTATTCGGTATCGGCGACTACTTGAAAAAAAGTATCGGTACTTGTACTCGGTCCTAAAAAAGAGGTATCGGGACAACCCTACTGTACTGTACTGTATTTGAACATGCCTCAAGTTTATACTATCCCTGTGCTTGGGATTAGTTGTTATGGTTCCATACAACAATTGTGGCATATTTTAAAGGGACATACAGTTAATCTTCAGTTGCCTCTCTCAAGTATATGCTATCTGCATTCTCATATGCTACGTGCTTGACATTTGTTAATAGTATACGGCCTCCCGGCCTGAAATACTGAACATGTTCGCTATACCTTTTTAAGGCTAGGGGTTGAAGGTGTGTTGTAATACCTCCTCCCTTAGTAGCTCAATGCATTCCTATATGTGAGAGATATGATGTAGTGAACCCCCAAACTCCTTTTCTCTGATTAGAGTGACACCTGGGGTCCAGTACTGAAAATCACATTACATAGAGAAGTGCATTGAAATCTTTCCCTAACCGCAGTTGTGGTTCACTCTCATTCTTTGTAGTTTGTGACACCTAGTAACAGCCAGATAGAAGTGAGTAAAAAAAAAATTTTTTTTTTTTTTTTTACATTAAAGGCAAGCTGTTAATACAAAGTTCATTTTTAGGGTGGAACTCCGCTTTAAGCTTTGACAAAAAAAAAAAAAAAACGGAAACTGTTTTTTATGCAGAACTAGACCAGATTTTGCACTCTCCAGTATTAGTAAATCAACCCCAGAAAGTGAAAGAAAATCTGCAGTAGGGACACAGACAGCAATATAAAGCCGAGGGGGTTTTAGCCTTGTGAATCAATGTTATTGTTGGAGATTTATTCAGATTTTCTATCTGGTGTAACAATTGTAAGCCAGGTATGAAACAAAGAGAAATTTCTCCCATGGTGCCCTGAAGAACAATAGAAACTGTAATCTTTCCCCACTCTTTACAAAAGAAATAAAGAAAAATATTCTGATTGATTGCAGCCGCTATTTGTCCGACAATTTTCCAGCTGACGCCTCATATTTTTTCACTTGAGCACAGGAGGTACTCGACAGGGCCATCATTTCATAGGAAACTAGATGAAATTTGTATAGTATGGCCCAGCTTAAAGGATAAGTTCACATTTGGGAACATGTCACAATGAACTACCAGGGCACTGTTGAGCTCTCTAGGTAGTTAATTGATCCTCCTGTCAACTGCCTACCCGTACGAGGTACGACTAGACATCTTACACTGACCATCTGCAGGAGCCGTGCATTGCACCTGCAATGTTTTCCAGGCTTCTACAGAGATAAAATTGCCAATTCAAATTTTTTTGACCTGCAAACAAAAGGGCATTATTTTATTTTTCAAAGGTGAACTTATCCTCTAAATTATGATCTCGGTAAAAAGATCACACGTTCTTCTTGTAAGCTGTGTTGTCAGCATAGCAAAATGTGATGAATTACTTTAGGATGTTTTGGTTTTGGGCTGTTTGATAACTGTATTCATAATTTTCTACAGCTCATCACTTTGTAAATGCGTTTATGGACTGAAATTTCCCAGAACCATCCATTGACTTCCCATCCGGGCCTATTCTGGCACTCCTCTCCTCATGTAAAAATCACAATTTCTTTGCTACAAAATTACTCGAAACCCCCAAACATTATGGCCCGGATTCACAAAGCACTTACGCCAACGTAAATCACTTTACGCCGCCGTAGTGCAAATGTGCGCCCGGCGTATGTGTGCGCCAGGCCCACAAAACCAACATACGTTTAAAAACAGGCCATCCTACCCCGACGTATCTTGCTTACGCTGGCGTAGCGTGGGCGCAAATATGGTTTGGACATATGTTGCTTCTCCCATTGATTAGGCATTCAAATATGCAATTGAGGGAAATACGGCGATTCACGAACGTACGTTCGCCCGACGCATGATATGCAATGTTTGCGTAAGTTGTACGTCCATCGCAAAGTTATTCCCCATAGATGAGGCGCAACCCAGCAATAGACATGCAAAGGTCTGCCCCAGAGAGCACAGGCCGGCGTATTAGGCGTACGTTACATTGACGGCGTACGTAGTGATCCGGCGTAGCTTAGGCAGTTGTGCCGGCGTAGTTGTGAGTATGCGCATAAGGGTGCAGTTTCATGCGTTCACGTCACGGCTAAGTCACGGCGCATGCGCAGTTCGTGATACAACGGCGTAAAACACTGCACCATGCTCGGACTGTCATTTGCATGGGGTCACGCCCACTTCTACTTACGCTGGCCTGCTCCTTCGAAAACACGCAACGCTGGTGTATCTTGGTGAGCAATAGCTTGCTGAATACAGTGCATGCCTCTCCGCGCTGGCGTAGCGTACTGTGCATGCGCTACACCGGCATAAATGTGCGCCCACTCTCTGTGAATCCGGGCCTATATATCTTTTTTTTTAGCAGACACCATAGGGAATAAATTGGCAGTTGTAACTTTTTATGATGTACGGTATTTATGCAGCAATTTATTTTGGAAAAAAAATGTTTAGAGAATTTTTTTGTATAATGTGAAAGATGTTGTTACGTCAAGTAAATAGATACCCAACATGCCACGCTGTAAAATTGCGCACACATATGGAATGGCGCCAATCTCTATAGGCGACACTGTAAACATTTTCATAGGTTACCAGTTTAAAGTTACAGAGGAGGTCTAGTGCTAAAATTGTTGCTCTCGCTCTAACGCACGTGGTGATAACTCCCATGTGTGGTTTGAACGGCGTTTACATATGTGGACGGGACTTGCATGTGCATTCGCTTCTGTGGGATGGAGCTTTAAATCTTTTATTTCTTTTTATTGTTTATTTTAATATAATTTTTACATTTTTACACTTTCTCTTCATTTTTTTTTTATCACTTTTATTAGTATTACAAGGAATGTAAACATCCCTTGTAATAGGAATAGTGCGTGACAGGTCCTCTTTATGGAGAGATGCAAGGTCTATAAGACCCCACATCTCTCCTCCAGGTTGGAAAGCATCAGATCAAAAAACAAAATTACAGATCCAGCCGCAATCGTGGCTTTGTTTACAACCGTGGGCAGGATATAATGTCATAATGTTATGCCCAGGCCTCCGATGGTCATAGAGTTGACTAGTGACCATCTCTATGCTCTTCATCCAGCAGCGGTGGATTCTTTCTCCGGGACCCCGATTGAATGGGAGAGCCCAGAGAAGCATCAGAGGGCAGCAGACAGAAGCGAGTAGGCTGGAACACCCCTTTAAGGAAGGGTACGGTGCTGCTTTCCATACGTTTAGGCATCGGTTGCTCCCTATTGTTATATGGGCATCTTTAAGGAAAAGAAAACACTAGAGATAGCGTGGGTGAAACACTTGTGGACTGAAAATGTCTGCAAACTATAAACTTTTTTTTAGAGAGGCCAGTATCCATCCACCTCTTGGGGAAGGAGAAGTAAAACCAAACAATTGAAGCAAGTCAGCGCAAAAGGTGCAGGAGTGGAAAAAAATAAATGCAATATAAAAACAAATGCATTCTTAACATTTAAATAGTCCTAGGTCATCTGTTTATGTTGGAGTTTTAGATTTTGTCAGGACTGCGATATTGCGCCGGACAGATCGCACACTTGACACTATTTTGGGACCATTCACATATATACAGTGAACAGTGCTATAAATATGCACTGATTACTGTAGAAATGTGACTGGCAGAGAAGGGGTTAACACTAGGGGGAGATCAAGGGGTTAATGTGTTTCCCAGGGAGTTATTCTTTCTGTGGGTGGAGGTGACTGACTGGGAGAGGGGACCAATCGGTGTCCCTATGTACAAGGGACACACCATCAGTCTCCTTTCCCTGACAGGACATGGATCTCTGTGTTTACACACAGAGATCCGCGTCCGTGCCTCTGTGAATGCCAATCGCGGGCACCTGGCGGACATTGCGGGCGCATGACACGGTGGCCACGGATTTTCCCCAATGCCGGTCCGTGGTGCCAGACAGGGAACCAGTGAACAGAAGGACGTCCTCCTGGCAATTGAGCGCCGTGCTGTGGACGTCTTTTCTCTATATAGCGTGAGCTAAGAGGTTAATGTTGTTTAACAGAACTAATTCCATGTATATGAGGAGCATTTATGGACATCCCTCAAATTTTTATATATATAGTAACTATGAAAAATTATGGTTACAATTTGCCCACCAACAAAAACAACAACGTGCCTATTAATAAATAATATAAATTTAAAGCAAATGAATAAGGTATGATTACTATTAGTCACCCCTCAAAATTGAAGTTCAGATGTTTTCAGTGAAGGGCGCTGTTAATGCTCAGCACACAAAGACATTTATAACAATTGTGCACTTTCAACTTTATGGCAACAGTTTGTAGAAGGTTTCTTCTGCTCTAACATGGCTGTGTCCCTTTGCTCAAACCCAGCAACGAATAGACATGGTTTGACCAGTTTGGTGTTAGGAAAGTCAACTAATTTGGACACAGTCCCGAACTCAACATTAATAAAGTTCTTTGTGATGAATTGGATCACTGAGTGGGATTTGCAGAATTCTCATCTAGCAGCAGTATTTGATCTCATAAGAGCTCTTTTAACTGAACGGGCAAAAAATCCATCAGACACACTCCAAAATATTCTGAAAGACGTCCCAGAAGAGACAAAGCTCTTAAAGACGTTGTAAACCTCCGTGTGTTTTCACCTTAATGCATCCTATGCATTAAGGTGAAAAAACACTTTTGCAGTGTCCGGCCTCCAAACCCCTCCCCCGTTTTACCTGAGCCCCGAATTTCTGTGGGTGTGTCCCTGCCGTCCTCTCCACGGAGTCCTGGCTTTGATTGGATAGACTGATAGTGCAGCCATTAGCTCCAGCTGCTGTCAATCAAATCCAATGACGCTGGCGCCAGGGGGCTGGGCCAAGTTATTCACTCAGCGTCTATGAATGAATGAATGAATGAAAACTTGTATAGCGCGACACATGCGAACTGAATCGCCTCTGGGCGCTTGAAGTTCCTGTCTCCTTTGATATCAAAAGAGAAAAGTCTTGACCTTTTTTCTAAATGCTAGGTGGTTCTCCTCCAACCGAATGCTGGTTGGTAAAGCGTTCCATAGTCTGGGGCCTTGGATCGCGAATCTCCTTTCTCCTTTGGACTTGAAGTTGGCTTTCGGAACCTGGAGTAGGTTCCGATTCGTGGATCGCAAAACGCGATTGGGATTATGCGCTTTTATTATTTCGCATAAATAAAGAGGGGCAGTCCCATGGACACATCTATGAGTAAGACAGAGAGCTTTAAAAGCAATTCTGTCTTTGACTGGCAGCCAATGAAGTGCCCTCAGTGATGGTGAGATGGATTCCCAGGGTTTTTTCCCAGTCACAAGTCTGGCGGCCGTATTCTGAACGACTTGTAGACGGGCGATTTGGTACTTGGGGAGGCCGAGGTAAAGGGCATTTGCATAATCCAGCCTGGAGTTTACAATTGCTCCCACCACGACCGCTAAATCTTCTTTAGGGATAAACGGAGTGAGTCTGCGTAGTAGGCGCAGTAGATGGTGAGATCCACTGACTACTGATCCTATTTGTGCGTCCATTGTCATAAAGGAGTCAAAAGTGACCCCTAGGCTTTTGACTTTGGCGCTAGGGGTGATGAGCTTGCCCAGAATGGGCGGGGGGGGGTCCACGCTGTTGAAAGTTGATTCCTGCGCTTGGCATGAAACAGGAGAAGTTCTGTTTTTGCTCCATTGAGTTTAAGATAACTCTTTGTCATCCAGTCCTCTATCAAAGAGAGGCATGTCTCTAGATTGAGGCGGTGATCCTGTCTGTTGCAGATGCGGAAATACAGTTGCGTATCATCTGCATAAGAGTGGTAAAGCAGTTTTTGGCTGCTAATAATCTCAAAGAGAGGACGAAGATAAATGTTAAACAGCACTGGTGACAGAGGCGATCCTTGAGGGACTCCGCATGTTACTGTGCGTTTTTCAGACGTGAAAGGTCCTAACTTCACTGTTTGCGATCGGTTTTCCAGAAAAGAGGAGAACCAAGATAGATCGCCTTCTGCGACTCTGGCTACTTCAGCAAGCCGATTCAGTAACAGATTGTGGTCTACAGTGTCGAAAGCGGCACTTAGGTCCAACAGAACTAGAAGACAAGATTCTCCTTCGTCTGCGGCCTTGAGAACATCGTCCCATACTTTCAGCAATGCTGTTTTCGTCCCGTGTCCGGGACGGAAGCCTGATTGCAATGGGTCAAGTAGCTTGTAGGTATCTAGATGCTGTTGCAGCTGTTGTACCACTACTTTTTCCATTATCTTTGAGAGTACGTTGAGGCTTGTTATGGGGCGGCGGTGGAGTGGATCCTTGGGGTCCAGGGAGGGTTTCTTCATGATGGGTTGGATTATACCCTCTTTCAACTGTGAGGGCACTATGCCTTCCAAGAAAGACTGGTTGATAAGCTGCGTGATGGGAGGAGCCAGAATGTCGGCGCATTCCTTCAGCAGTTTAGTGGGGATAATGTCATTTGGCGCTGTGCCATTACGCAGAGTACAAATGACATTCTTAGTGGTCTCGATGGAGATGGGTTCCAGGGCGAACTTACCTGATATAGAAGAATTACTATGGGTGTTGTGTGAGAGGCTGCAGGGGGGGCTGAGGGGGGAATTGTTTTGCTGAATGCTTTCACGGATTACCTCGATTTTATTAATGAAGTAATCCGATAGTTCATTGCAAAATTCTTGTGTATCCGAGCTGGGGGTTTCAATGCATCCTGGCTTCATGGTCTGGGTGACCATCTTGAACAGTTCGCGGGGGCGGTTTAGGGCGCCGTTGATAGCCTCCGAAAAATACTTTTTCTTAGCTTGGAAAATTCCTTTGTGGTATTTTCTTGTAGTCGCCTTGTAGATGGATAGGTTTAGCTCTGAAGAACATCTTTTCCAGGCAGATTCGGCCCTTCTGCGTTCTTGCTTCAGTAACGACAGTTGGTTGTTAAACCAGCTGCGGTTGTTTTTCCGAATGCGGGTTCGTCGCTTCGGCGCTACCAAGTCGGCTGACTGTAGCATGGCCGAGTTTATGGCTTCCAATGTTTCAACGGCCGTTTGATGCGGCAGAGTTGTTTCTATTTTTTTCCTTAAGGTGGTTTTGAAGAGTTCCGAGTGGAGCTTCTTCTGACATCTAGTCCAGTGTGTTGTCACTGGATTTGATGTTTTTGTTGCAGGGGGGATGGTGGAAATACTGAATCTAATTGCATGGTGGTCTGTCCATGGCAACTTTTAATTTTCCCAAATTTTTATTTCCAGAGCTTGTCTGAAAATAAGATCAAGTGTGTGACCTGAAGCATGTGTGGGCCCACATACTAGTTGCTGCAACCCTAATCCTTCCAGGTGGTCAATACAGGCGTCGGCAATGGGGTCCTGTGAGGAGTTGGCCCAGAGATTGAAATCCCCGAGCAGCAAAAGATGTTTGCTGTTGAGGGTATAAGTGGAGAAGAAATCCGTCCATGATGATAGCAGCTGCGATTTTGGGCCGGGCGGCCTATAGCAGAGCAAAATGTGGACGGTCTCCTTTGAACTTGCTTGCAGTTGCAGGGTAAGGGTTTCCATGAATGGAAGAGGGTTTTGGCGGACTGGTTTGGTGATCGTAAGATGAGTCTTGTGGATCACCGCCAGGCCGCCTCCTCTTTGCCCTATTCTGTTTTCCGTTATGATACGGTAATTTTCTGGCACCAGTTCTCCTAGAATGGTGTTACAGTCGGCTGTGAGCCAGCTCTCTGTAATAAAAAGACAATCTAGATCTTTTTGTTGAATGAAGTCGCGGATTTCAAGTCGGTGTTTTACTGCCGATCTTGTGTTGATCAGAGCACATGACATGTGCTTGAGCTGGGGTAAATGGCTGAAATGACTGACCGTCGATCTATGATCGA
This sequence comes from Rana kukunoris, assembly GCA_029574335.1. Taxonomy (NCBI): domain Eukaryota; kingdom Metazoa; phylum Chordata; class Amphibia; order Anura; family Ranidae; genus Rana; species Rana kukunoris. The sequence continues at coordinate 53,235,850 of CM056056.1, read as the reverse complement.
TTCTCAATAGTCGCTCAGTTCTTAGGGCCTTTTTGGTGATGGCTGGCAGTATTGCGGCGCATTGCCTCAAACTCCAAATGGTTTCGGCAGAATATTGCCTACGTGCCATGATCGTCAATACACGGGGGGGGGGGGGGATTTCGGGGCAGTGGGGAGAGGAATTGGCTAACTCCTCTCTCCTGGCTTGGTCCAGAGGAAGGCAAAAAACCCTGGCGGCGCTCGGCCAATATGCTCCGGCAGGGAAAAAATTCCTTCCTGACCCCTGTAAGAGGCGATCGGGTAACCCCTGGATCAGGCTTCTGTGCTTTGGAAAGACAGGGGGGGGGGGGCTGGGGCTGTGAGGGGGACCCTGTTGCTGGTCAGGCGGGATGGCTGTTCAGGCAGTGGGATGAGGGCTGACAGGGTGATTCTTTAATTAAACAGGGGGCTGAGGGGGTGGGAGACAGGCCGGGTAACTGTCCTTCTGGGGTAAGGGGGGTTTCCTGGGGCTGAGAGAGGACCACAGAGGCGTGGGGAGCGGCGCGCCGTTAGGCCGCAAGTGAAGCTGCGGTCTTTCCTAGACCGCGGCCCCGCGATTCAGAGCGGCCTGGCGCGGTGCCCTCAACAGAGCCCCAGAACGGCGAAAACTGCGGCGGCGGAGGATAGAGGAAGGGGGCCCTTGGGGATGATGGAGGTAAGGGAGGTGAGGGAGTGCAGGGAAACCAAGGCTGGGGAAAAAAAGAAGATTCCTGTCTCTCGGGATAGAGAAGACTGCGGCTTGTCCTGACAAGGACGGCCGCTTTTAGTCCCAGGGAGAGCAGGCAGACTTACCTTCCGAGGATGGGGGCTGGAGCAGGGAAGGAGCTGGAGCAGGAACGGGGGTGGCCAAAAAAACCCTGCCTATCCAGGGAGTATGAGCCACACGTCCCACTGCTGGGATCCGTGCGCCAGTATCTGCTACTCCCTGGTTGAAGCCCTAGGAGAGAGAGGGGGCCGACACAACCAGCAGTAGACACCTGGTCGTGAAATCAGCACAGAGAGAGGAGAGAGCACGTCTTGCTGCACGTCTTGCTGCTTCCTTCTCCTGCTTGTTTCTGGGTTTCTATGAAAACCGAATGTATTACTCAGGAGTGCGCCCGCAAGGTAACCCCCTCGGGAGAGAGCTTCCCAGAGGGTGTTATTTAATGCGGGAAGGAGTCGCGAGAGCTTCAGTGGGACCCCAGAAGAGGAAGATCGGGGGCCACTCTGTGCAAAATTAACTGCACAGTGGAGGTAAGTATTATATGTTTGTTATTTAAAACCTTTAAAGCCGGTTCACACTCCCGCGGCACGACTCCGGGGGCGGCTCTGCAAGTCGTCCTGAGGACGACTTCAGAGGCAACCAGCAAAATGACTTCTGTATAGAAGTCAATACAGGTAGCCTCGAGCCGCCCCCGAAGTCGTACAGGAACCTCTTTCTAAGTCGGAGCGACTTGCGTCGCTCCTATTAGAACGGTTTCATAGCATTGAACGGGACGCAGCTCGTCAGGCGGCTGAGCCCAAGTGTGAACCTGGTCTCAGTGTCACTTTAAGGCTGCAAATAAATGGGTGGGGGCTGGGGGGTCAACTCCACCTTTATTTCCATGGTTTTGGAATGGGATGCCCAACATGCTCATATAGTTGTGATGTCCCAAATCTGCAGCCCTACAATGTATATTCAATTACAACATAATTAAGTGTATAGGTAAAAAAAGCTTGTTAACCACTTAAGGACCGCCTCCTGCACATATACAGTACATCGGCAGAATGGCACGGCTGTTACAGGCACCTACAGGTACGTCCCCTTTAAGTGCCCAGCCGTGGGTCGCACGCCCGCGACCCGGTCCGAAGCTCTGTGACCCGCGAACCCAATCGCCACTGGTGTCCTGCGATTGGTCACAGGAGCTGAAGAACGGGGAGAGGGTGTGTGTAAACACACCTTCCCTGTTCTTCGCTGTGGCAATGTCACTAATCGTCTGTTCCCTGATATAGGGAAAGTCCAGCCCCACCCCCCTACAGTTAGAAACACATTTGAGGTCACACATAACCCCTACAGCGCCCCCCTAGTGGTTAACTCCTAAACTGCAATTGTAATTTTTGACAGTATTTAATGCATTTTTATAGCACTTTTTGCTGTGAAAATAACAATGGTCCCAAAAATGTGTCAAAATTGTCCGATGAAAGCTCTATTTGTGGGAAAAAAAGGACGCATTCAACAATGGTCCCAAAAATGTGTCAAAATTGTCTGATAAAAGCTCTATTTGTGGGGAAAAAACGGACGCAATCTCTCCCGAGGGGGTTACCTTGCGGGTGCACTCCTGAGTAATACATTCGGTTTCCATAGACGCTAAGTGAATAACTTCGCCCAGCCCCCTGCGCATGACCGCGCAATCATCGGTTAAAGCGACGCAGTGCCAAATCGCAAAAAGGGGCAAGGTCTTTTAGCTGCATAATGGTCCGGTTCTTAAGTGGTTAAACATGTTAAACATTTGATTAAAAATTTCTCTATCTTTTCAAATTCCATTGTTTGACGGCGGCGGCGCTGTTACCACCACCCCCCACCTAGTTGGCTTATTTATACTTTTGTTTTTCATTTAGAATGAATATACTTTAAAAATGTCCTCCATTCAGGGTGGAGAATAGTTAATGCAGATCCTCTTAGTATACTGAGCGGTAATCCGGGCAGTGACGGCATATGACTTTCTATAAGAATATTTTTTTACGTTGAGCTAAAGATTACTGTTCATTAGTTTTCTTTCCAGTAATCTTTTTTAGGTAAAGGTCGGCAGAAAATAATGCCCACTAATGCTTGTACAGCAATGTATTTACTTGTAATCTGACTTTGATGTATTAACTGGGAAAATAATAAGAGCACATTTGGAACATTTACTGTTGTGTGCATTCAAAACATATGTAATTCCTTAGGCCTCAGTGATGAGCCTATATTTTTAAAATGGCTTGTGCTAATAAAATGAGGCACAGATTACAGCTGTATCATTGTGCACAATACAGTATGTGTCCACATTGGGTCAATGCACATTCCATCTTATGCTGCCCCACTATTATCATTAGTCCCCTGATGCCCTCTCAAGTTTTTCCACTTCTTCCAACTTGGGCAGCTGTGTTTATTTTTGCCCTTCCCAAGTGGACTTGCCATACAAATGAGAATTAAAGACAGCCCCACTTCCAGCCTTGTCATTCCTTTGCATGATAGAACTACTAGATAGTTCTGTGTGAAAGTTTCTTGATGTATGCCATTATGCAGGGAGGATGTTACAGTGACTGGGCACTAAGGGGACTACATAGTTCTGGGAGCCCAGGCTGCATCTCATATTACCCTGCGCCAATAGAGGTTTCTAAAGTGATTGTAAAAGGGATTTTTTTTCCTACAACAAACATATTATACTTACCTGCTCTGTGCAGTGCTTTTGTAAAGAGCAGCCAGATTCTCTTCTTCTGGGGACTCCTAGCTCCTCCCCCCCGCTGAGTGTCCCCATAGCAAGCTGTTTGCTATGGGGGCACTTATGCAGATTCAATCACGATCCATGCTTTGTGGGTCAATTCACAGTGTACGTCTCGGACCCGCCCCCTCGCTGTCTTCTCACAGGCCAATGGTTCTGGCTACTACATAGTTAGTCAGGTTGAAAAAAGACACAAGTCCATCCAGTTCAGCCACAAAAAAATAAACAAACAAAATAAAAAACACAGTACAATCCCATACACCCAACTCCATACCCACAGTTGAACCAGAGGAAGGCAAAAAAACCCAGCAGAGCATGATCCAATTTGCTACAGCAGGGAAAAAATTCCTTCCTGATCCCCCAAGAGGCAATTGGATTTTCCCCGGATCAACTTTACCTATAAATGTTAGTACCCAGTTATATTATGTACATTTAGGAAAGTATCCAGGCCTTTCTTAAAGCAATCTACTGAGCTGGCCAGAACCACCTCTGGAGGGAGTCTGTTCCACATTTTCACAGCTCTTACTGTGAAGAAACCTTTCCGTATTTGGAGATGAAATCTCTTTTCCTCTAGCTGTAGAGTGCCCCCTTGTCCTCAGTGTTGTCTGTAAAGTGAATAACTGAACACCAAGTTCACTATATTGACCCCTTATATATTTGTACATGTTAATCATATATTTTTTGAAATGATATAAGTGTTCATTAATAAATTAATTAAGGCTGGGTTCACACTTGTCCTACAAACGCTCCGACATTAGGAGCTCATGTAGCATGAAATGTGAAAATCAATGTTTCCCTATGAGAGCCGTCTTAACTGATCGACACAAGTCTGTCTGACTTTGAAAATGCTCCCTGTACTACTTTGGTCCTACATTCATCCTACTTCAGCTCATTGAAGCTGAAGTCGGACCAAAGTAGGAGCCTTGTCCTTATCAGACATCCGACATGTGATTACAGCAGCAGTAAAAGGAATTTATCTCACTCTGGGATTGTTTTGATTGGTCAAAGAACATGTCAGACTATCACAAAGTCGGTTCAAAGTAGTATCCTGTTCATGAAAGTAGGATGGATGTAGGACCAATGTAGGATCAATGTAGGATCAATGTAGGACCAATGTAGGACCGATGTCCCAGAGCAAAGTAGGATGAAAGTTGTACTGCTGTCGTGTAGTATAGTGTGAACCCAGCCTTAATGTACACCAAAAGCATATTTTTTTTCAGAAAAGCTTTTATTTATTCAGTCCTTGTGTTTCAGTCAAGGGACTTTGCCTAGACTGAGACAATGTCATCAGTTTTCGGGAGGCAGGAGGAAGCATTTCCTCATTCTCTTCTTCCCCATTGATCAGACTACAATATTGCAACTTTATAACACATGACAAGGTGAGAAGCTGTAGTGGGAGGACAACCTAAAGGGCTCTTTCATACATAAATGTTTGTTTTCACGGACTCTGTTTGCTCAGCAGGGATCGATCAGTTGATCCCCGCTAAGCCAGGGGATGACAGGTCCGTCTCTGCTGACTGTGGAGAAATGGACCTGTCAGATCTTCGCTCTCCGCTATAGGGGACTGCATGGAGCATCCGTTCAGGTCCGCCTAAAAAACTGACAGGTGGACCCGAACAGTCCAGAAGTGTGAAAAAGGCCTGAGACATTTGTGAAAACTACACAGGCACCAGGATGTATGTGTCACCCCTGAGTGGGCATCTCAGTCCAGGAAGTAGATGGTGACTTTGGATGATGTCTAACCAAAGAGGGAAAGACAGCTAAAGACACTGGCCCAGATTCACAGAGCAATTACGCCTGTCTAACTGGTGTTAGACAGGAGTAATTTCAAATTTCGCGCGCCGTATCACTAGTTTGAATCCTCAAACCATGATACGGCGGCTTCGATCCGAGAGGCTTACGTCTTCGTAAGCCTTCGGATCTACGCTGCGATATTTTTGCGGCCGCTGGGAGGAGTTTGCGTCGTTTTCATGCGTCGGGATATGCAAATGAGTTTTTATGGCGATCCACGAAGATACGAGCGGTCTTCGCAATCGCTTACGTCTATTTTTTTTTACGTACTGTTAGACCAGCTTTTTGCTGGTCTAACGGTGCGTAGCCCATGTTAAGTATGGCCGTCGTTCCCGCGTCGAATTTAATTTTTTTTTTTTTTACGTAAGTCGTTCGGGAATAGAAATGTCCGTAAACGACGCTACTCAAACAACGAATGACGTAACGACGTGATTTCGCGCAATGCACGGCGGGAAATTTGCGAACGGAGCATGCGCAGTTCGATCGCCGCGGGAACGCGCCTATTTTAAATGATTCACGCCCCCTACTCGCGTAGATGGATTGCGACGGGAGAAATACACTACGCCGCCGTCGTTTACTGGACAAAATCTACCTGGATTCCACGTAGAGCCAGGTAAAAAACGGCGGCGTAGTGTATTTCTGATACGCTACGATAATCTAATTCTCTCTGAATCTGGCCCACTGTCTGCATGCTTTTAGGATAAAAATAAAAAGTATATACGTTGCTAGGTCTTATTAAGAGTTATTTTTCACCCTTTGGTTAAAGCGGATGGCTCATTAAAACAAAATATTAAAAGCCAACAGCTACAAATACTGCAGCTGCTGACTTTTAATATTAGGACACTTACCTGTCCTGGAGTCCAGCGCCGTCTGCAGCAGAGAGACGAGCGTTCGCTCGTCTCTGCTGCTCCCCCCTCCATCCACGGTGAGGGAAACAGGAAGTGAAGCGCTCCGGCTTCACTGCCCGGTTCCCTACGGCGCATGCGCGAGTCGCGCTGCGCCCTCCGATTGGCTCCCGCTGAGAGCCGAGAGTTTCCAGCACAAAACGGGGGGGGGGGGGCCGGGAAGCTAGGAAAACACGTCTTTTGCCCGACTCTGCTGTGGCCGGAAGTGGGTGCAAATACCTGTCTTTAGACAGGTATCTGCACCCCCCTCCCCCCTGAAAGGTGTCAAATGTGACACCGGAGGGGGGAGGGTTCCGATCAGCGCGACTCCACTGTAGGATGGAGATCCGCTTTAAGAGTTAGGAGATTTATGGTAAATGTTAGAGTAAAATAAAGGGTAAGTTTACCTTTTTCACCTGCTTTGAGAGATTGAGTCTGCGCTTTACCAGTCCAGGGATTTGAAATCCCCATGGCTTAACCTCCTTGTAAAGGGTATGTATAGGAGGCATTCCAATTGGTGCGACAGCGCCGACGAATCAGAACCTGCCGAGCCTGTCCTGTCTCCTAAATGTACCTGGTAAAGGTACGTATAGTAGTTATTCTAATTGGTGTGATGGCCCCAACCAATCAGAACCTGCCTAGCCCGTCCTGTCTCCTAAATGTACCTTATAAAGGTATGTTTAGGCAGGCATTCTAATTGGTGTGATGGCGTAGACCAATCAGAACCCGCCTAGCCTGTCCTGTCAGTGCTGGAGAAGAGGGGAGAAAGCTGCGGGATTTCAAATCCCTGGACTGGTAAAGCGGAGACTTAATCTCCCACAATGGGTGTTAACAGGACTTGGGTACCGATAGATGGGGAGGGGATCCAGTGTAAGTTCTTCTTTTCTGATAAGGTGAACTTACACTTTAACCACTTAAAGCGGAGTTCCACCCTTAAAACCACTTTGTTTCATCCCATCCAGCATACTGGCGTCAGCGCCAGTATGTTGTTTTTTTTTTTTTAATGCATGTACTTACTTTATAATAAATCATTTAATTTCGGGCGCACCGCGGAATGTCGACGCCAGTATGCTGGATGGGATGAAACAAAGTGGTTTTAAGGGTGGAACTCCGCTTTAAGCCCCGGACCATTTGGCTGGCCAAAGACCAGAGCACTTTTTGCGCTTCGGCACTGCAACGCTTTAACTGACAATTGCGCGGTCGTGCGACATTGCTTCCAAACAAAATTGACATCCTTTTTTCCCACACAAATAAAGCTTTCTTCTGTGGTATTTGATCACCACTGCGGTTTTTATTCTGTGTGCTATAAACATAAATAGAGCGACAATTTTGAAAAAAAAGCAGTATTTTGTACTTTTTGCTGATTCCTGGTCAAATGCTCTCCTGGCTGTTTTCCTGCCGGGAAAACCGGTCGTGTGTACGAGGCTTAATAATTTGCATGTTACACCTTGCAGTGTGTTAATCACGTTGCTTGTGTCTGAGTACGTCACACAGAATAAAAAGAATGAATTCTGCACTGCTGACCAATAACAAATCAGATAATAGCGAGTGCGGAGAGAGAGAATTTCCAGGGACAATTAAAAATTGGCACTGTCTCTGCAAATCAGTGACAGTTGGCAGTTCATCGACACTATTCATTTGTACCCCAGTGCCTAGAGAACAGAGCAAGCCTTGTTACAAGGTCTGTCTAGAGATGTGTTATATAGTACAGTGGACTTTGTATGAACAAATTCTATTCTGATCTACATTACCCCACAGCTTGGTAAACTCAGTGAAATGTGTACGATTTTGGTGTAAAGAACATGGCTCTGCCGGCATTATAGTGCTTATTAAGTCCCGCATTTGCAGAATGAAAAAGGCAGCAAAAAATATCACGCCATTCCTTCCACGGTAGATTCGATTTGAAAGACCCTACTTAGACTTAGACTTTTCGTATGTTCATTTCTGCAATTTGCGTAATAGAAGTTTCTGCATTTTACCATCTAATTTCGTTAACAAGTTATGCACTTTGCCGAAGACCAGTTCACCTACCAGTGTGTGTGGATTGGGGCAGAGGTTTGTGGGACCATAGTAATAATCACATGCAGTAGCTGCTAATCTAAAGCCTGTGGATCTGTGGATTTTTGTCCGGAGGGCGTTGTCCGTGAACTTGTTCTGCATACAGACAGAAGAACATTTTCAGCCAACATTCACAAAACTATGGGCTAGATTCAGGATGGAGAGCGTATCTTTGTGCGGGCGTAGCGTATCCTATTTACGCTATGCCTCCGCAACTTTTACAGGCAAGTGCTGTATTCACAAAGCACTTGCTCCGTAAGTTGCGGCCGCGTAGCGTAAATGGGCCGGCGTATCCGTGCGTAATATAAATAGGGCAGGTAGGGGGCGTGTTGTATTTAAATTAACACTGACCCCGCGTAAATGACGCGCCGACCGTACTGCGCATGCGCCGGCCGTGAACGTATCCCAGTGCGCATGCTCCAAATCACGACGCAAATAGTCAATGAAAACGACGTGAACGTAACTTACGCCCAGCCCCATTCTGAATCGACTTACGCAAACGACGTACAATACGACGCTGTCCCGACGTCCATACTTAACATTGGCTGCGCCTCATATAGCAGGGGTAACTTTACGCCGGGCGCAAGCCTAACGTAAACGATGCAAATAGATACGCCGGCCGCAACTATGTTCGTGAATCGGCGTATCTAGCTCATTTGCATATTCAACGCGTAAATCGACGGAAGCGCCATGTAGCGCCCAACGCAAATATGCAACTAAGATACTACGACGTAAGACACTTACGCTGCTCGTATCTTTGCTAAATTCCAGCGTACCTTGTTTTCTGAATACAGAAAAAAGATACGTCTCGAGATACGCCGACGTATCTTCTTACTGAATCTAGCCCTTTTTTTCCTTTTTAGCACCACCTTTTGGGCAACTTCTGCTAATGTTGTGTGATGGTTAGCATTGGTTCGGAGAATACATGTTTGTACTTTGGATTTTAGTTTGACGAACTTGTGCACACACGATCGGATAATCAGACAGAACACATTTGTTGTCGGACAATTTGAGAGCATGGCTAATCCAACATTTGTTGTCGGACAATTTGTTGCGCGGTGACGTACAACACGTACGACGGCACTATAAAGGGGAAGTTCCATGCGCATGACGCCACCCTTGGGGCTGCTTTTGCTGATTTTGTGCTCTTAAAAGACGATTTGCGCTTTTCTGTCTGTTACAGCGTGATAAATGTGCTTATTCCATTACGAACGGTAGTTTTACCAGAACGAGCGCTCCTGTCTCATAACTTGCTTCTAAACATGTGTGTTTTTTTCACGTCGTCAAAGCCCACACACGACCATTTTTTACAACCTTAAAAACGACAATGTTAAAAACGTTGTGAAAAATTAGAGCATGTTCGAAGAAAAATTTGGCAATTTTTTAGATCGTGAAAATGCTCTGAAGCACACACACAATCGTTTTTAATGACATAAAAAAAACTTTTTAGAACCCGAAAAACAGTCGTGTGTACGTGGCATTAGACCTAGTACACATGTTTAGGAAATTGGATGAAATCGGGCGAAAATTACTGCTTTCCAAGCGATTGTATGATAATCTGTACACAGAGAGCTGATTATGGCAGTTCGTCCAAAATTATCCAAAGGGACAAACACGAAAAAAAATACTCGTATGATAACAGATTGTAAGATTTTCATTTAATCAGTACAGTTTTTCATCTGAAAATACAATACAAATACGCTACAATACATTACATCACTTCCGAATTTTCTGTCGTATGAGAATTTTTCTCATTTTAGCAATATTTTTATTTTCGATATGATATTAGCATGATCATTCGTGTGTACAAGGCTTAAGACAAGAAGTGTGTTTCTTGTCAGATCACCAGGTGAAGAAAAAAAAAAGGCCTAAAAAATAAAATAAATGCAGCCACCATACCTAATGCCGCGTACACACGACCATTATTCATGTCATGCAAAAAAATAAGTTTTTCTCAACGTAATTTGTAGTGATTCCTCTCAAGCCTGCCTTGCATACACACGTTCGTTAAAAAAAAATGCTCGAGCAAAGCGCGGCGACGTACAACACGTACGACGGCACTATACAGGGGAAGTTCCATTCGAATGGCGCCACCCTTTGGGCTGCTTTTGCCAATTTCCCCGTCTCATAACTTGCTTCTGAGCATGCACGTTTTTCCCCCCTCGTTAAAGTGTGCACACGACCGTTTTTCACGACGTGAGAAAAAATAGAGCAGGTCCTAAAAAAAATCGGACATTTTTTTCGTTGAGAAAAATGCTCTGGAGCATACACACGGCCGTTTTTCACGACCAATTTAAAAAATTGCATTTTTCTCGTCATGAAAAACGGGCATGTGTACGTGGCAGAAGAATTTGGAAATTGCAATATGTTGCATTTTTGCTTTGGGGTTTAAAACCACTTTAGCATTCAATATTCATATTATAATGGGTGCGGTTGGCCTGTCTGTCGCATCAGCAACTCCCAGCATGCCCTGCTAGGCAACACGCTAATTCCTTCATAGACTAATGCATTTATCATTTCTGTGCTTTTCTAACTACATGTAATTCTAACATACTTCTCCCTAGTGTCTGCCACTAATATTTTCTTTGCAATTAACATCTCCCTCTTTTTGTCTTTTAACCACTATGCTGCATTCCCTCCAGAGTAACAACAATGACCATGGAGCTATGTCGGTGAGTAATTGGCAACTAATAAACCTAAGCATGTAAAAGTTATGGATGCATTTGTTGTTGGCGGCTCGGGGTCTTATTAGTGTGAGAAAAAAACTTTACTATGTACATAACACTTACACTGTGGTCTGTGCAGTTAACAGGAGAGTCACACACTGGAATGCTGGGAGTGGATTTAAAATCCCACTATGTCAATAAAGTTGTCACAAAGATACTAGTAATTTTCTTGAAGAGAATTCAGTACCAGGTGTAACCATTAGATGGCAGTACAGAGTTCTTTCAGGTGGTAAAGGACTATACGTCTATTTGAAGAAGTACTACACCAGAAAACATTAGATGCTTTATTAACCACTTCAGCCCCGGACCATTTTGCAGCTAAAGGACCAGGCCACATTTTGCGATTCGGCACTGTGTCGCTTTAACTAACAATTGCGCGGTCATGGCAACGTGGCTCCCAAGCAAAATTGGCGTCCTTATTTTCCCACAAATGGCTTTCTTTTGGTGGTATTTGATCACCTCTGCGGTTTTTATTTTTTTAAGCTATAAACAAAAATAGAGCGACAATTTTGGAAAAAAATTCAATATTTTTTACTTTTTGCTATAATAAATATCCCCAAAAAATATACAAAAAAAAAATGTTTTTCCTCAGTTTATGCCGATATGTATTTTTTTACTATTCTACTATTTTTAAATTGATTATTGATTGGTTTGAGCAAAAGTTATAGCGTTTACAAAATAGGGGATAGTTCTATGGCATTTTTATATAAACATTTTTTTTTTACTAGTAATGGCAGCGATCAGTAATTTTTTTTTTGTGACTGCAACATTATGGCGGACACATCGGACACTTTTGACACATTTTTGTCATTTTCACAGAGATCAGTGCTATAAAAATGTACTGTTTACTGTGAAAATGACACTGGCAGTGAAGGGGTTAATCACTAGGTGGCGCTGTAGGGGTCAAGTGTTCCCTGCATAGTGTTTCTTACTGTAGGGGGGATGGGCTCTGTGTCGCATGACACTGATCTCTTCTCCGAGTACACAGAGCTGAGATCAGTGTCATTGTCACTAGTCAGAGCGGGGAGATACTTGTTTACACAAGCATCTCCCTGCTCTATACCTCCGTGAGACGATCACGGGGATTCCCGTGGTGATCAAGTCCGGCGGGACCTGCGGTCCGACTCACTCAGGGTCGCGCGGACAGGCACTTAAACTTGATGTGCCTGTCCGTGCCATTCTGCCGACGTATATATCTACATGGGCCGGTCCTTAAGCGGTTAATTAAGCCATAGGAATATCTGTTAACTTATGTCTGTGTATTGTTTTTAAGATTTACTATTTGCCAGAAAAGGTAATAATGCACAAATGGCCTACTATCATCCCTAATTCTACTTTCAGCCAAAGAATTTGTGTGTATTCAATAGAGTAGTAATAAAGGTCCTGGAAAAATCGGAGATCAGTCATTCAGCCGGACCATTTATGGTTGGATCCAGGGATTCTTTGTCCGTCTGTAGACCCTTCGCAGCCAAGACTAGCCAATTACGGCAAACGAATCAGCCAGAATTAATTTTTTTTACCGATTACTTTTGCCTTTAACCATATAATCATACTTTTTTTATTTTTACACTTTGTTTTACATTTATATTTTTTATCACTTTTATTCCTATTACAAGGAATGTAAACATCCCTTGTAATAGGAAAGGTGTGTGACAGATCCTCTTTATGGAGAGATGTGGGGTCAATAAGACCCCACATCTCTCCTCCAGGCTGGAAAGCATTAGATTGTGAAAAAAAATTCACCGATCTAATGCATTCAGCCGCGATTGCGGCTGTGTTTACATTCCGGGTACCGGACGTGACATCATAACGTCGCGTCCGGTCCTCCGATGGTCATAGAGATGACTGTGACCATCTGGTCAGCAGTCATCTCTATGCTTCACCAACGAGCGCCGGCCGATTCGCTCTCCGGGCCCCCGATGGCTCGGGAGAGCCCGGAGAAGCACCGGATGGCAGCAGGAGGGGGGGGACGTCCCCTCCCGCCACCTATAACAACGATCAAGCGGCGGAACCGCTGCTTTGATCGTTCTTATGGTGCACAGAATCGCCGGCTGAAGACGGCGCTCTCTGAATGATGCCTGTGGCTGCAGGCATCACTCAGATATCCCCGCACAAATTGGAGGACGTCATATGACGTCTTCCGGTGATCAAGTGGTTAATTAAGCTTAATCACTCCTAAGCTCTGTACAGCAATCTTTCAGTACGTTGTTCTTGCACATACTCTCATTATATTGTTTGGTGGCGGATCGTACATGTATGGAAAATCACATTTGGATGTCTGTACATTGCTACAGACAATAGACAAAATGCAAACCCAAGCACATGAAAACCTGATCTTCCTAATAGCAGTTGATCATTCAAAGGGCTGAGAGTTTTACAGTAAACCTATGATTAGCTCAAGCCTTCTAGACAGTTGCCATTAGTAAGGCAGAGGTTCCGGCATGCATTGGCTTGTGCTTTGCATCTGGATCTTTATAAAGAGGTGCCATGTATGTAAAAAATATGTTATCAGTTGTACCTTCGTCCCATTGAAATAGAGAGTAAAGATTGGGAGGAGGCTGTGGATCTTTGAAACTTGAGGGGTCCATTTATTTAAATAATATACAGAAAAGAATATAAGGAATGTTCCAAGATGGTTATTAAACCATATCTCACAACAAGATTAAAAAGATCATAAGCTATGGTATTTTTTAACATGGTTGTGAGTTATGTTTTTTATTACCGATAGGTAGGCCATCCTTGAACACCCCTTATATTATTTTCTGTGTATTGTTGTTATTTTGGGTTGATGACCTAATGCAGGGGTCTCCAAACTTCAAACGAAGGGCCAGTTTATTGTCTTTCAGACTTTAGAAGGGCCAGACTGTGGCCAGCGGGGGCAGAAAATGTCCTGGGCTTGGCATTAGTGAGAATAAATATGGCCTCAGGGTTGGTGGTCAGTAGGAGGAGGGGTAGTGACCCTATTAGTAGGAGGAATAGTATTCCATCATTGGTATCAGTGGAAGAAATAGTGCCTCCTTGTTGGTGTCAGTGGAAGGAATAGTACCTCATATCAGTGAGAGGAATAGTGCCCGAGGGCCAGATAAAGGCTAGCAAAGGGCCACATCTGGCCCTCGGACCGCAGTTTGGAGACCCCTGACCTAATAGTATATGGCTATATTCAGCCTTTATGTTGTTTTGTTATCCCCTTTTCCCTCTCCGCATCTGAATTTGTACTTAGACCTCAATTCCTGAAGTTGAGCTAGGAACCATACCATCTTATACCTGATCCATAACTATGGTAGATGGTTATACGTGTTATTGGAGCAGACATGCCCAAGACCAAATTCAAGAATAGGCCATTATTGCCAATGAGCTGTGGAAGATGTAAGGTAACGTGCTAGCATTTTATTCATGTCGGCAGGTGCAAGTTATACACATCTTTCGAAATCCATTCTTGATTGGGGTTGTAAAGGTTCGCAGATTATTAAAAAAAAACAAAAAAAAAAACATATCATACTTACCTCCACTGTGCAGTTAGTTTTGCATAGAGTGGCCTTGATCATCCTCTTCTGGGGTCCCACGGCAGCTCTCACGGCTCCTCCCCACAAGAGCTAACCCCCTCTGGGAAGTGCTCTGCCAAGGGGGTTAGCTTGCGGGCGCGCTCCTGTGCCATACAATTGGTGTCCATAGACTCGGCTCCTCCCCCCGGCGGCCGCATCATTGGATGTGATTGACAGCAGCGGGAGCCAATGGCTGCGCTGCTATCAATCATCCAATGAAGAGCCGACTGGGGGAAAGCAACGCGAGATCGCGCCCATGGAGATTCGGGGCTCAGGTAAGTAAAATGGGGGTGGGGGGGGACTGGTGACTGCAAGGTGTTTTTTCACCTTAATGCATAGGATGCATTAGGGGAAATAACACAAAGTTTACAACCCTTTAATTCATACATTTATGACCAGGGCTAATTCTACAGTAAAAATGAATCTGCTAATAACTCTCCTGGAGTGAGGAGCAAGCACAGCTGAAGATCTTGCAGAATTTGACAATTCCGGGAATGTTAGATTCTTAGTGCCCCCCATTAAGCTCTGTGGTTCTTTTCCACCACACCATATGTTCTAGACACAGTAGTGATTGAACACAGTGGGGGTCATGCATCCGACACCCCTGGAAGCATCAGTTTCGCAAGATCTTAAGCCAGCATCTTCTGTTCATTCCAGTAGAGACTGGTGGTGCAGGCACCAAATATTTTTTTAATAGGATTGTTTTCCAGCACCAATTTGAGCTATACCTGCTTTGTGTATTAACAGAAAAGTAGGCTGTTTTTCTTTGGAAAGATTTGGCTTTCTTTTGGTGGCATACTTTAACCACTTTCATACCGGGCCTATTCTGGCACTTCTCTCCTTCGTGTAAAAATTATATTTTTTTTTGCTAGAAAATTACTCAGAACCCCCAAACATATATGTCTTTTTTAGCAGACACCCTAGGGAATAAAATGGCGGTCATTGCAACTTTTTATCTCTCACGGTATTTGCACAATGAAATAACAAAACAGTAAAGTTAGGCCAATTTTTTTGTATAATGTCAAAGATGATGTTGCGCCGAGTAAATAGATACCTAACATGTCACTCTTTAAAATTGCGCACACTTATCTCAATACAATCAGCTGTGTGGTGGCGCCATTAACACTTGCTGCTGGTCATTATTTAAATCATAAATTATTCTCATTTTTGCTTGTAAGAATGGAAAAACCCAACTTTTGGGAAGTATGATATGTAACAAAACTGGTCATGTACACATGCTATCCGATCTGTGATATCTAGACTATATGCCCCAGTGCTGGTCATCTGGGGAACAATAGAAATATTTGTACGACAGACACATAAAATTGCAAGTGTTCATTTTGTGATCACATATTCTGTTTTCATATAAACAGTAAAAGGAATGAATGCCATTCTTTTCACATACACAGTCTGAATATTGGCAAATTAGATCTTATCCCACTAATCGCCAAGTCTTCTGGTCCATTCATGGCCACTCAAAGAGGACCTGAGGACCAAGGGACAAGGGACGAGGCATCAGTATAGGCTTCCTTCAGCTGGTAAATTCCCTATTATTGACCTATTAGGCCTTGTACACACGAGGGGATATTTCCGCTGAACATGGTCCGACGGACCATTTCAGCCGAAAAATCCCCTCGTCTGTAGGGGCAAACGGACGCTTTTTGCCGGATTCATCCGGCGGAAAAATTTCAAAGCATGCTTTGAAATAATTCCGCCGGATAGCTGGCCGTCAGATATGTCCGCTGGTTAGTACGGCAAACCAGCGGACATATCTTGCCGCACATGCGTCGTATCCTGTGAATGGATCCGACGCATGCGCGCGGAAGTGTTTACTTCCTGGTGCGGTGACGTGGCGGCGTCAACGTCACCGCCGCGTCACCACGCTGTCCGCCGGCGGGGAATTTGATCCGATGGTGTGTACAGCCATCGGATCAAAACACTCCGGCGTAAATATACGCTGTAAACGGTCCGGGGACCGTTCACAGCGGATATATTCAGCCGTGTGTACAAGGCCTAACTGTATCTATATTGAGGTAGCCATCTTGTTCGTGGAGTAGGACATTTCTTACTCCAGCATTTCTTACTCTCTGATAACAAGTGATTTAATGACTGATGGAGTAAAAAAAATAGGATTTTTGTACTTACCATAAAATCCTTTTCTCTGAAGTTCATTGACGGACACAGCACTTTCAATCTTGAACACAAAACAATTATCCATATGATAAGCGCTAAATCAAAAGAACGTTGGTGTCCAAACAATGATAAAATGCAAATAGTATTTATTGTCTATGAACACTTAAAAAGTTCCAGCCAGAGCTCCATAGTGTGAGAAAGGTTGTGATCAAAAAAGCTAGCAGGCAACATGGATGTTGGACAACAAGTCAATCAGCCTTCCGATGTGATAGCATCTCACCCACAGGCACTGCTTCTCAGAAAGGGAGAGTGGACATCTGATGACCCAAACAGTACAGTGGGAATGTAACTGTTTTACCAGACCCTGGAGAAGTGTAATGGTGAACCGACGACCGATGGGAGATGGAACCGGAGCCGCGGGGAACTCAATAGTATCGCAGTGGTAGGTCTACTATGCTGTGTCACTATGCACGTGTGTAAGCTGGCAAACAGCCTGATCGGGACGTCTCACTGATTCAGGCTGGTGGAGCCACAACGAGGCTTGGAGGCTGTGGACCGGATTGGCTGACACCAACCAATGGAAGAAGACGTGGGCGGTTTGCAAAACTGCTATGGCTCAGTCTCACTATGTGCTGGGCAGAGCGGGCTGGAACTAAAAGCTGTGCTGCCTGACGAAGGGCAAGGCTCGATACACTTTCAATCTTGACCCTAGTACTCTCCTGAAGGTGGCGATATAACCCTAAGGTCAAAATCGAAAGTGCTGTGTCCGTCAATGAGCGAAAGAGAAACAATCTTTCTCCTTCTTGTGAAGAATCATAAACTCTCACCTTGGTCTAACTGGTGATAGATAGTGTATGAATTTTCAGGGGAAGGCAAAAGATCGTATTGCACTGCAGCATGTTCTTTTACTAAAAAAGGGCTTTTTTTGGACTCTGATATATGACGCTGGAATTTATATACTTATCACAATAGTGACATCACTAAATCTCATGAGACTAACAGTTAGAAGCAGCATTGCCTTAGGTCTCCAGCTGCACATGTAGCCCTATGAGGATAAAATAACAGTGATATTGTCCAGGAGGAATTTAAGGAAAAAGGGGACAATTTTCAGGTCACGGCTCAGGAAAAAATACCATTTCTCTGTGTTCCTTAAAAAGGAGAAAATATGTCCACATTAACACACCTGAGCAGCTTTCACAAACCTAGTTCGGAAATTAACTGTGCTAACGGTATCTATGGGTAGCAACAATTAAGATTCCTCCTTTTCTTTTCTGAGCAGCATTGAAATAACCATATATACTCGAGTATAAGCCGACACGAATATAAGCCAAGGCACCTAATTTTACCACAAAAAACTGGGAAAATGTATTGGTTTGAGTATAAGCTTAGGGTGTCCATCTGCAAGCCTCGCTGTGCCTCACTGTGTTCATGTGCATGCCTCACTGTGCCCATGCCTCACTGTGTCCTTGACTAGACTTTTGTTTAACATGGGAGTATATAGAAGGGGTTCCCGGGTTTGAAAAGTCGGTGTTTCCCAGCCGTAGGGCCCCCAGACAGCAAACTGTGCACACTTGTAGAGGAGAACTGGGCCTATATGTGTGCCAAGGGGTCCAGGTGACCTACGGCCAACCGCTAACGGGTCCCCAAAGTCCGGGAGATCAGGCGCAAAAAGGTGACTCACGTATAAGCCGAGGGGAGCATTTTTAGCACCCAAAATGTTGCTGAAAAACTTGGCTTATACGCGAGTATATACGGTACATACTTTTGGGAGATTAAGTCCTTCTTTTTTCTGCGATGTTATTCTATCCCTCAGCAGGCAGTCCACCTCACTGGAAATGCATTAAAGGGTAAGTTCCCCTTTAGTAAGACGTTACATGTTACACCTGTATTTAGGGTGTAACATGTTACAATTAAGCGCCGCTGCTCTGTGAATGAATGAGCTACAAGTCCCATCTTCCACCTCGGCAGACAGCTTATATGTCTCAATGGATTGCAAGGGACATATTGCTCTTCTTACAGCTTTAAAGCAGCCCTATGGTGTCACGGGCAGAATGCTGGAGGGAACTTGTCCAGGAGCCTGACATTGTGCACATCATCCACTGAGCGCAGGTGCAATGTCCTGCAGGCTCCTAAGAAAAAAAAAAACATTTTATACCTGCAAACAGGTGCATTTATCGTTTTTAAAGGTGAACGTATTTTAAAGGTGAACGTATCTCTGGTCACAATTTAAAACATCAAATCTGTAACACTTTTCACCACAAATAAAACAAGGTAAAGGACAAATGGGACTCGAATGTGCCACACAGAGAAAAGAACAATGTACAATATGTAAAATCATAAACCGCTTTATTGAACAAATAAAAATAAAAGGACAGAACCATTTTGTATTCATAAAACATAGCCGCTCACTGTATCACTCGGCCCTGCCCCCTGACGCGCCACGTCTTTGGATGTGATTGACAGCAGCGCAAGCCAATGGCTGCGCTGCTTTCAATAAACCAATGAATGAGCCAGGAAGACGGCCGAGAAGCCTGCTTGTTCAAGGCACGGGACTTTCGAGGGGTCAGGTAAGTAATCGGGGGTCCTGGGTGGGGCCGCTAATACTCTTATGTTTTTTCACCTTAATGCATAGAAAAAACATTTACCTTTCAACCCCTTTAAAATACATTAATTTGCACATTGTACGTATATCAATTCTTTCTAGCCTACTCCTATTACTCTGAGCCTTAAAGTTTGTAAACTTTGTGAAGATCCCCTCACATTTACTTCCTTGAATTGTATGACACATTCTCACTATGCCCTGTGGGTGGGCATTGCTGTGTCACATATTTCACAGAGCCTGCCTTCTAAACTACAGAGGAGGAGTTTTGGGAGGTGGAGTCAGTACGGGAATCACTGCTTGCAGATAGCAAGATACCATGGGATATTTAGTCCTTAGAAATTGAAAGTAAACAGCAGAGGAGAAGCTGAAAAGTCTGCAGGGAATCCAGGAAGTTGTGGAAAGAGATGACAGCAGACAGGCACCACTCTGAACATGAAAGGGGATCTTTCAAGTAAGGTTATTATATTGGATCATCAAATATAACTAGTGTTTATATTGCAATTACTGATGTTATCAAATTAAAGTGTTTGCTGTGACCATAGAACTCCATTCATATGCCAGCTAGTGACTTCTATTCATTCTGAGTCACAACAGATTTTTTTTTTTTCTCAAGGCCGCTCTTTTCCCCCAGACATGAATATGGAAGCTTAGCCTTTTCTCCGGGATGGGATTAATTTGCCAGGAATACAGTAAATGTCACCAGAGTCGAGAATGAATTATGTGGAATACAATGACCTTTCTCTAGCCAAGCTCAGAGTGGGGTGTTTGCTTGCGCTCCGGCTCAGGTTTAATATTATGCGCTGATGAGAATGTGATAAAGCCACGCATACATATTTTAAGCATGAGCGGAATGAATTACTGGCACAGGGAATCTTGTCACTGCAAATCTCCACTTGCCTCTCTGCGGTTTGTCTAATCTTTCAGAGGCTCACATAAGATATTCCATCCAAATTCGAATCTTTTATTTGCAGAGAACAATATTATCCCGACGTTTGGTTATTGCCCGCCAGTTCAGCTAAGATTCAAAGCTTTAGGGATGAGATATCCTTAAATGAAGGGTTAAATCTTTCTATAGCCAGTATTCCCATATTGGAAAGCATTATAGCTTCTTATCAGTGGGAATAAATATGACTTTGTATTCTGCTCCTTGCAGATTTGCCAAGAGCAACATATCCCGGGTTCATGTCGCCCCCGACCGCAAGGCTGTTTGTCAGCATGTGTCTCCAATTTGATTTATATTTGAAGCTCCTATGATTTCAGTGTAGTGTTTCTGTATTAAGTTCTGCCAGAACAGAAGATAAGGCCATGCTTGTGTATAGATGAACTGTCATCAGACCATTTACACATGCTGATTGCACATTGCTATCGACCTCTCTCTAAAAACAATTCTATATATTGTTGTTCTATGCTGATTGCTCTTTATCTTGTTGCGACCTGTAGCAAGTGACTCAACCTCTTCATTTAACAAGAACAGTCTGAATATGAATGATTTTCTAGTCTTCCAAGTGATAGAAGCCCTCCATCAAAATAGTCACTAGCAAAACAATGCAGTCTGGGGGTCTTTTTTAACGTCCAACTCAGGGCAACTACAAAAAACGTACCTGCATAAAGGTAAAAAAACTTCAGCCTTTACAATCACTTTAACCAATTAAGGTCCGCCTCCTGCACATATACGTCGGCAGAATGGCACGGCTGGGCACAGGCACGTACACGTACGTTGCCTTTAAGAGCCTAGCCGTGGATCGCGCGCACAAAAAAGAGCTCTTGCCTGCAATGCAAAGGTTAACCACTTAAGACCCATACCAATATGCAGGTTAAGGACCTTGCCCCTTTTTGCGATTCAACGCTATATTTTATGGCATTTGTATTAATATATATATTTTTTTACTACTAATGGCAGCGATCAGCGACTTTTTTTCGTGACCGTGACATTATGGCAGACACATCGGACAATTTTGACACATTTTTGGGACCATTGTCATTTTCACAGCAAAAAGTGCTATAAAAATGCATTGTTTACTGTGAAAATGACACTTGCAGTTTAGGAGTTAACCACTAGGAGGGGGCGCTGTAGGGGTTAAGTGTGACCTCATATGTGTTTTTAACTGTAGGGGGGCGGGGCTGGACATGTGACGTCATTGATCGTCTTTCCCTATATCAGGGAACAGACGATCAATGACACTGCCACTGTGAAGAACGGGGAAGGTTTGTTACACTTGCCTCTCCCCGTTCTTCAGCTCCTGTGACCGATCGCGGAGCACCGTCAGCGATTGGGCCCGCGGTCACGAAGCTTTAGACCAGGTCGCGCCCAATCCACGGCTAGGCTCTTGAAGGCAACGTACATGTACGTGCCTGTGCCCAGCCGTGCCATTCTGCCGACGTATATGTGCAGGAGGTGGTCCTTAAGTAGTTAGTGATTGTAAAGGCTGAAGTTTTTTTTACCTTTATGCATTCTATGAAGGAGGTAAAAAAAAAAACCTGTGTGCTGCCCCCCCTCCCCCACACACACAAATACTAACCTGAGCTCTCTCTCGATCCAGCGATGTACACAAGAGCCTCGGCTATCCCAGGACTCCCTTTCCTTATTGGCTGAGATAGTAGCGGGAGCGTTTGCAACTTATAACATCGAAATGAAATATATAACACCAGTATGTCAAGAAAAAATAAACAACATTAAAAAACAAAATCACTGAGTTGGAAAACGGATCACCCCCTTATGTCAGTATTTTGTTGAACCACCTTTTGCTTTAATTCCAGCCTTTAGTCTGTTGTGTTATGTCTCTACTAACTTTGCACATCTAGACTTTGCACTATTTGCCCACTCTTCTTTGCAGAACTGCTCAAGTTCAGTTAAATTTGATGGTGACTGTTTGTGGACTGCAGTCTTCAAGTCATTCTACAGATTTTCAATGGGGTTTAAGTCTGGACTCTGACTTGGCCATGCAAGGACATTCATCTTTCTCCTTCACTGTGTGGTCATTCTTGCTGTTTGCTTTGGGTCATTGTCATGATGGAAGGTAAACCCTCTTTCCATTGACAACTTTCTGGCAAAGAGCAGCAAATTTTCCTCAAGAATTTGATGCATTTTGCCCTATCTATTTTTCTTCTATCCTGACAAGTGCTCCAGTCCCTGCGGCAGAAACACCCCCATAACAGGACATTACCACCTACATGCTTTAGAAATGGTGTTATTTAGATGGTGAGCTGTATTGGATTTCCACCACATATATCGTTTGGTGTTGAGGACAAATACATTTTAGTCTCTTCTGACCATAATACCTTTTCCATGTGGCTTCAGAATCTTCAAGTTGCGTTTTAAGGTGGTCAGATGAGGCTAAAATTTAATTATTTGGCCTCAACACCAAACATATGTCTGGCAGAAATCCAATACAATGTGATGTGAATGTAAGGGTAGATTTAGACATGCGTCTAAATGTCCCTTGCCTCTGAAGCCCAATCCATGTTCACATTGCGCTCCAGGAAGCAAAGTAACACTTCCTCACGGCCTGTTTCAACCCCCAAAAAATGTGTGTGCATTGCACGTGTTTGTCCCGCTTCCCTATTGACCTGAATGTGTAGCATTTGACGGGCTTGCTGCCAACCAATCTCTACATGTCGGGTCAACTTGGGCACAAAGTATCACTACCTCATCATGTAAACATGCCCATTTGCTGCCTATTGTAGCTTAAAGCGACATCAAAGCTTTGTTTTAAAAAAAAGTTCAAATGACAAACATATCATACTTACCTGTTCTGTGTAATGGTTTTGCACAGAGCAGCCCCGATCCTCCTCTTATGGGGTCCCCTGCTGGAGCTTTAGGCTCCTCCTCTTCAACAAGCAGTTTTTCCTGGAGGCACCCACGCATGCTCGCTCCTGAGCTGCCCTGTGTGCGTTTTTTGACACAGAGCGGGCATATCGGCCCGCCGCCCGCTCAGAATTCGGTTGACAGCAGGGGGAGCCAATGGCCCCCACTGCTATCAATATGCCCAGGGAGGAGGGAGACAGCGGTGAGAGTTGCTGCTCTAGTGCACATCACTGGATCGGATCGGGCTCAGGTAAGTATAAGGGGGCTGTGGTGAGTTTTGCAGCACAGGTTTTTCACCTTAATGCATATCGGTGGAAAACCTTAAGGCTTTACAACCTTTAACGAAGAGTTTGGCAAGTAGAAAAAAACATGACTCAGCCGCAATTTTTTGCTGCCCCCAAAACCCCCGCAGGTCTAAGGCTCCATTTGCACTTGACATTTTGGGATCTTGGGCAGAATCGCAGCAATCTCAAAACACACTGCAATTGCAAAACGCAGGTTTAGTTGCCATTTTCAAATAAAACCAAAGAGTTTCCAAGCTCGACTTACCAACCAGCCTGCGACCAACCGAATTAACCTGTCTAACAGTATTAAAAAACAGAGGTTTAGTTGCACACATTTGCAAATACATGCCTAAGCTGCAGGCCCTGTCAAGGCACCCTGTATCCTGCAGGGTTTAACTCTAAATTTGGAGAGTCTCCACAGTGGGAGCACATCTATTCTAATGGATAGATGAAGGGAAGATGACTGGAGGGAGCCCAACCCTCCTTTAAGGCGCAGGAACACACTAGACACCAAGCACATTGCACATTGACAGTAAAGGTGCTAGTGCGTTGTCTGACCAATATGTCAACAATACAAAAAAAGGTCACTACCCCCACCTATAACTGGTCTAACTGAGAGTGACCTTTTTTTGTTTAGTTGCCATTTTCTTCAATGCATCTATAACGCAGTGCATTTTTCCACGATTTATCGCACGGCATATCACATGGCATGAAGCTTGTCACCAAAAATAATCTCCTGCTCTTTTTTTGGATGACAAGCTTCACGTGATGCGATTTTCCATGCGACAATCATGGCAAAACCACACCGCATTTTAGAGGCCATTGCAAATAATGTCACCTGAATCTGCATTTTGCGATTGTTGTGCCTTTTGAGATCACGGGCAGAATCGCAGTGAGAGAGAGAGATCCCAAACGCAGTGTAATTTGTGAGTGCCATATACAGTACATACATGCAGTAAATAATACTACAGTGGTGAAAGGCTCATTGACGCAAACTTGAGAAAACCCCAGTTGAAGACACGTATGTCGTAACGCGTAGGGTGAAGGGAGACGTACACCGGGATTGCCGTGATACCAGCGCGGTGCCGCTGTGTTATATGCTCATTTTACTTCTGTGTTTGTAAGTGCAAATTTTTATTCATTAAAACTCCTGTGTATCAATGTTAATGCACTATTGGAGGTCCTCTTTCCTGTTTTTATCCCACCTCTGAGACCCAGATCATACTATCCATATTACGGACACCAGGAACATCAGGGAGATAACCAGCAGTGGATCTGCACATTGAGGTCTCTTTTTAGCCGTTTAGAGGTGAGAGTTCTGGGAGACCAGAGTGTGTGTATGGTGAAGTGCACATCTTTCACGGAACTAGTGGGTATCCTGGAACACCTCTATAACATCATGGACTCTGTTTGCACTTTATAGTATTTGGCACTATTGATTTATATGTCACTTGCATCACTCTGCCTACCATATCCAACATTTGTTGGTCGTATGCACTTTGCGCAATTACTTTCTCTTTACAAAGTACTGGGGAAGCCTGAAATATTTCTTCAAATGCTGTTGGCCGAAAGCAGTTAAGCCTCGTACACACGACTGGTTTTACCGTCAGGAAAACTGCCAGGAGAGCATTTGGCCGTGTGTATGCTCCCTAGCAGTTTTCCCGTCAGGAAAACAGCCGGGAATCATGATGGGAAAATAGAGAACCTGCTCTCTATTTTCCCGTCGGGATTCCCGGCAGAGTGTTTTCTGCTGAGAAAACCAGTCATCTACTGTATATGCTTTCCTGTCCGAAGGTAAACCCACATATGCTCAATAAGCCTTTGACGCATGTGCGGTAGCTTACAAGGCATAGTGTAGGGTGTAGCAAGATGGCAGCGACGGCATCGAATGTGACGAACGCCGGCTCGTCGTAGTCGATGACGTCACCACGTTCTTGCCATTTAAAAGAACGCCGGTTCTTTTGAATGGCCGTCTGTATGCACGGCTTGCCAAGAAAAGCTTACCGGGAATCCCATCAGGAAAACCAACGTTTTTTTCCTGACGGGATTCCCAGCCGTGTGTACAGGGCCTTCGCAGGGAATGAAATGTCTGGTGCATGTTATACCTAAAGTATACTGTTGCCCAAGTTGCAAGACAATACATTTACACGTTTTAGATATTCATATAAATCTATACCTGGGTACAGATTAGAAAGGTATTTTATTGTCATGTTAAAATCAGGAAAAAAATTTACTGTTATTGGGCAGATGTCGAAAAAAGAAAAACTCCAGGTCTGGCTGCAATACTCGCCTCCTTTCCAGCACTGTCACTTTCCTGTCTTCCTGGTTGAATGACCCTGGGTAATATTGACCCTATTGGCGTCACAACGTCACCCTGCACTCACAGGAAAGTAATGCAAACAGTGCCACTGATGTCATTATGACAACGCCATTTCGTTCATCATCAAGGACCACCTAGCACTGGAGAAGTGCCAAATCAAACCGGGTATGAAAGGTAGATGTTAGACACACTGGGGGCGTCCAGGAGTTGGGAGAGGGGACAGTAAGGAGCCTTTCACACTGGGGCGGGAAGTGTGCTGACAGTATAGCAGGGCTATTTTTAGCGGCACTATACCGTCGGAATTGCGGCAGTATTCGGCCACTAGCGTTCTAGTTTTAACCCCCTCTAATGGCCGAAAAAGGGTTAATACTGTCCGTAGGGTTGTCCCGATACCACTTTTTTAGGACCGAGTCCAAGTACCGATACTTTTTTTAATGTACTCGCCGATACCGAATACCGATACTTTTTTTAAATGTGTCCCCAAATGCAGCCATGTCCCCCCACATATATCCAGCCATGTCCCCCCACATATATCCAGCCATATCCCCCCACATATATTGCAGCCATGTCCCCCCACATATTGCAGCCATGTCCCCCCACATATTGCAGCCATGTCCCCCCACATATTGCAGCCATGTCCCCCCCATATATCCAGCCATGTCCCCCCCATATATCCAGCCATATCCCCCCACATATATTGCAGCCATATCCCCCCACATATATTGCAGCCATATCCCCCCACATATATTGCAGCCATGTCCCCCCACATATTGCAGCCATGTCTCCCCACATATTGCAGCCATGTCCCCCCACATATTGCAGCCATGTCCCCCCACATATTGCAGCCATGTCCCCCCCATATATCCAGCCATGTCCCCCCACATATATCCTGCCATGTCCCCCCACATATATCCAGCCATGTCCCCCCACATATATCCAGCCATGTCCCCCCACATATATCCAGCCATGTCCCCCCACATATATCCAGCCATGTCCCCCCACATATATCCAGCCATGTCCCCCCACATATATCCAGCCATGTCCCCCCACATATATCCAGCCATGTCCCCCCACATATATCCAGCCATGTCCCCCCACATATATCCAGCCATGTCCCCCCACATATATCCAGCCATGTCCCCCCACATATATCCAGCCATGTCCCCCCACATATATCCAGCCATGTCCCCCCATATATTGCAGCCATGTCCCCCATACCTAGTAGATGATGATGATGATGCTTCTGCCGTGTTAATCAGCGTGCATTACAGCGCGCATTACAGGCAGCTTTCGTTTGAATAGTTGTAATCCCCGCCGCGCCATGTATAGACACTCTCCCTTTCTCGGGATTTGACAGATCCGTCCAATCCCGAGCAAGGGGGAGTGTCTATACACGGCGCGGCGGGTATTACAACTATTCAAACGAAAGCTGCCTGTAATGTTCCCCGCACGGGGATTAACGCAGCGTCTTTGCGGTATGTGGCGGCGGAGGAGGGGAAGGATTCTATTCAGGCATCGGGGGCATTTGCAGGAGTACAAGTACTCCCGCAAATACTCGGTATCCGTCCCGATACCGAAACTGGTATCGGTATAACCCTAACTGCCGGCAATGCAGAGGCGCATTGCCGGCGGTATTACAGCGGTTTCCCATTGCTTTCAATGGGAAGGAGCGGTGGAGAAACAGTAAACACACCGCTCTTTCACCGCTCCAAAGATGCTGCTAGCAGGACTTTTAGAGCGGTCTTGCTAGCGCACCGCTCCAGTGTGAAAGCCCTCGGGCTTTTACACTGAGACTGCAGGGCAGGAGTTCTTCAGGCGCTATTTAGGTGCTATTTTTATCGCTAAAACACCTGAAAAACTCCTCAGTGTAAAAGGGGTCTTAGCCAGGAGTTGGGTTTGTGTCACAATTATTTACTGTATGTTGTATCAATTGTTTAATCAAAGTGTAGTTTATCTTTAAACTCAGTTCCTGGCCCTGGGGAAATGCGTTTTTCCATGTATAGGATTGGCTTCTTAGCCTAGTTCACCCTTGCATGGGTTGGGAACACTCACAAAATTGGACGCATTCCCAACCCACAAACGTGCTGCACTTTAGCGGACGAGCGAGGGTGGCATTAATTCTTGATGGAACTCCCACGCATCTGAAAATGTAGTGGGTTTTCACACGTGCCACATCGCATGGTGGCAGACTCGGTGTTGTGCGATTTGAAAAAGAGACTTTTTTTAAATCAATTTTCCGTGGGTAGGGCAGCCCAGTGAAATGAATGGGCTGTCTACCCACAGGACGCAGATGTGTGAAGCGAGCTTTATTTGTCATTTCATTTTAGGGAACTGTAGATAGCCAGTATGCCTCTGTTTGCTGACTGCATAAAAAAATGGTTTATGTATTAAAGACCGGCCTCACTTTTAATGGCTAACTCAACATTTGAGTGGATTGGATTTTCAGAGAAAAGCACATTGGTCAACATTTGTCCTATAGTTTTTGTCCATACTGACCTTACTTTTGTTGTCGTCTTTTATTCCTTGGTGACCTTTTCAGCAGCACTCCAACAGCCTCCCCATTTACTGGGATATTCTACTGGCATCAGCAAGTTTAAACCGATACATTGAAATGATCACTTTAAAGAGTAACTCCACTTTGGCTCAGACAAAAGCGAATGGCTCTGGGTGATCTATGTGCATTGCAGGGATTTTAATAAACTTTATTGCAGATTCCTACTTTTTTCTGCTCTGAAGAAAAGCTGTTTGTTTGACGCAGCCCAATGCAGGCTGATTCTGAATGGAGGCACCTGGTTTATTATAATCACCTGGTGCACTTCCAGTGTTCTGGTGAGAAAAGTCGCTGTATCTCTACCCCTCCAGAAGTAATATTTACCTTTATGCCGCGTACACACGATTGGAAATTCTGACTGGAAAACCGTGAGGATTTTTTTACTACTGAATTTTGGCTCAAATTTGTGTTGCATACACACGGTCACACAAAATTCCGACCGTCAAGAACGCGGTGACATACAACACTACGACGAGCCAAGAAAAATTAAGTTTAATGATTCTGTGCATGCATCAACTTGATTCCGAGCATGCGTGCTTTTTTGTGCGTCAGAATTGCATACATTTCCGACAAGAACTTTTCCCGTCGAAAAATTTGAGATCTAGCTCTCAAATTTTTGCTGTCAGAAATACCGACAGAAAAAGTCAGATGGGGCCTACACACGGTCGGAATTTTCTGCCAAAAGCTCACGTGGAACTTTTCTTGTGGGAAATTCCAATCGTGTGTACTTGTAATATCTAACCCAAAAGGAAATCTCTGTTGCAGAGATGCCTAAAATCTGACTTGTACCTTAGGCTGCATTCACACCTGAGCGTAGGCGGCAGCCGGCGTATTGCGGCGACATGTCATTGACGTATTGTCCTCGCGATTTGCGGCAACAAGTCGCTCCTTGTTTTTCGCTGGAGGGGTGATTTTAACATTTTTGGCTATTGCCGAACGCCTGATACGCCTGAAAAAAGGGTCCGGGACTTGTTTCAAGCTTCAGGCGTTCGGCGTAGAGATGTGAACCATCTCCATAGCCGACAATGTTAATTCGCCCCTCCAGCATATTTCAGGCTGCTACAGCGACAAAACGCCTAGGTGTGAATGCAGCCTAAGTGAAGACTGTGGAGTTGGAGTTGATTTACTAATTTACTAAAGGCAAATAGACTGTTCACTTTGCAAATGCAGTTGCACTCTGCAAGGCAATTGGCTACAGAACCTAAATGAGGGGAAGTTCTGCTGACTTTCATCAACCAATCATGTGCAAGAAAAACTTTTTTTTTTTTTCTTAAATTTTCCTTGCAAGTGATTGGGTATTCTTTGCAAAGTGAAGCTTTACCTAATTTCTTATGCCGTGTACACACGATCATTTTTCGGGTTGTAAAAATTACGGGTTTTTTTTATGTCATTAAAAGCGATCATGCGTGAGCATTTTTCAGGTTCTGAAAAACAACCAAAAATAATTCGAACATTCTCTATTTTTTAACTACATTTTTAACGTTGTCGTTTTTTGGGTTGTAAAAAATGGTCGTGTGGGGGCTTTAACGACATGAAAAATCCGCGCATGCTCAAAAGCAAGTTATGAGACGGGAGCGCTCGTTCTGGTAAAACTAGCGTTCATAATGGAGATAGCACATTCATCACGCTGTAACAGACTGAAAGGCGCGAATCGTCTTTTACTAACACAGAATCCGCTAAAGCAGCCCAAAGGGTGGCGCCATCTGAATGGAACTTTCCCTTTTTAGTGCCGTTGTACGTCACCGCGCTTTGCTAGAGCATTTTATTTTCACGATCGTGTGTAGGCAAGGCTGTTTTAATGATCAAGTTGAAAAAAAAAATATTTCTAGAGCCTAAAACACATTTTTTACAACCCGAAAAATGATTGTGTGTACGCGGCATTAGGCTCTGGAGCAAATTCACTTGCAAAGTGCAACTGCACTTGAAAGGTGAACAGTCTATTTGCTTTTAGTAAATGAACCCCAGTGAGCCAATCACAGAAGCATGAAATGACATTCTTGGAGGCATTGGTGTATAGAACACCTTCAGGGTGCCATTATAAATAGAATTTTACAGAAAATGACAGTCCTGGGATTGAAAAAGAAATGTAACTTTGTGCTAATACATTTTTTTATTTGCTATATTTGTTTTTTTTTACAAAAGTGGAGTTACCCTTTGAATGCAATAGAGTTTCATGGGAGATATGATGAGGGTCAGCTAGATATATTGAGGAAAGGTGCAGGAACTTGAGGATAAGTTACATGAATCAGACTATAATCAGTGGTGTATGTAGTGATACGATGTCAGAGGAGGTAACATCACATTGGATGGGAACTCTGGCATCGGACACTCCCAGAAGTGAATGCTGAAAAATCTTTCAGAGATAGCAGCGCTATCAAGGAAAGTAAACGCATCTGTCCTGTTCTCCTACCTGGAGGTGCGCAGTAGTGTGTTCATCTGTCTTCTGCCCCCCTGCTTTTTAAATGTGAAGATTTACAAAACACAGGGAGGGGGGGGTCGATTTATTAAAGCCAAATACAGTGGAACCTCGGATTACGAGCTTAATCCGTTCCAGGAGAATGCTCGTAATCCAAATCACTCGCATATCAAAGCAAGTTTCCCCATTGAAGTCAATGGAAACGAAAATTATCATTCCGCATTGACTTCAGACTATACAATACCGCATGCGACCAGAGGTGAGGGGGGTGCCAGAGAGCCTCAAAAAATGCCTGAAAGGCCCAAGGACACCTTTGCAAACCTCGGAAAGACTCCGTTCCCGAGATTTGCCTAGGTCAGCCGAGCTGTCCTCGGGCCTTTCCGTTCATTTCCGAACAGCTGCCATCGGCGCCGTTTGGCTTGGCTCCGGTGACCCCCCCCATCTCAGGTCAAACGCAGTACTGCACACTGCTTTGGCCTAATTCGTGCTTGTTTTTTTTGCAAGAAAAAACGAGTTACGATTTTTAAAAATACAGTGTTTGTATTGCGAAACGCTCGTTAACCACGTTACTCGCAATCCGAGGTTCCACTGTAGGCTTGTTGACTTAGCATAGTGAATGAGGTGAAGCTCTACTAACTTTCATCGTCCAATCATGTGCAAGCAAAAATTGTTTTTAACCACTTGCCACCAAATCACGTATTTGGTATGGCATTTGACTTCAAGAAGTTGCAGCTACAGGCATCACTCCCCTAGCATTTTTTTTTTTGGAGCCGACGATTGGCTCTCTTGTCTCTCGCCTAGCATTTTTTTTTTTTTGGAGCCGACGATTGGCTCTCTTGTAATAGCAACCGGAGTGGCTAACTGGCCACATGATTACTATTACAAGCAGCAAGAGGGGACTTACCCTTCCCTGCCTCCCTTCGCCGTTCTCTCGCCGTTCTCTCAGACCCTTCAGTCCTACCGCACTAGCACGCAAAGGCAAACGCGTGCATCAGTTCTGCACACAAGCAGCAATCGTCCCACACATGTGAGGTATGCCCACGAATATCAGATCATGGGCAGTAATTCTAGTACCACCACTCCGGGGGTGTCCATCTGCATGCCTCATTGTGCCTCACTTTGCCCATGTGCATGCCTCACTTTGCCCAATACCTCACTGTGCCTCACTGTGTCCATGCCTCACTGTGTCCATGCCTCACTGTGCCCATGCCTCACTGTGCCCATGAATAGATTTACTTTTAACATGGGAGTATATAGAAGGGGTGCCCGGCTTTGAAAAATCAGTGCTCCCCGGTCGTAGGTCCCCCAGATAGCAAACTTTGCACACTTGTAGAGAAAAACTGGGGCTACATGTGTGCTAAGTTTCGGGTCCAGGGGACCTACGGCTGGGAGTCTATGGAAGGGGTACTTGACCTACGGCCGGGGTACTTGTAGAGGAGCTACACGTGTGCCAAGTTTCGGGTCCAGGGAACCTATGGCCGGCCGGTACCGGGTCCCCAAAGTTACTGGAGAAATTACCGTTTAACATGGGAGTCTATGGAAGGGGTGCCCAACTTTGAAAAAAAAACATGGGAGTCTATGGAAGGGGTGCCCGGGTTTTCTAAAATCGGTGCTCCCTAGCCGTAGGTCCCCCGGACAACAAACTTTGCACACTTGGAGGAAGAGTGGGGCTACATATGTGCCAAGTTTGGGGTTCAGGGGACCTACGCCCAGCCGGTACCCGGTCCCCAAAGTCCGGGAAATCAGGTGCAAAAAGGTGACTTGAGTATAAGCGAGGGGGGCATTTTCAGCACAAAAAATGTGATGAAAAATTTGGCTTATACTCGAGTGTATATGGTAATGTTTGTGGGTTCTTAGTAATTTTCTAGCAAAAAAAAAATGATATTCATATGGAAATAAAAAGTGCCAGGAAATGCCTGGTCTTCAAATGGCTAATATTTTCCTTTCATGCGGGGTATTCTATATACAGTGAATTTTCTTCATATTCACTAAGTGAAATTTCCCTTTGCAAAGTGGACATGTTCTACTCCTTTAGTAAGTCAGCCCTAGTATCTGTACTAATTTCATACTTGATTGTCAGTTGATAGTGGCAGACCTTTGGTGTTTAGCTAAAATGTCACAATTGATGCAAATAATAACACCTCTGGGCCTGTTTTTACTAGGCTTACTTGTGGGGCGACAGCAGGACGAGGGGGCAACACTTATCCACAACATTTCCAAACTTTTTACAGCTTCTCATATTTTTCTTATGTGACCTAAAACGGAAATACCTTTTGAAGAACTGGGGGTGGAAGGAGGAACAGAGACTGTTCGGAAGAGTCAGAAGGCTCACTACAGTTCAGCGAACATGAGATCACCTCCCTTTTAGTTTGTTCGGTAGGCTATACAGTTGAAAAGTAGCTGTATACAAAAACCAGAAGGCAGATGGCCTCCACTGTAGATTCTTGTTTTTCAACATAAAAAAATCTTGTGACAAGTGGCGCTTGTAACCTTTGACCTGTCAAAGGGCACCCTGGTTTTCACATGACTAGAGGGCAACATAATGTCAAAATTCAGCTCTGATCACCTCTTGGTGTTCTCTATGAGGGATTTTCTGTCTAGGACATCCCCTAAGGACTCACTGAAGTTCCTCTACTGAGAAATATGCAGATTAGCTGGCCTTGGGCTAACTCCCTGTATCAAATAATACCACCATTGTTATGTTAAATAAAGTGTCAATCAAGTTCTGACCTGGAGTTTACATATAGTACACCTACTGTGTGTGTGTATATATATATATATATATATATATATATATATAATCTTCACTCTACATTGCCTAATAACCGCATGATATTGCCGGTATGTTTTACTTCAGTATGAAAACTTTTCAGTGTTTTGGGTGAGCTAAGTTAGCAACGTATATATATATATATTTTTTTTTTTTTTAAGTACATTCCATTGCATGGTCAAGGGGTTTTAGTGGCCAGTAGTTCTTTAACCACTTGCTTACTGGGCACTTAAACCCCCCTCCTGCCCAGACCAGCTTTCAGCGCTAATGCAATTTGAATGACAATTGCACGGTCATACAACACTGCACCCAAATTAAATTTTTATCATTTTTTTCCCCACAAATAGAGCTTTCTTTTGGTGGTATTTGATATAAAAAAATTAAATACAGATTTTTTTTATATATTTTTTTTATATTTTGTTGTAAAATTTTGCAAACGGGTATTTTTTATCCTTCATTGATGTACGCTGATGAGGCTGCACTGATGGGCACCAATGGGGTGGCGCTGGTGGGCACCCATAAGGTGGCACTGGTGGGCATTGATGGGTGGCACTGATGGGTGGCACTGAAGGGCATTTATAGGTGGCACTGTTGGGCACTAAAAAGTGGCACTAATACGTGGCATTGATAGGTGGCAGTGATGGGCACTGATAAGTTACACTGATAGGTAGCACTGCTAGGTGGCACTGATGAGGCACTGATTGGCACCACTGGTGGGCATTGATAGGTGGCACTTGTGGGCATTGATAGGTGTCACTGGTGGGCACTTGCAGGTGGCACTGGCAGGGGGTACTGGTGGGCACACATGAGGCAGAATTGCCTCTTTCTCTTCGGGACCAATGTCCCCTACAAATAAGCCGGTGATCGGCTTTTTTTTCTCCTTGCGTTGTCAGTGCGAGGAGAAAAAAAAAACGATTACTGGCTTTTGTTTACATCACGTAATCAGCTGTCATTGGCTGACAGCTGATCACGTGGTAAGGGGCCGGGACTGGCCCCTTACTCGGATCTGTGATCACCCGAGTCTTAGTGACTCAGGTGATCACAGCACATGCCCTGCAGGGGTGCGCGCGAAGAGCAGGACGTCTATTGATGTCCTCCCGGCATATGGGGTTTGCACTGTAGCTGTCATTCGTCTATACTGCGGGCACCAAGTCGTTAAAGCATATTTTCTTGCATCATTTGTGAATTTACAATATTGGAAATTTGAAAGCTTTCCATTGGAATAATCGGCTAAATTTGACTTCTTGTTCTTCTCTTAGGAATGTTTGTGGTATTTTGTATGTAAACATAAATTTTCTTAAATTATTGCATGTATTTTTGCTCCTTAAAGCAGAACTTTATTAGAAAAGTGACCCGCTGGTTCAATCTCTCCCCTCCTGAGCAGAAGCCAAGTGACTATTGTTTTTTTATCAGTACCTGCATCCACTTCCACAGTCCTCACCCATCCAAGGACGACATTCCTTCCTTTGCAGGTGGCAGCACCGCATTGAGTGGGCCATGGCTCCTCAGGAAGCTACAGCCAGCTTCAAAGCCCCCCCAATTCTTACCTGAGCCCGATCTACCTCCAGCAATGTGCATGAGAGCCTCGGCACTCCAGGGACTCTTTCTCTACTCTTTCTAGACAGCAGTGGGAGCCATTTACTGGCAGCATTTTTTTTTTTTTACTATCCTAAGTTAAACAAGGGCAGAAGATTTTAAAGATGGAAAGTTAAAAAAATTACTGAAGTTCCGCTATAAGTATACTTTGGGGAGGGGGGTGACACTTTAGGGATAACTGTTCTAAAAGTATAATTATCTTTTTAAAATTTCACTAGCTTCTCCTTGACATAAAAATAGAAGATATAAATGATGGGTTATGAAAACAAAATGCTTAATATTAGTTTAATATTAGTTTAATTACTTTGGTATCTATGCAATATTTAGAAATGTAAACTGAACAGTTTCATGACAAATTTAGCATTTGATAGAATAACAAAAAAGAGTTAAATAAACTTGTAAAGCTTAGTGAATCACGGCTGTACTGAGCAAAATATATTGTATTTATTGGCGTATAACACTCACTTTTTTACCCTGAAAATAGAAGGTAAACTGTGTCTGCCTGTTATAAGCTGGGGGCTGTGTAAAGATTTTTTCCTGAAACTTCCCTCTTAGGCCTCGTACACACGATCAAATCTGTCTGCTGGAAACGGTCTGCTAGACCGTTTCAGCAGACAGATTCGATCGTGTGTACGGGCAAACAGACGGATTTGGCCACCCGACAGATTTCAAATCATGCTTTGAAATCTGTCGGCTGGGAACCCGTCCGCCCGACATGTCTGCTGGTTAGTATGCTAACCAGCAGACATGTCTTCTCGCACACGCGCCGAATGGTTTTGACGCATGCGCGGAAGTGTTTTACTTCCTGGTGCGGTGACGTGGCGGCGTCAACGTCACTGACACGTCAGCGCGCTGTCTGCTGGCGGGGATTTTGGTTTGCTCGTGTGTACACGCGAGCAAACCAAAATGCCAGCAGACAGATTTGTACGAGGCCTTAAAGTTAGGGCGCATGTTATACACCTGTGCGTGTTATACGCCGATAAATACGGTACATTTTGTAATTGTTTACTTATTTAATTACACTTTAATTATTATGAATTATTTATATGGTGCTTGTAACTTGTAGCAGTTTACATTAGACATGTGCATTCGTTTTCGTTAGAATGCATTTTCGTCCGAAAATCGGGTATTTTCGTTATCGTTTTAACGAAAGCGCAAGAAACGAAAACCTAAAGATCCGACATAAAAAAATGCTTTATTTTCGTTTTCGTTCAGATCCGACGATTTTCGATGCTTTGTCGAATTGTTGTCGTTCAATTCCTACCTATTCACTGTATACAGTGAATATAGGTAGGAATTGAACGACGAAAATTCGACAAAGCATCGAAAATCGTCGTTTTCGGACGAAAACTTTTCCGACGAAAACGACATAAATCAAAACGATTTTCGGGAGTAACCAAATAAATTTATTTTCCAAACGAAAAAACGAAACAAAATATTCCAGTCTGCACATGTCTAGTTTACATTGGCCTGTCCTGTTGGAGCTTATGGTCTAGAAAAAAAAAATATTTTTTTACCTGATTCTTGTCAAGCCTGCCTTGCATACATCGTGAGAAGCCTGCCTCGACCGTGAGAAAAAAAAAGAGGCTTGAGAAAAGCGTGGTGACATACAATACGTACAACGGCACTATAAATGGAAAGTTCCATTCGGATTGGCGAAACCCTTGGGGCTGCTTTTGCTGATTTTGTGTTAGTAAAAGTTTGGTGAGAGACGATTCGGCTTTTCAGTCAGCATGCTTTTCAGTTTGTTACAGCGTGATGAATATGTTATCTCCATTACAAATGCTAGTTTTACCAGAACAAGCGCTCCCGTCTCATAACTTGCTTCTAAACATGCACGTTTTTTTCACGTCGTTAAAGCCTACACACGACCGTTTTTCACGTCGTGAAAAATGCCGCAAAAAAATAGAGCATGTTCTAAATTTTTACTGCCCATTTTTCACGTCATGAAAAATGCTCTGGAAAAAAAGTCGTGTGTGCGCAGCATTAGAACTGTGTTCCAGGGAGATGGACCTTCCTTTGTTCTCTGTGTCATACTGTCTTATGACTTTCCAACAATACCCTTTGAAAAATGACAGTAGTTACACATAAACAGAAAGCTGTTTACTACCAGTCTTTTACCTTTACCTGCTTGTCCATGGACATTTAAGCAACAGTTACGTATTGTCTAGTGTTGAGCAGAATATGCCATATTCGATTTCGCAATATATCTCGAATATATAGTCGAATATTCGAGATATATTCGCTAAATACGAATATTCGTGATATTTTTTGGAAATGAAATGATTGCGAAATTTCGCTATTGCGAATGCGAACGTGAATTGCGAATGCGAATGAAATTTCGAGAAATGCGGAAGGAGCACTCTGATTGGCTCAGAATATTCGTGATATTTTATAATACAAAATAATTGCGAAATTTCGAGAAATGCGGAATGGAGCACTCTGATTGGCTCAGAATATTCGTGATATTTTACAATACAAAATAATTGCGAATATTCGGCAAATGCGGAAGGAGCACTCTGATTGGCTCAGAATATTCGTGATATATTACAATACAAAATAATTGCGAATATTCGGCAAATGCGGAAGGAGCACTCTGATTGGCTCAGAATATTCTTGATATTTTATCGTAATTTCGCAAAAATGAGAAATTGATTGCGGAAATTCGACAGTAACACTCTGAAATCGAATATATGTGTTATTTTAGCTAAAAACAATATTGCGAATTTCTCGAAAATAATCGCGCGATATCGATATTGCTGAATAATCGCATTGCGATTTTTCGGCAATATAAAATGATCGCTGCAGCTACTCGGCCCAAGGTCTCTAATCATACCAGCAATGCTTTTAGACGTCAATGGGGATCTCTAGGATGTGATCTGTTCTAAAAATTTTTTTAAAAAATATGAATATTCGAAATAGCGAATATTCACCGCGAAATTCGGAATATATCGCGAATACTCGAATATGCCATATTCGAGCCGAATATTCGCAATACGAATATTCGTGAGCAACACTAGTATTGTCTATAGAAATATCGAATATGCTACTCTGGGAAAGAACATAAACATTTCTGCAACTAGTTTGATTGACCTTACTCCCAGGTGCAGTCCGCTCCGACCTTTGCATGCGGTAACACACAAGTTGGAATGTAATATGTATATACTGTAAGATATTAATGTGAGCAATAACTCATACTTCCATAGAATACCTAACATAAATGAATTACAAATTTGGATACTCGGCCATAGTTTGGGTGTTCAACCTAATTTAAGTTGCTTGCTAAAGACTCTACCGCCTTTGTCAAACGAGCTAAAGTTTCTATTATTATTTCACAGCTTGTAGTAAAAAGCTAGTGGGTAAAGGATGACCCACCTCGACAAGCTAAATTCAAAAACTGTCAATCAGGAAAACAACACAGAGAATAGGGCTTCTTACTGACCTCCCCAAATGTCACCTCATGCTGTCCTTGATTGGCACAGTCTGGCAGGGAGGATGGATGGGTCTGTCACCGGCTGGTTAATTGTGTTGCCGATTTCAGCCTGACATTAGGACTTTGAGCAGTAAGTAGCTCAATGCAAAACAAATTAGCAGATTGTAGTCATATTTCTCATCTATCTGCCTTGACTTTTCTGAATGCAGTCCATAAATCATATTGACTGACACCCTTGCAAACGATGAAAGAGCTTTTGAGGCTATAAGCATGAATCCAGGGAGCGTGGAGACCGGTAGCTTGAAGGTGGCATGGACGGATGCATGTGGCTGACCTTTTGGGAATTTTCCGGGAGCCTAATGTCTCTGGGTAACAATGGTCCGAAGAGTGAAAGCTTTTTGGCCACTATAGAAAGTATTCAGCATGTCAGCAAATTTCCTTTTCCAAGTTCCTTTGAAATATAAGAAGCTGGTCTAAGGGGTTCTTTTCTTCAGGAACTAACGTTTCAGCATTATCTGGAGAACCCACGGGACATTTAGACAACTTTGAGGGCAGGTGTTTGTTGGGCATTTTATTTGGGATATTGTTGTCTGATTATCATCCTGAGTTAGGTCATTTCAGAAAGGTTAAAGGTACTGTATTAATGTTACAGAGCAGATTGTCCAAACAAAGCAGCACTCCATAAGCTGGTTTAGCTTGGAGCAAAATACAAGCCTATAAACATTTTAGAGTGCAGGTTGGACTTTTTATAATGGCTTTTGGTGTTAGTACTTTTTATGAGATTTGTATAGACTGGAATTTGAAGGGTTTACATGGTATGTCAAACCCTCCTTTGCATATTCATGGATCGATGGCATGGAGGGCTATTGGCTAACACTCTTGCTTTATTAAATCCTGGGGTTTAATCCCATTAAGGGCATTATCTGGATAGTGTTTCTAAGTGCTATATATAGGAGATAATGGCCTTTGAATTCAGATGGCCTTTTATTAGATGCCTGGATGTTTTTTTTCTGGCAACTGCCTCTGTGGGTTCTGCTCTGTAGAAGAGGGTTTACCCTTAAAGCGTGTTAGCCAGCTCGGATCCAGGACGGTGCTCTCCTTGGCAAAGGGGCAACTTGGGTCTGACGTAATACAGTGCTATGGAAGAGTAGTGTGATATGCTGTCTATTCTGCATGGTTTATGAATACATTTTATACAAATTTTTCAATAAATATCATATGAGATAATGCATCAGGCTTGTGTGCCCTCTTTTGTTTGTGTTTTTGCAGTATATACCATGGTACTAGAGCAGGGGTCTCCAAACATCTAAAGAAAGGGCCAGTTTACTGTCTTTCAGGCTTTAGGGGGCCTGACTGTGCCCACTGAGAGTAAATAATGCCAGATCTTTGGTATTGCAGGGAGAAATTGTTGGTGTCATTGGGATGAATTGTGCTCTATCATTGATGTCAGTGGAAGGAATAATGCTCAATCATTGGTGTCATTGGCCGGAATTATGACCTATTGTTGGTGTCAATGGAAGGAATTATGCCCCATTGTTGGTGTCAGTGGAAGGAATAATGCTCTATTGTTGGTGTCAGTGGCAGGAATAATGCCTCAAGGGTCGGATAAATTCAGGCAAAGCACCTCATCTGGCCCCAGGGCAGCAGTTTGGAGACCACTGTATTAGAGGACAGAATGTATTTGTAATTGAACATGTTAAGGCTATTGCTATGGCTATTATTATTTTTTTATTAAAAAAGTGAATTTGTTCCCAAAAAAGTGTGCTTGTAAGACTGCTGCACAAATACGTTGTGACATAAAGTATTACAAAAAGTACTATACACTGGCCCAACCTATAGTAGTACAACTCTGCGCTTAGGATGATTCAAAACGTCTAAGATAATAAATAATCCGTCCAAGTGATAAAATCCGATGTAAAAAGCAGCTGCTAAAGTAAATATAATATAGGCAGAAAATAAAATCAGGCCCGTACATAGTCTGATGTGAGTCCTGCAGCAGCGCTGCAAACCCCTGGTTTGCTGTATAAGCTGTGTGAGATGACCATGTAAGAAGTGTTGATAGTGTGTGCTTCAATCACCAAAAGGATTCACCGCGTGGGGGGATATGGGGTTCCCTTCGGGGAAAACACTCACCAGATGGTAGATTTAAAACAGCATATCAGTGTAACTCCTCACTCACCGTCTATGGCTTATCACTTTCTCAGTGTTTATAGATGGAACATCCGCAGGCATATGAAAATAAAAAATTTCATATAGGGCAATATCATTTGATGAGTTTTATTGAATCCCCAAAAACAAGTTATCCCTTATAAATACATACGTACCAGAAAGTGTATAAAATCAGTCATATAGTGAACTGTGTTTGCTTCACTGGTTCTGGATACCTGAAGACCGCTTGAAGTACTTCCTCACAGCGATTTCCTCGTTCCTGATCCGTTGAGCGCATACGACACTTCCTGTGACTGATGCTGGATAGTCACGCTCTGACATTTCGTCCTTTCGGACTTCCTCTGAGAGCGAGAAAAACCAGCGCACCGTCCTGATTAAATAGTCGTATTTAGCCCGCCCACCAATGTCAAAGCGTCGTATGAACCAGACGTGTCATCCGCGCGTCATTGGTTGACCACCTCCCTCTGGTCGTGATAGTTAATCAGTACCAGATGAGGCGGACGTGCTTACGTCAGTAATTGTACTGCGCTCCCAATGTCTCACTGTTCCCACCATAGAACTCTATTATGAGTAGAATATGGGACGTGCAGCCATAAGCACTGATTATTTGGCGGGTCTATTCAAATAGTAAAGACAGTGCACCCCATCATTCATAGAAACCAGAGGGCATATATTTAGAGAAATTCTCCCAAACATAACTTTGATAAATAGCCCCGCCTCCTAAAGAGACATTGTTGCCGAATGATGCGTGTATTAAATATCATATAAAACATTCAATAAAACATTCAATGAAATTGATTAAAATCTTAAAATGTAAAATGATAAAATATTAAAATATGAGTAATACAAAAATTAAAAATTTAAGATTCAGACTTAAAATTAAATTTAAGATTAAATGAAATTATGAGTATAAATAATAAATCCAATGAATTGAACCTCATGTATGATTGGGATCATTGACGTTGTTTATGTTATGCGCATATCTACGCTGCGCATGCCTAATACCTGGATAAACCTTTCGGCTGGAGGTGCTCATGGAACATATTAAGCTTATTCCCACAACGCCATTACAAGACCTGATACATGAACAGAGGTCATACCCCAACTCAGTTTATTTGTTATCTGAATGTGATGGGTACCCTGTATAGATTATCCAATGGAACAATTGTTAGACTGATTTCTAGATGTCACTGATAAAGCAGTTAATGTCGAGCTCCACATTTAAACCTTTCAGGACTAGTACATCAGTCAAAAAAAATCAATCTGGTTTCCCTTTTTGACAGTTCACGTACTCTATGTGAACCCCTCCAATGTGTTTCCACCTGTTCAATGCCCCAAAATTCCAGACCCGTTGGGTCCTGGTTGTGTTTCATCTTGAAATGTAGAGATATGTTATGATCTGTATATCCCAGCTTGATGTTTTGCAATTCTAATTCTTAGTAGTCTTTTTGTTCGGCCAATATAGAGTAGGTCTACTCTATATTGGCCGAACAAAAAGACTCTGATCCTTCCTAAACTACTGCCATAGTGCTGATCTATAAGGATATAGATGCCTCCTGCATGTATCCTTACCTGTCAAATGTCTCCCCTGTGTCTGTTGTAAGAACTAAAAAAAACTGCAGATTCTGTGGGTGGATCTGTTGTCTGGAGCTCTGTGGGTGGAGTTGTGATGTCAGTAGACTTTCCGCCCCCTTCTCTACACTCCCCTTGTGAACATGCATTTTTTCCTAAGTATTTCTTATACTGAATTCTGCTATGATCACCAACATCCAGTCAAAATCCAGAAAAGTAACCACATGACTTCAGAAAAGGAGTGGGGGTGGGAATTAAAAAATAATGCCTGTCTCCAGGCTAGTGCATGAAATAAATAAATAACCTGTAACTCAGAGCAAGGGGGCGGAACGGACTAAGGTTTTTCTCTGTAAGTCCGTTTTATTTCACTGAAGAATAAAAAGAGGATTGCTCAGAGCTGGATTAACTCTGTGTGGCAAGACTGGGCATAGATGATAGGAAATCTTATACTTTACATTGTGACATAAAAAGTGGTTAATGCATGGCCCAAAAATGATATCCACTTGGAAAACCAAACCATTGAAGTGTAAGGAGTTTGGTATTCTCCATTCAGCTGTTTATCTCTATGAAAATCAATAGAGGTAAGAAGGCAAGCCATTGGTAGTAATAAAAGGGTCACTTGACATTCACAGAATAGGCAATGTGCATATAGTCAGAACAGGTTATATTTTGGAGGAATCCCATTGTGTTGCAGTGATCAGATTATTTGTACAGCCAACTTCACCCTCTGCCTTCTTCCAAGGTGGTCAGTATATTACAGCACCACTAAGAGCATCAAAAGAACTCTAAAACTCTAAAAGTGTCTCATTCTTTTTTAATGACTTTAACTTTTTCGCTATCTAGGGAAGAAAAAAACAAATTGTTCCTTGGAATTCTTTGCGACAACCAATTTGTCTGCCTGTACAGTTATTTCATTACCATTGCAGAGCAAATAAGAGAGACAGCTTATTTAATGGAGCAGTACATTAAACTAAAATGCACTAGTTGTTCCATTAAATCAAAATGACATATCCATTAGGTATCTCCAACATATTACATTATAATTAAATGAACTGTGGACCATCGATTTCTTCTTTTCTCCGCTGGTATTGATACGGCCCTGTTTGTGGAATAGTGCAGCGTGTCATAATGTAATTACCATTGCTGCTTCTGGGTTGTTGTTGTCACAGAATTCCTTAGTAAATTCTCAGTGAACAGTAGACTTGTGATTTTAGCTGTAAAATTGTGACTCTCATGGTAGATTAGCAGAGCAGAAGAGTTGTTACAACTATGGAATTTACAAATGGTAACACAGCCTTCTGATAAAGGTTATGACAACTTTGAAAACACAGATTTTCTTTGATATGTTTCAAAAAATGTCAGCGACAATTAAAGTGGAACTCCAGCCAAAACTTCTTTCGTTTTGGATTGTGTGATGACAGGTTAGGATATCTGTTAACCACTTCAGCCCCGGAAAAATGTACCTCCTTCTTGACCAGAGCACTTTTTGCGATTCGGCACTGAGTCGCTTTAACTGACAATTGCGCGGTTGTGCGACGTTGTACCCAAACAAAAATTACGTCCCTTTTTCTTCACAAATAGAGCTTTCTTTTGGTGGTATTTGATCACCTTGATTAAAAAATATAATAAATATTCCCAAAAATATTATTTTTCTCAGTTTAGGCCGATACGTATTCTTCTACATATTTTTGGTTAAAAAAAATTGCAATAAGCGTATGACTGGTTTGCGCAAAAGTTATAGCGTCTACAAAATAAGGGATAGTTTTATGACCTTTTTAGTAATATATTTTTTTTTACTAGTAATGGCGGCGATCAGTAATTGTTATCGTGACTGCAACATCATGGCAGACACATCGGACACTTTTGACGCTATTTTGTGACCATTTATACAACGGTCAGTGCTATAAAAATGCACTGATTACTGTATAAATGTGACTTGCAAGGAAGGGGTTAACACTAGAGGGCGATCAAGGGGTTAATGTGTTCCCTAGGGAGTGATTCTTACTGTCGGGTGATGCGACTGACTGGGAGAGGCTACCGATCGGTGTCCCTATGTACAAGGCACACAGCATCGGTCTCCTCTCCCTGACAGGACGTGGATCTCTGTGTTTACACACAGAGATCCATGTCCCTGGGCTCTGTAACTGCCGATCGCGGGTACCTGGG
Source organism: Rana kukunoris (assembly GCA_029574335.1). Taxonomy (NCBI): domain Eukaryota; kingdom Metazoa; phylum Chordata; class Amphibia; order Anura; family Ranidae; genus Rana; species Rana kukunoris. The sequence continues at coordinate 53,191,574 of CM056056.1, read as the reverse complement.
AGACATCGCGACCGCTAGGCACACGCATCGGCACCTGCGTGACGCGGCGGGCACGTGCATGAGTTGGCGGCCCGAGGACGTCATATGACGTCCTCCCGCCATTGTAGAGCCACCTTGTGCCGTCGATGTACAATAGCTGGGATGCCAAGTGGTTAATATATCCAGCATGGAGGGCAGACTCCTTTTTAATGGGCGGGACCCCTTTTTTTGGGCACATCAAGTGTGCAGACCCAAGTGCAAAAATCCCAGACTCCCCAAGATATAGAAAATTGTCAAGCCATTTAATTCTCCAGCATCTACAGTTTTGGGAGGATCGACCCAATATAATGCTGCCTTGATCAATTCCTTGTGGGCTTGTTGTTATCCGCCTTCACTTTATAAAAAGTAAAATTTAGTAAGAGAATTATTAACCGTATATTAGCATACTTTAATGTAATTTCTTTGTATTTGTTCCATATTGTTAAATCTTATATTTCCTTGGATCTGAGAAAGAAAATACGTAAAAGTAGCATGAGGGTCAATCCTTACTCTTTAGGCAATAACCAAAACTGTATGTCATTTTTACATAATTTTTCCATGTTAGGTCATTTTTGTTTATTTCCATTAATTAAAAAGGGATATAAAGATATTATAATTCATCTTACTCATAACATCAAAAAATGCAATGTCACATTCTTTTTGTTTTCCAGGGAAAAGTTGCACAAACAGCTTGTATGTCAGCCTGCAAACACCTTTCCACGTCACTAACACAGATGCTCCTGGACAGTGAACTCAAACAGATCAGCATGGGCGCCGTCCAGCAATTTAACCTTGATGTCATCCAGTGTGAATGTAAGTCCAGGCTCTGATACCTACTATAGCCATCCATTGTTGGGTGTGTTTCAGTAATCTAGTGTACAGAGCACCCGGAAAGTATTTACAGCACTTTACTTTTTACACATTTTGTTATGTTACAGTCCTATTCCAAAATTAATTATTTTCCTCAAAATTCTACAAACAATACCCCATAATGACAACGTGAAAGGAGTTTAATTAAAATCTTTGCAAGTTTGTTAAGAATAAAAAAAGGAGAAAATCCTACGTATATAAGTAGTCACAGCCTTTGCCATGACACTCAAAATTGAGCTCAGGTGCATTCTGTTTCCACTGGTCATCCTTGAGATGTTTCTACAACTTGGAGTCCACCTGTGGTAAATTCAGTTAATTGGACACAATTTGGAAAGGCACACATCTGTCTATATAAGGTCCCACAGTTAACAGTGCATGTCAGAGCACAAACCAAGCCATGAAGTGCAAGGAATAGTCTGTAGACCTCAGACACAGAATTGTATCGAGACACAGATCTGGTGAAGGGTACAGAAAAATGTCTGCAGCATTGAAGGTCCCAATGAGCACAGTGGCCTCCCTGCGCCCCCCACCCCAAATCACCCTGTCCTCTTGTTGATGAGGACAAGGGCCCCTTTCCGACAACCCTGGCCGTTGGTTGTCAGGGTCTACCGGCGGGGGGCTTATCGGAATCTGGGAGCCCCCTTTAATTAGGGGGCCCCCAGATCCCGGCCCCTTACCCTATGTGAATGAGTATGGGATACATCGTACCCCAGGGGGGCTGAATTCAAATGCACGACACATTTTTCACATATTTATTTGTAAAAAATGTTAAAAAGCATTTATCATTTTCCTTCCGCTTCACATTTATGTGCCACTTTGTGTTGGTCTATCACAGGGGTCTCCAAACTGCGGTCCAAGGGCCAGATGTGACCCTTTGCTATCTTTATCTGGCCCTTGGGGCACAATTCCTCCCATTGATATGAGGCACTATTCTTCCCACTGACACCAACAATGGGGCACTATATCTTCAACCGATACCAATGATAGTATACTATTCCTCCTACTAATAGGGGGAATACTCCTCCTCCTATTGACCACCAACCCATATTTATTCTCACTGATGCTGGACCCATGACACTTTCTGCCCCTGGCTGGCCACAATCCAGCCCTCCTAAAGTCTGAAGGACAATAACGCGGCCCTTTGAAAAGTTTGGAGGTCTATCACATAAAATCCCAATAAAACACATTTAAGTTTTTGTTCGTAACATGACAAAATGTGGAACATTTCAAGGGGTATGAATATTTTTTCAAGGCACTGTAGTAGGCGCGTAGACGTGTTAAACGTAAATATATCAGCTTCACCTCACTTATCCAGTGGAGCCAGGTGGCCTAACCAGTCATAATTTACATTCTAACTTGTGTTGATATGAATATATTGTAAAGCGCTGTGCAAACTGTTGGCGCTGTATAAATCCTGTATAATAATATAATAAAATCTCCACTCTAAAAGCAATGTTATATTAGGTTTCAGCACATTCCAGGAACCCTTGTCATATCTTAGTGATCAGCATGACAATATTGTGGATCTGATATTTATATATTATTTATGGAGTGTGCTACAAAGCTGTATTATAAATGCACTTTGTGATTTGTGTAGTAATTTAAGATGCCAAGAGAATCAGAGTGCCAGCGTGCATACTTAATAAGGGAATTCTCTTCTTATCATCACTTTCCTAAAACCAAGTTTTCACATGTCAGCCTCACTACCGATGTCACACTAATTAACTGTGCCACCTAGGAAATGTAAGGGTAGTATGTAGCACAGCTCAGGGAGTAACATCAGCACGTTTCATGCCCCCATTATATGTGTGTTTCCAGACAGACTGGCGACCCTTGTGGTCAGTGACTGGGGTTAGAGGCCATTGTGAGTGGGTAGAATAGGTATTCAATGAACATTCAAGGAACATTTTGGAATTCTTTTCCTATATGGGCCCTTGTTGCTTCATAACTAATGAATAGACATCTATGTTTAGAAAATGTGCAAGAGTCACGAATAACAGCTTCAAAGAGAAATATGAGCCCTATCACCCTTCATAATATATATGTAAAAACAGTCAGAAGTCATTGTTGGAAAGGTCTGACCTTTTTAGTATTTGGCAGAGGTTTTATTTTTAACGTTTTTTGTTCCTAGCTACTGGGAAACAATGGCAATGTTTTACTTTGGAACCCCACAGTCTCAGTATACTCAACTGCTGGTACAAAACCAATAGATCATGGTGCTTAGGTAAAAGAAATGGCTGCCAGCACAAAATTTGTAACACTTAATAAAAAATATTATAAACACGGCGCAGTCTTAAATCATATAAAACAAATAGCAAATACCGTATTTATCGGGGTATTGCACGCTCCGGCGTATAGCGCGCACCCCTAAAGTAGACCCGAAATTCCTGTAAAAAAAAAAAACATTTTATTACTTGCAGTTTGGTGTCTTGCCCGGCGTCCATCGGCGGCCTTGTCCGGTCCGGTGGTGTCCTCCCGGCTTCTCCCACGATGTCTCCGAGTCGAATCCCTGCTTTCCGCAATCAGTTTGAAGCCTCCGCCGACATATACCGAGCGCAGTACACTCGGGCACGCTCGGCTTCTCACACATAAACATCACAGAGCGTGACTACGAGCGAAGCCGAGCCTGGCAGAATGTACCCGAGTGTACTGCGCTCGGTATATGTCGGCGGAGGCTTCAAACTGAGCGCGGGAAGCGGATATCGGCATATATCGCGCACCCACAATTTCCCCCTTATTTTAAGGGGAAAAAAGTGCGCGGTATACGTTGATAAATACGGTAATCATTATTATATATACACTGCTCAAAAAATTTAAGGAACACTTTTAAATTTAGAACTCCTGGGATATTAATCTGGTCAGTTAAGTAGCAGAGGGGGAGGGGTGTATACAGAAGGGGTTGTTAATCAGTTTCAGTTTTAGATGCCCAAGCACCTCTGTTCCCCCAACCAGCCGGTATGGTTTAATCCCCATGTGCCTGTTTGTCACACTTCTACAACCTACCAGATAGTCTGCATTGGGCTAGGTATGGTTTAACCTATCTTTATCAATTATTTATATCAAGAGGAGGCTTATTTAAAACTTTTATACACGCAAAGAGAGAGATCTACATATCCTCCTGGGGTGGCAGTTCAGGTACTTACAACTACGCCACGTGGCAGAAGCACAGCTGGGACTCCGGGAGGTGCGTTTAAGTAATTTTAAACTGGAGTGTGCACTTCTTTCTATCTAATCACATATGACTTATTTCTACTTAATACTCCTTACTACTAGACAGATCTTTCACCCAGCTAACTAAAGTACAAGAGAGGTGGCTGGTTGATATCTCGGACCTCCCTCCGAATTAATAGAATGAGGTGTATGCCTTATATCCCAATACTGTAATGTCTGCTAAGGACAAACTCATACAATTGAGATCATATTCATATACTCAGAACATATTCTACACCTAAGCATTTATTTCTTATGCGCAAAAGCACTACCCCCACGTGCCATAAATGTGAGTCAGAAAAATGGGACTTTATGCATATGGTTGGGTGCATTAAGGCAAGAACGTTGTTGTCTGAGATTACTGTATTTATTTCAGTTCCTTTTGATCTCCCCAATGTCGGTAGCCCTAAGTGGTGCCTTCTCGGAGTACTTGATGATATTGAACTTATTGCTTAAGTTAAACGAGTCTTACGAATACTGCTTTATTATGTCAGGAAAACCATTGCATTGCATTGGATACGTTCTGACCCCCTGCACTGGTTTGTGGAAATTTTTTACTTGATTAGAATCCCACTATATAAGCTAACTTACGAGAGGGTGTCCAGGAAAGTTTACTAGACTCTGGGGGCCCTGGCTGGACACACAAGACAAAAGTCACTGCTTTCCACATTTAAGACTAGTACTCATGGGCCGAATGTCGGGCAACCGGCTCCCGATCAGCTGACCAGAGTGTTTTGTTTGTGGGTCAGTAGCTCAATGGGGTAGATTGCTGTACTAACATCAGATTGTCAGTGTAAAGGCTGCGACCGGAGCTGTCAGTTTTTTTTGGGGAGATTGAAAGAAGAAAAAAATAGTGATGTGTACCAGGCATAACCACTTACCCCGTCGGGGACTTCAAGTGGCCGATATCTGAATGATGCCGTCATCCAAATATCTTTGTTTTCAGCAGGTGACTCCCTGCACAGTAAAAACGATCATAGTGTCTGTTTCACCACTTGATTGCTTTTACAGGCAAGCAGAGCAGACGCCCCCCCTCCAGTGCTTCTCCGGTCTCGCCTGTGCATTCTGCAAGTAGGAGAATGAACCCGGGGGCGGTGGAAGTTTACCATAGAGACATCTCTATGACCTCAGAAGGCCGGAAGCGATGTCATAATGTCACTTCCGGTGCTTATTTTTTTTGTTGGAAAAAACAATTATTTGTTTTGGGGATCTCAGGATTTCCAGCATAGACTAAGGGCCCTTTCACATGGGGCGGATCGTAATGATCCGCCTCCGTTTGTCCGCTTTAGCTCAGCGGGGATCCTCCGTAAAATCCCAGCTAAGCCGTCGGCTGACAGAGCGGTCCCCGCACACTGTGGGGGGATCAGATGAACACGGACCGTATATCCGTATTCATCCGATCCGCCAAACGGAAGAAAAATTGTATTTTCTTCCGTCCGAAAAATCGGATCATTGCGAAGGCGGACAATTACGGGTGTCAGCGAATGGTTATCCACTGACATCCGTAATCACATAGGGACCAATGTATGTCCCGTTTTCATCCGCAACGGATGGATAAAAATGCGGCCATACGGTCCGTACGTGTGAAAGGGCCCTTATAGACCCCAGATCTCTCCATAAAAAGAACCTGTCATGCCCTATTTCTATTTTAAGGAATGTTTACATTCCTTGTAATAGGAATAAAAGTAATAAAAATGTTTAATTAATTAAATTAAAGAGTCCCCATCACCGCAAGCTCGCAGGCAGAAGCAAGCGTATACATAGGTCACACCCGCATATCTAAACAGCAAAACCACACGTGAGGTATTGCTGTGAACGTTAAAAAAAACTAGTAACCTGTAAAAATTGTTAAAGCGTAGCCTACGGAGATTTTTAAGTACCGAAATTTAGAACCATTTGACTCGGCCTAACATAATTTTTCACATTATACAAAAAAATTGGGCTAAATATTGTGTTTTGTTATTTTTTTAATTCATGACAGTGTTTTTTTTTTCTTTTTTTCACAAAAAAATTGAATAACTGCTGCATAAACACTGTGTGACATAAAAAGTCATAAAATATTTATATTGTTTGAGAGTCCTAAGTAATTTTCTAGCAAAAAAAATAAATATGATTTTTACATGTAGGAGAAAAGTGTGAGGCGCCGTACACACGGCCGAGGTTCTCGCTGAAAATCAGCGAGAACCTCGCTGGAATGCACATTCCAGCGAGGACCTCGGCCGTGTGTACGGTCTCAGCGAGCTTCCCGTCGGGAAGCCCGTCGAGCCGAAATAGAGAGCACGCTCTCTATTTCCTCGACGGCCCGCCCGGAAGAATGGCTGGTTGCCATTCCCGACGGGCGGGTCGCCGAATTCGACGGCCGGGAGAGAACCTCGATGGGCGGAACGATGTGTTCTGCCCGTCGAGGTTCTCTGCCGTGTGTACACGGCCTCAGACTTGGGAGGCAAGTGGTTAGGTCTCTATAGCTTAGTTAAAACAGAAGTTAAGTCAAACCCTCCCCTCTGTTCTTGCTAATACTACCCCTTTGGGCTGGGGGTCAGAGTGTCGTTATGACTTTTGGGTCAGTGACTAGCATTGTTCCCTTCTCTTTCTTTTTCTTTTAGTAACTTTTTGTGGTAATGGGTGCCTGTGTGGACACACTTAGGGCCAGATTCAGAAAGAGTTATGCCGGCGTATCAGTGATACGCCGGCATAACTCACACTTTGTGCCGGCGTATCTTGTTTTCTGTATTCAGAAAACAAGATATGCCGGTTTGCATTGAAGATCCGACAGGCGTAATTGTATTACGCCGTCGGATCTTAAATGTGTTTTTAAAATGGCCGCCTGGGGCGTTCCCGCTGATTTACGCCGATTCGCAAACGTACGCCGGCCCGATGCAGTCACTTTACTCCGTTTACGTAAGGGTTTTCCCGGCGTAAAAATAAAGCTGCCCATAGCAGGCGCATCCTATGTTAAGTATGGACGTCGTGACCGCGGGAAATTTGAAAATGTTCACGTCGTTTTGCGTAACTCTTCCATGAATGGGGATTTACATCGATTACGTTCACGTCGAAAACATCGTCATAATTTGGAGCATGCGCACTGGGATTTTACAATGGTCGAAGCATGCGCAGTACGTTCGGCACGTGGACGCGCCTAATTTAAATAGGAGATGCCCCCTACCCGCCGAATTTGAATTAGGCAGCCCAGTTTACGATACGCCGCCGCAACTTTACACGCAAGTGCTTTCTGAATACAGCACTTGCGAGTAAGGTTTCGGCGGCGTAACTTAAATAAGAAAAGTTACGCCGCTTCAACTTTGCGTGCGGCCTTTCTGAATCTGGCCCCCAGTCTAATATATATGAGCGCATTGTTCTTATATCCAGTTGATTTGAACAGGAATATGGTGCGATTCATGTCTGGATTGCATGCTGTTTCCCCCACCGCTCCTGTGTGAAAGATATGAAAGCGTCATCTTAAGTGAAACAACCGGCAAACAATTTATCGAAAACTGTTATAACAACTCACATGTTAAAAGTACATATTTTGCATGTCAAATCCAAATCTGCATGGTCATAGTGTCCCGCGTCCGGTGAGATTTACATTGATTTTGGTTTTACATTTGATGGTAAATCACAAATACACAAACTAGCTACAAATAGTAAGATTTTTGATTTACCTGTAAAATCTATTTCTAAGTAAGACTAAAGTTTCTGTGTTCTGTACTGTACCCCGAGAAAGGGATTTTTTAAGTAAGTCGAAACAAAAACAGTTGAGTACTGTCGAGCGATGGCCGGTCCATAGAGGGCGTTGGAGCGGCGCCCCCTAGTCTCCATACTGGGCCCTGAACCCACCCACTTGTGACATTAGCAAATCAATATTCGCTATTGTCTCCCGGCTTCTCCTCTCGGCCAATCAGGACAAGAGGAGGATGTTAAGACTAGATTAGCCCGGGGAAGAAGGCAGGGAAGCCACGACCTGGATGGGGTTAGTGCGGACCTGGCGGGGGGTTTGTTTGCTGCCCCCCAAAAGATGGAGCACCAGTCGGCACTGGTACTGGTCATGATACTTTTTTGATTTACACTATGATTTACATTTTCAAGACAATCTTTTGTTGGGTTAATACCAACAAAAAAAGGGTCACCAATAGTACAAATTTGTATTTTTTGTTGCACATGCAATAAGTATATTCTCATGGGCACAGCAGTTTGGCTCAATAACAATACTGTGACACCTTCACTGTGCAGTCTGTTGAACTTGTACTGTTGTATTATATACAGAATTTTTTAGCCCAGCATCCAAAGCCAGAATGCCCTGTGAGCAAAGTTCAATAACTGCACATGTCAATGTCACAAAGCCCAGAAGTATACAGACAGAACAAGCAGTTCCTGTTAAAGCAACATAGCCAAAGTTATAATGATGAGGGAATCTTGTAGAAATATTAATCCATCTGTGGGTGCTGTTGATAAGCGCACAATCTGTTCATGAGTTGGTTTTACCGCCATGTGCATCGCCAATATTGGATTGAACAGTCACTTTGGCTTCCCCATCCAGTTTCTCCGGTATTGAACAGTGCAAGCAGGGGGTCCACATACTACTACCACATAACACATGTTACTCTGGCACATTTTGGCTTCCTCAAAGAGTATGGCTCCTTATGTTTGAAAATGGAACGCTCTAATATAGCATCTTCATTTACAAGGTAAAATCTTGTTAATCTTGTTGCATTTGCACAGACTGATTTGTGAAATCTATTTGACACTCTTCTCTGGGCAACAAAAATAAAGCTAACCACCAGAATCTCCAGCAAATGATATTTCCCAGTCTGGCAGTTAAATGAAAACAAAGAGATGGGGGATCCCGAGTGTGGTCTTAGGCCAAATATGGTGAGACCCCCAGTCATGAAAGGAATAATTAAAAGAGGAAGCAATTCAAATGTAAATATACCAAATTTTTATTGTGTGTTTTATGAAATTATAATTATGGATCTATACACATTTTTTCCTTTTCCAACTATATATACTCTGATTAAACCAAAAGTCCTTTGGTAAAATCAAATGGCAAGAAGTGAAGATCTAGTGATCCTCTCGCCCAATTGCTGGCACACTGTTGACCAAGAGATTTTAAGCCTGCCCACCACGGCAAGGTAGACTCTTTTAGGGCAGGACCTACACTAACTACACTAAGCTAAGCTCCTTTTTCTAATGTTTGATGTATGTTTGTAGTTCTCCTAATTTGGTTGTCTGTCTGTGTGCATCTATCTAAAGCATGGAGCGGTCAGTTTATGTACATCTGGACGTCGTCTGTTAGTGTAGGTAAGTGGATGCCAGTCATTGTATGTTGACCAGTGTGTTAGTAAATAAATGTTAGTCCTGTTTTTACCTGGGCACATAGCCCAACTTATCTGCAAGGCACCACATTTTCTCTGGACCCTCTTGGTGGTAGATGAGTGCGTATAGGTGGGGCAGGTGATATTACCAGTACGCTGGGCGTGGGGGAGTGAGGGCAGATGAAACTTGGGGGGAAGTTCCACTGGCCACACTCACCCCAAAGCCAGGGTGGTAGCATCCCCTCTTGGTGGTAGATGAGTGGGTGTATTGGGTTGTGAGGCAGTTGATCCAGAGGAAGGCGATAAAACCCCAGCAAAGCATGATTCAATGTGCTCCAGCTGAAAAAAAAAATTCCTTCCTGATCCCCGAGAGGCAATCAAATATTTCCTGGATAAGCCCTGTGTGTGGGGGAGGGTGGGCAATTTGAGCCCCACCCTTGGTGGTAGGTGAGTGGAGATGTGGGTGTCAGTGTTTGGAGAGCGGGGGAGGAGGGACAATCCCCCACACAGAGCTCCAGAGGGAGGATCCATTGTCCAGACTACAGGTGGGTCACGTTGTGTCTGTGTAATCTGCGGCGTCTGCTCAGGCTCTGAAGAACTACAACTCCCAGCAATCTCTGTCTGCATGGGAAACTACAACTCCCAGCATGCACTGTGTAAGTAGTGGGGGTTCAGCTCCCAGCCTGGAGTAAGATGCTGTGGGACTACATATCCCAGCATGATATTTTCTATGGAGATATTACAGGTCCCAGTGATCTCTACATATCCCAGCCTGCTCCCTGGGGGGAGGGGACCCACCACCCTTGGTGGGAGAGGAGTGTGGGGTGAAATTACCCCTGAGGAGGGGGAGGGGAGCAGGCTGGGGTATGTAGAGATTGCTGGGACCTGTAGTACATCTATAGAAAAAATCATGCTGGGACATGTAGTCCTGTAACATCTTATTCCAGGCTGGGAGCTAAAGTTGTAGTTCCCCATGCAGACAGAGATTGCCTGGAGATGTAGTCCCTCTGTTCCCTTCCCACGGCTTCCCTCTGAATCATTGCCTGGACCGGCATCTGAATTGTTGCCTGGATCGGCATCAGGTGTAGATAAGAGGGTGGGGGGAACAAACCCCAGTATATTCTTGGTTTCAGGCTGGTCACATGTCTAACATCCCTTCGGTAGTGCATTAAAAATAATATATACAGCCCTGCAAAGTTTGCAGGGGAAGCTGATGACGCCTGTGGCCTCGAGATCCATATTGAAATCCTCAGGGAAAGTTGAACATTGGTTGCAGATGAAGTATTCACACATATAATTGTCTGCATCTTCGTCTATCATTGCCTGGGTCGTTGTCAAAATCATTGCCTGGGTCGTTGTCAAAATCATTGCCTGGGTCGTTGTCAAAATCATTGCCTGGATCGTTGTCAAAATCATTGCCTGGATCGTTGTCAAAATCATTGCCTGGGTCGTTGCCTGAATCATTGCCTGGATCGTTGTCGAAATCATTGCCTGAATCATTGCCTGGATCAAAATCTGAATCAGTGGCTGGATCAAAATCTAAATCATTGCCTGGATCGGCATCTGAATTATTGCCTGGATCGGCATCAGGTGTAGATGTGGGGATGGGGGGAACAAACCCCAGTATATCCTTGGTTTCACGCTGGTCACATGTCTTACATTCCTTTCGGTAGTGTATTAAAAATAATATTTACACTACAGCCCTGCAAAGTTTGCAGGGGAAGCTGATGACACCTGTGACCTTTCAATTTCTCCCCATCTGCTGCTGGTGAAAGAGAACCCACAAAAAAGCTTCTGGTGCTTTGCTTTAAATTTAGGCTTCCGTTTGGCAGGATCTATGATTTCCTCCATTGTCATCACTGTCGTCAGGTCTGGGGGGCACTTGCTCATGGTAAATGACGGGCTTACTTCTCCAGCCTCCAGTTCCCCCCAGTCTACGCTCTTAAAAAATGGGTGGCTCTGTAGATCTTCAACAAACATCTCTCTCGTTTCTGGACATTTGCATAGTAGCTGTAAAAATATACAAAAAAAATTGGTTATCCATGGTACAAAGGCAAAAACTGCAATTTTACTTTTATAACTTGTAATAAAATATATATTTTTTTGCTGGCTACAAATGATGTTTACTTACTTTGTTCCCAATGAGGTCCTCAAGTTCCATATTGAAATCCCTTAGGGAAAGTTGGACATTGGTTGCAGATTAATTATTTCCACTTCTCCTCCATATAATTGTCTGCATCTTCATCTAAATCAGGGGTGTCAAACTGGCGGCCCTCCAGCTGTTGCAAAACTACAAGTCCCATGAGGCATTGCAAGGCTAACAGTTACAAGCATGACTCCCACAAGCAGAGGCATGATGGGACTTGTAGTTTCGGAACAGCTGGAGGGCCGCCAGTTTGACACCCCTGATCTAAATCAATGCCTGGGTCGTTTCCTGAATCATTGTCTGGATCGGCATCTGAATCATTGTCTGGATCGGCATCTGAATCATTGTCTGGATCGGCATCTGAATCATTGTCTGGATCTTCATCTGAATCATTGTCTGGATCTTCATCTGAATCATTGTCTGGATTGGCATCTGAATCATTGTCTGGATCGGCTTCTGAATCATTGTCTGGATCGGCATCTGAATCATTGTCTGGATCGGCATCTGAATCATTATCTGGATCGGCATCTGAATCGGTGTCTGAGCCATCGAATGGATAACTTCCAATCGCCATCTCATAGACTATAACTCCCAGAGAGAAATAGTCAAAGGCAAATCCATATGGCTCACCCAAATATATCTGTGGAAATATAAAAAAGAGTAGAATGGTCAGTACTGATTGTTTCACTTACAAGAAGACAGGAAAACCAAAATGATCCAATACTCACTTCTGGTGGCATGTATTGTGGAGTGCCGATGTCGGAAAACAGGGTTCGGGATGCATGGACCTCTGTTGCTGATGCGCCAAAGTCAGCGATTCTCATATGTCCGACGCTATCCAGCAGAATGTTGTCTGGTTTGAGATCCCGGTGTACAATCCCCCGGTTATGAAGGAACTGCAGGCCACAAAGGATCTCGGCAGTGAGAAATCTGATGGAGAGATAGAAAATATTATACATAAGATTATTATATTCTATAAACTTTTTGTATGGTAATCTAAGCCACAAAATATTAAATACTGTATTTATTGGCGTATAACACTCACTTTTGTACCCTGATAATAGAGGGTAAAGTGTGCCTGCGTGTTATACGCAGGGAGCTGTGGAAAGTTTTTTTCCTGAAACTTCCCTCTTACAGTTAGGGTACGTGTTATACTCCGATAAATACAGTAATTTATCCCAACGCTTCAATTATCAGGCATTGTCATGTATGATTGTAATAACTAAATCAGGTTGAAAAATAATATTATCAGTAACAGTAGAGCATAGAACAATATGTACATAGAAGTGTTTTATATGGATATTTGAAATAGTTGATTAATTTGTAGTAAATATGCTTTATGAATTCTAAAAAATGATTTTTTTTGTGCTAGTAAAGGTGTCCAAATATGATTGAATGTGATTTTATAGTCTCTCTTAAAGTGTATGCGAGGCCAAAACAGAAGCAACAACAAAGCTTCCCCTCTCCATCCAATGCTACAAAAAAGTTTTACATTTACAGACAAACGTTATAAAAAATGACAAGGACCCATTAGATATGAATCAAATTGATTCGTTGGTAGACCCCCCATATGATATAATTACTTATACATTTGGGAGATAGGTTAGAGATTGCCCAATCAGATGAAGGGTTGGAAGCTTCCATTGGATGATGAACTGGCCAATAATAGTTGGATTGGATTATAACAGTATGTATATGGACACACTGGGATTTATTAAAACTGGTGTACACAGAATCTGATGCAGCTGTGCACAGTAACCAATCAGCTTCTAGGTTTTATTGCTTAACTGAATATGCTGCACATCCTCACCAGATTCTGTGTGCACCGATTTTATTAAATCCCGCCCACTGCTACATCTGTAGACAAATTGTGATAGATCATTCTCGGGGTGAAATAGATTGTTTGGATTCAGTCTCAGTAGAAGTTTGTTACGATATATCCAGTGCGTGTGATGTCCGTTTGGTGTGTGATTGTACATGTATAGCTAGAGCTTTGGAAGGACAGAAAGTCGGACCTTCCTGCCGGAATCACGTATCTAGGACAAGCCTACATTATGATACGATCTATGTACAGTACTATGTTCTACCTCCATCCTAATTATCATGGTACCCTATTGTATCACCCATCTTATATCTAGGAAAAGCCTATGTGTTGATGTGACCTATGTACAGTACTATATTCTACCCCCATCCCTATTATCATGGTACCCCATTGCCTTACCTTGTCATCTCCATATCTACTGGTGCCCTTTCCTGAAAGAAGTTGCGCAGGTCTCCACCACTCAGGTATTCCATGACGAAGAATAGAAGATCCTGTTCAGAGAAAAGAAAGATTTAGGTTATAGAAACGATTCTCTATGTGAATCCCAATGCAGCTTTGGGTAAGTTGTGAGAAAAGTCGTTGTCACTTACAGTGGTATCCTGAGAGGGTAACCATTTAACACCGACCTCTCCCACAAAAGTAGAAGGTAGAGTCACTTACCTTTGTCTGGAAGGTACCAAATGCACGAGTGCAAAATGGGCTTCTACGAACTTCCTTTAGTATGTGGCTCTCGATGAGGGCATCTTTATAGTCTTTCCTGTTCTTGATCATGATTTTTAGAGCCAGCGGTTCATCAGTGGAGGGGTAAGATGCCAAAACCACCTAGAGGGAACAGAGGGAGAGAAAATCAGAGAAGTTCATTCACATTTAATACTTTATTTATGGATTCATAGTCTTCATAAAGAGGTTTGACACGTCCCCATTCTGAATCAGGGCCCAGAGCTGTCCAATCAGCATGGAACATGAGCTTTGCTGATTGGAGAGCTGTAGCTCTGACTCATCAGGGGTCGGGTCCAACCACTATAGAGGGATCACTGCTTCCCAACAGAGAGCAAGCACCCCTTTCTATAACATGCTGGCAAGGGACAGGTTTTTTACTTTGTTATTAGCTGCTAAATAAAACATTAATTATGATCCCTTTTGTGTCAATGCAGCCGGAACAGATTTTTCTGAATAGAATGGAAGGCCGGGTTCACATATGTGCGGCTGTGTTTTGCAATATGGGGTCCGGTGAGTTTCTGTTCCTCGGTTCGAGTGTGATTCAGGTGCAAATTTTTGCCTGAATTCACACTTGAACCAGGCACAAAAACGACAGTACCCTTTCTTTCTCGTACATCACGGGACACAGAGCGGCATATTCATTACTATGTGGGTTATATGGAGTACCTTCAGGTGTGGACACTGGCAATCTCAAACAGGAAGTCCCCTCCCTATATAACCCCCTCCCCTAGAGGGAGTCCCTCAGTTTTTTCGCCAGTGTCTTAGGTGTTGGTCACGGAATAGCTTTGCTCCACATCCTTGGGATTAAGGGCGGGCTAACCGGATCTGTCCAAGGAGCCTCAGTGCCAAAGTGGACAGTACCCGGGCCCCAAGCCGTGGGGTTTTGCCTATAATGCTCCTCTTTGGAGGGCTGGACCCTGGGCCCAGGACTTGGAGTTTGTAAAAACCATAAGTTCCTGTTTGCCAGGGTGCTATATAGGTCCAGGACAGTGGGTACCTTCATAGGACCCCAGGGCCTGAAGGTCTACTACGCTACCCACGGAGATGGGAGAAGATTGGATCAGTTTGCTGGACAAACATCCTGCAGCATGGAGCAGGTAAGGGGGAGCCTGCGGGACTTGGTTCGACAGCAGGCTCTCCGGGGTAACCTAAAAGGGGGGATAGCCTAAGTATGCTCTGCATGGGCAACCTTGTTCACTATGTCTAAAGAGAGACAGGATGACACCTTTTCCCCCCCATCACTAGGTCCCCCTGTCTAAATATGTGTGCTAGCTAAACCTGCTGTTTCTTCCTAGGGCTAGTAAGGATCCCTAGGGGCCTTTGGAGAGTCCTACCTGGCCGGGGGTTTGAATCTGCCGCCTGTTTCTGCGTTCCTGGATCTCCAGCAGCGCGGCTCCTCCATGTTCCTCCTGTTTCCGGCATACGCGCGTGTGCGCGCGCACGTCTTATGGACGTTTTTCGCGCCGTTCACACAGGAGGGCGGGGGGGGGCGTGCCTGCGGCGTCATACAGGGGCGCGCCTTTGTGCTGTTATAGACAGCAGGCAGGGTCAGTGCTCAGTCTGAGGCTGATTTTCAGAGGAGAGGACGCAGAGCGGCAGAACAGTGACTCCCGGTGGCGGAAGAGGGGTAGTACATGTGGACTTTGTTCCAATACCTTTTTGTTAAGCCAAGAAATCCCCCTTTTTTGCAGCAGGTTTGGAGGCTGGCAAACTTAGTCTGGGGTCACTGTATGTTGTCAAAAGAAAATATATAATATATTTAAAAAAAAAAAAAGAACATACGGGATCCCATCAGTTTTTGGGCATTAGTGGTCTATTGTCCCCTAAACTCTGATTTTTGTACTCCTGCCCACTACAGTCTGTTGTGTGGGCGGAGTCCCTCGATTTTGTATTATGGCTTCCAAGGGTTCGGGGTCAAAGGGTACAAAAAAGACCAAAAAACAAAAGGGTTCCCTTTCTGATTCTGATATGCCGATACTTTCCCCGCAACTTATTAATTTAAGAAGCGCCTTGGATGAGCCATTAGGGGGATCTGGTGCGGAGGCTGGCCCAGATCAGCCCAGCCCTGTGTTCATCACAGAGGAGATGCTAGCCGTATCCCTAGGGGGGCTAGAAGAGAGAATAGCAACATTGATCGCTAGAGCTATTCCTGGTAAGAAACGGGTTAGATCCCCATCACCAGGAGGTGTATCCTCAGATGCTGAGATTCTCTCTCCAGAGGAATTGGAATCACAGGAGGATCAACTAGACCTGAACCAAGAGGGTTCAGGGATTGAGGGATCTGCCTCTGAGGAACCATTTTCAGACTCCCAGACAGAAAGACTGTGGGTACAGTCTTTGACGGACATGGTCCGCTCGGCATTTAGTTTACCATTGCCAGAGCCTCAGGTTCCTCCGGTATCCTCTCTGGGCTCTTTGAAAGCTCCGTTAAACAACACAGTTTTTCCGGTCCATCCTCTCTTGGAGGAATTGATCTTTCGGGATTGGGTACGGCCGGACAGGATTTTTCTGCCACCGAAAAGGTTTGCGGTCATTTACCCCATGGAGGAAAAGTTCTCCAAGAGGTGGAGGCTCCCAGTAGTGGATGCAGCCATCTCATGTGTGAATAAATCACTAACTTGCCCGGTGGAAAACATACACATGTTTAAAGATCCAGTTGATAAAAGATTAGAGACACTTTTAAAAGCATCCTTTGCTACGGCAGGTGCAGTGGTGCAGCCAGCGGTGGCTGCAATTGGAGTTTGTCAGGCATTAAAAGACCAGACAAAGGAAATGTTAAGGGACATGCCTACCCAACAAGCAGAAGAGTTTTCTGACATTCCCAGAGCTCTGTGTTTTGCGGTAGATGCTATAAAAGATTCCATCCAGCAGGCCTCTCGTTTATCACTATGTTTGGTGCACATGAGAAGGCTCTTATGGTTGAAGAACTGGGCGGCGGAGCCCCCATGCAAAAAGCTTCTGGCAGGGTTTCCCTTCCATGGAGGACGACTCTTCGGAGAGGATCTGGATAAATATATTCAGACTATTTCAAATGGCAAAAGTACCCTTTTACCGGTCAAAAAGACATTCCGGGCTCCTACATTTAAAAGGCAGCTCTTTCCTGTCTCGGGGCCCTCAAATTCCAGGCAGTATCGACGGCCGCCTGCACGATCCAGCGTTAACAGTAGATCGCAGGGACAGACCCCTGGGGGTAAGAGGCCGTGGTATCGCAAGCCGTCAAAGACAGCCCCTAAGTCTGCCTTATGAAGGGGCGCCCCCACTCTTGCGGGTGGGGGGAAGGCTTCGTTTCTTCGCAGAAGTTTGGGAAGCCAAGATCCCCGACAAATGGGTCCGGGCATCTGTAACCACAGGTTACAGACTGGAGTTTCTAGGGTATCCTCCGCCTCATTTTCAAGAATCAAGGCTACCAAGGGATCCAGCGAGGAAGGCCTCAATGCTGGCAGCTTTGGATCACCTGCTTTGCCAGGACGTAATTATAGAAGTGCCAGCCCAAGAGCAAGGCCTAGGTTTCTATTCCAACCTCTTTGTCATACCAAAGCCCAACGGCGATGTCAGGCCAATCTTGGACCTAAAGAGGTTAAACGGTTACCTAAGGGTTCGTTCTTTCCGGATGGAATCCATCCGGTCAGCAGCCGCCGCGCTTCAGAAGGACGATTTTCTGGCCTCCATAGACATAAAGGATGCTTACCTTCATGTACCAATTTTTCAGTCGCATCAAAGGTTTTTACGCTTCGCGGTGGGGCAGCGACACTTCCAATTCAGGGCGCTCCCCTTCGGGCTGGCCACGGCCCCCCGGGTATTCACGAAGATCCTAGCCCCAATTCTGGCCAATTTAAGGATCCAAGGGGTCACAGTCCTAGCATACTTGGACGACCTTTTAATCATAGATCACTCACGGCCTGGTCTGCAAAAGGCAGTAAACCTCACGGTTCAGTACCTCGAAGAATTCGGCTGGGTCCTGAACCGGGGAAAGTCAGCGTTCCAGCCTACAAAGCAGTTGGAATACCTCGGCATGAGGTTAGACACAGAACATCAAAAGGTGTTCCTACCCCTTGTAAAGATCGAAGCTATCAAGGGGTTGGTTCAGTTGGTTCTAAACAAGAAAAGTCCAACTATTCGCCTGTGTATACGATTACTAGGCAAGCTAGTGGCCACATTCGAGGCAGTACCATACGCTCAGATCCACACTCGCGTCCTACAGGCAGCCATTCTAGCAGCCTGGGGCAAGAGGACACATGCCTTAGAGTCCCCTTTCACGCTATCATCAAGGGTCCGACAAAGCCTGGCCTGGTGGTTGAACCCTCAGAATCTTCTAAAGGGAAAATCCTTCAGCCCTGTTGTCTGGAAGGTAGTTACCACAGACGCCAGCCTGGCAGGCTGGGGGGCGGTCTTCGAGGGGTTCTCCCGCCAGGGAACTTGGGTGAAAGCAGAGAGGCAGCTCCCCATCAATATCTTGGAAATCAGAGCTGCTCGCCTAGCCCTTCTGGCTTGGACCTCCAGATTAAAGGGGTTCCCGGTGAGAATCCAGTCAGACAATGCCACGGCGGTGGCATACATAAACCACCAAGGGGGAACCAGGAGCCAGGCCGCTCAGAGGGAGGTGAACTTGATTTTTCAATGGGCAGAGGTTCATGTACCCTGCATTTCGGCGATATTCATTCCCGGAGTGGACAACCTGCAGGCAGACTTCTTAAGTCGCCAGAGTCTGTTGCCAGGGGAGTGGTCTCTGCATCCCCAGGTCTTTCAGACAATCTGCCAGAGGTGGGGAATGCCGGACGTAGATATAATGGCATCCAGGTTCAACAAGAAACTAGACAGGTTCGTGTCGCGAGCGAGGGATCCTATGGCCTGCGGAACCGACGCGTTGGTTTGCCCTTGGCATCAATTCAGACTTCTATATGCATTCCCTCCACTACAGTTACTCCCGCGCCTGTTGCGCAAGATCAGAGTGGAGAACAAGCCAGTCATTCTAGTAGCTCCGGCTTGGCCCCGGAGGACTTGGTACTCACTAGTCCTGAAGATGGCAGTGGGAGACCCTTGGACTCTCCCTCTACAACCAGACCTACTCTCACAAGGCCCGATCCTCCACCCTACATTACAGCGTCTAAATTTGACGGCCTGGAGGCTGAATCCCTGATTCTCAGGGATAGAGGCCTGTCTAGGCAGGTAATTCCTACCCTGATTAGGGCTAGGAAGCCGGTCTCCAGGGTGATTTATTACAGGGTGTGGAGGAACTACGTAGGCTGGTGTGAATCCAAAAGATGGAATTCCCGCAAATATACTATTGATAGGGTGTTAAGTTTTCTCCAGCTAGGAGTGGATAAAGGCCTGGCACTAAGCACAATCAAGGGACAGATCTCAGCTCTGTCAGTGTGGTTTCAGAGGCCGCTGGCCACCCACTCGCTGGTAAAGACCTTCTTACAGGGGGTCTTGCGTATTAATCCTCCTGTCAAGTCACCAATTTGTCCATGGGACTTAAATCTTGTCCTGTCCACTCTACAGAAACAGCCTTTTGAGCCGTTGGCTGAGATTCCTTTACTCTTACTGACAAGAAAGTTGGTTTTCTTGGTCGCCATAGTTTCGGCCAGGAGAGTGTCAGAATTAGCAGCCTTATCGTGTAAGGAACCATATCTCGTTCTGCATAAGGACAGGGCAGTTCTCCGGCCCCATCCTTCCTTTCTACCAAAGGTTATATCCAAATTTCACTTGAACCAGGATTTGGTACTTCCATCCTTCTTTCCAAAACCTACATCTAGAAAGGAGGGGTTGCTGCATACCTTGGATATTGTCCGGGCCATGAAGGCCTATCTTAAAGCTACAGAAAGGATCCGGAAAACAGATGTGTTATTCGTTCTACCAGATGGCCCCAAGAAGGGGCAGGCAGCTGCAAAATCCACCATCTCGAGATGGATTAGACAATTAATCATTCAAGCCTACGGGTTGAAGAGGTTGCCTCCTCCGTTGTCGGTAAAGGCCCATTCTACCAGGGCCATGGGCGCCTCTTGGGCAGCACACCATCAGATCTCTATGGCTCAGATATGCAAGGCGGCAACGTGGTCATCAGTCCACACGTTTACAAGGTTTTATCAACTAGACGTGAGAAGAAATGTGGATGCTGCCTTTGGTCAGGCAGTACTACAGGCTGCAGTTTGAAATCCTCGGGATCAGAAACACCCTTGGTTATAAAAAAAAAAAAAAAAAAAAAAGTTTTTTCTTGACTAAGTTGGAATTATTATTATGATTTGAGTTTATCTCTAAATTGAATCCTTCTTTGGAAGATGTCTCCCTCCCCTCATTAAAGCATTGCTTTCGGACATCCCACATAGTAATGAATATGCCGCTCTGTGTCCCGTGATGTACGAGAAAGAAAAAGGGATTTTTAAATACAGCTTACCTGTAAAATCCTTTTCTTGGAGTACATCACGGGACACAGAGCTCCCACCCCTCTTTTGGGTGACCATTTTGGGAGGCATACTGCTTGCTACAAAACTGAGGGACTCCCTCTAGGGGAGGGGGTTATATAGGGAGGGGACTTCCTGTTTGAGATTGCCAGTGTCCACACCTGAAGGTACTCCATATAACCACATAGTAATGAATATGCCGCTCTGTGTCCCGTGATGTACTCCAAGAAAAGGATTTTACAGGTAAGCTGTATTTAAAAATCCCTTTTTTTTAAACCACACCGGACATGTGTAAACCGGCTCCATTGAGAGCCAATCACATTCACATGTCATGCGAATTGGATGCGGTTAAAAAAACATCCAATTCACACATATGTGAACCCGGCTCTGCAACAGCCACACAGACAGAAATAAAAATACTTTTCTTTTATAGAGTAGGGTGATGGGACTTCTGTCTGTGTCCTTGTTGCAGATTTTTCATCACTTCCTGTCTGGTGAAACCGTTGTCCGCAGGACAGGAAGTGAAGGGGAAAGCTCTCTAATGCAGCCCTGTGTAGTGATAAGGCCAGGCAGGGGTTCAAATCCTCCCACACTCTACATGAACATTTTAAATCAGAGAAAAGATCTGACCACTTATTTTTCCAAAGCTCAGCTCTCCGAGAAAACGATGTAATCTGAAGTCATCCAATGTCATTGGGATGATCTCCTTGGTGTTGGGGGACTGACGGTCACATTTCACGTTCGGTCTCGCTCACTGGGGCAGGCCTGCCGGGTGAGCTGCGTCTGCGGTAAGTACCGTATACATCTGCAATAAGAAAAATATCAGATTTAGCATCTTTATCTACATTTAATAGGTTTTTCATTGTTGAACATCAAATTATAGAGAGAAAAGTTCAAAACTCCAATACCAGGGACAATAAATAAACCCGCTATGACAGGACGGCCATTGTTGGTCTATATATAAAACTGACAGGTTACCTGACGCTTATCCCGACCCACTGGCTGTAATGCTTTCTACAAGTCAGTGAGTCAAGAATCCGGCAATAGGTTTTTACATTTTTGTCCTTTAACTGTCCCAGAAATTCCATTACTCCAGTCAATTTCTGGGTAGTTAAAATCCCCCATAATTATCACTGTCCCAGCCCTTGCAGCCCTTTCCATCTGTGCAAGGAGCCGAGTCTCCACCTCCTCGTTAACACTGGGTGGTCTATAACAAACTCCAATGATTAACTTTGAACTACGCACATCTGTATGCAGTTCCACCCATAATGCTTCAGCTTCATCACACTCTGCATCAACCAGGTACTCTTTCACACTTGCTTTGAGGTCACTTCTCACATAGAGACAGACCCCTCCACCTTTCCTTTTTACCCTTTCTTTCCGAAAGATAGCATAGCCAGGAATATTAATAGCCCAGTCATGTGAGGATTGAAGCCAAGTTTCAGCATTACCGATTACATCATAGCTCTCCTCATGCACCAGAGCTTCCAACTCACCTGTTTTGCTTTGCAGGCTTTTGGCATTGGTGAACAAACACTTAAATGTATTGTTACATTTTCGCTGGTGTTTTTCATATAATTAATATAATTTTTAGTAGTGCAAATGGCACTATAATTTCCAATGGCTGTTTGGGATGTAATTGTAAAAGGGCTACAGCAGATTATACATAGAGCTCAGTGTTTTCCACAGACACAAGGAACTGCTGGTGCCAGAGAGAACTTGTGCTTCAAGTGTACAACTTGCCAGTGAAAACGTGCTGGATGATGTGATGTGATTAACCATTTGCTGACCATCCACCACAGTTTTACTGCGGCAGAATGTCGCAACTGGACGAAGCAACATTTCCTTTTGGCTCGCCCCGGAGCTGATGCTAGTACCCGGTGGACACGATGACCACCAGGCACCTGGAATCGCTCATGACAGAGCGAGAACCTTCTCTTAGGCCTCGTAAACACGAGGGGATATGTCCACTGAAAATGGTCCGATGGACCGTTTCAGCAGACATCTCCGCTCGTGTGTATGGGCAAGCGGACAGATTTCTCCACCCGACAGATTTCAAAGCATGCTTTGAAATCCATCCGGTGGAATCTGTCCGCCCGACATGTCTGCTGGTTAGTACACTTACCAGCAGACATGTCGTCCCCCACCGCCGCCGCGCCGCCGCCGAATTGGAACTGTTTAACTTCCTGGTGCGGTGACGTGGCGGCGTCAACGTCACCGCCGCGTCACCGCGCTGTCCGGCGGCGGGGAATTTGATCCGATGGTGTGTACACGCCATCGGATCAAACTCCCGATCGGACATATCCGATGGAAATGGTCCGCGGACCGTTTTCATCGGATATGTCCGATGGTGTGTACGAGGCCTTAGGGAAAAAGACTGATCGTGTGTTCATACAATGTATGAACACCGATCTCTCTCTTCCACTAGTACGTCCCACCCCCCCCTACAGTTAGAACACAGTGAGGGAACACAGTTAACCAGTTGATCGCCCCTAGTGATAAACGCCTTCCCTGCCAGTGACATTTATACAGTAATCGATGCATTTTTAAAGCACTAATCGCTGTATAAATGTGAATGGTGTCAAAAGTGTCCAATTTGTCCGCCGCAATATGGCAGTGCCAATAAAAATGGCAGTGCCCAGTACCCCTTGTCATTTGCCTATTACCCTAGAAAATGGACATTACTGCTTTTTAACATTTGGCTCCCATTCTCTTCATTGGGGTTTCGAATTTGGCACCCAAGCCTTAGTAATGTTTGCCAAGACTGCTCTGAACCAAACCCAGATATGTTTCGGCTCATCTCTAGTATAAGCCTTTCCATTATGCTTGTAGTAAGGGATTCAAGCAAACTCTTAAGCCCCGTACACACAGGCCGAATGTCGGGAGACATCAGCTGGTTAAAAAAAAAACAAAAAAAAAACAGCATGTATACCAACGTGTCCGACAGAAGCTGGCCTGCTTCTGTCAGATGAGCATGCTGGAAAACCAGCAACCGACTGACTCCTATTCAGTTCTCTCAGCCAGTGGCAGAAAGCCCTGATGGGAGTGTTCTGCCGCCCCCGTCAGAAAACAACAGCTTAGCTGGGGAGATCGCTATATTAATTACGCATAGTTAGTACAGCGTCTCTGACCAGAGTTGACATCTGGGTTAAAAGAAAAAAAACTAGTGTGTACCCGTCTTTAGTAAAGTGTGATATGACCAAGCATCATGGAAAGGCTAGAGATGAGTCAAACATACTTGGGCAAGTTTTGGCAAACATCACTAAAGCCCCTTTCACACATGGTGGATCAGTAATGATCCGCCTCCGTATGCTACGTATGCTCAGCGGGGATCGGATGAACATCCGATCCGCAGACTGAAGGAAAAATAGGGTTTTCTTCCGTCAGCAAAATTGGATCTTTGCAGAGGCGGACAAGATCAGGTGTCGGCGGATATTCATCTGCTGACATCCGCAATCTCATGGGGACCAATTTATGTCCCTTTTTCATCCGCAAATGGATGGATGAAAAAGCGGACATACGGTCCGCACGTGTGAAAGGGGCCTAAGGCTTGGGTGCCAAATTTGAAATCCCAATGAAGACAATGGGAGCCAAATGTTAAAAAACTGAAAACATAAGACTTACTTAACTGTTACAATACATGGAAATGCCTATCAAGATCAAGCTCCACCCCCTGTCATTTAAAGTTGAAGTCCATCCTAAAACTAAAATCCCTTCATCTACAGACATCGACAATCTAACACTAACCTTACTAGCCCTGTGAAGAAAAAACAGTATACATACTGACCCGATCCCACTCGGAGCTGTTAATGCGGCTTTAGCTGTGTAGGCGGGTGTAGAGACAGATGCCCCATAGTAACTCTATGGGCCAGATTCAGGTAGATGGGAGCATCTTTGCTCCAGAGTAACGCTTCTCATTTACGTTACTCTGCCGAAATTTTAGCAGCAAGTGCTGTCATTCACGAAGCACTTGCTCCTAAAGTTGCGGCAGCGTAACGAAAATGAGCCGGCGGAATTCAAATTGGGCGGGTACGGGGCGTGTAGTATTTAAACTAAGCGCGATCCCGCCGCGAACGTACTGCGCATGCGTCGAGTGTCAAAGCATCCCCGTGCGCATGCTCCAAATTCTGTGAATGAACGTCAATGACGTCACATTCCCATTCATGATCTTTTTACGCAAGCGACGTTTTTTTTTTTTTTCCCGACGCGATGACGACGCCTATACCTAACATAGGATACTCCAACCCCATGTAGGTATATCTTCGCGCCGCGTATCGCTTCCGGAAACGTCGTACCGTCATTGCGTCGCGCCGGAATTCGCTTGTGAATTGCCGATTTCAGCTCATTAACATATTTTTTGAGCGGAAATCGGCGGGAACGCCCCCGGCGCCATTTTTAAGTTGAAGTAACGATGCGATGGCGAAACTCAGTTACGCTGATCGCATCGGAGCTTCAACTCGGCGTTTCTTGTTTTCTGGTTACAGAAAACAAAAACGCCGGCTCAAAGTGACAGTTAGGCTGGCGGATCACTGATACTCCAGCCTAACTGTTCCTGAATCTGGCCCTATGAGTAACGTCACTCCCCATTCATTTCACACCCGTTGTCGGCTGTGTCCTCTGCAGAGCTTCTGCCACTGGAGATCGGGTCGGATAGGCTTCGGGAAGGTATGTATACTGATTCCTTCTTCACAGAATTAGGTAGATTATTGTTAGATTCCCAATGTCTGTAAATGCAGGGATTTTAGTTTTAGGGTGGACTTACACTTTAACTATAAAAATGTAAAACCTCTGAGATCTGTAGTAGTGGCATAAATTGCAGCTTTTTCACGTGTTCCTATCAGTTTTAAAAGAATCATTCCATGGTGTCATCCAAGCTACAATATATACAGTGGATGTCATGAATCTAGTGACAGGATGCACTTGTGTGGCAATATTCATAAACATGACAGGGTCATTGCACCTGATATACGGGTACGTCCCATCAAGTCTATGGGACTAGATTTTTACTGTCTGGGCTGCAGACAGCTTAGGAGATCACGATCATCGCTGAAGGTAAGTAATGATGCATTGGGGGGCACTTATCTTCATGGATAAAGAGGGTGAGTGGCTGACACAATTTTTAGTAAATCCTGATAATGTACTATATAGAAGTTTTCTTTCTTTTTGGCCCGATGGGGCAACATCACAAAATCTGTGCAGTTCTTTTATCTATCTAATGGTTGACATCTGATGACAATCAGGATTCCTCTCCCCGGCGTTTATTTTTTTTTTTTTTTTTAAAGTGTATTTTGTGCGTGAACTCGAGAGAGAGGAGCCGGACTGCAGGAGTTGGGAGTAGGCAGACCCTCCCCCCGGAGGCAATCGCCATCCTTCTCCATGCCCCTGGTGGCAATGGCGGGTGTGAAGGGGGGCCTCCCACTCACCCCGCCCTACCTGCTCCTCTTGGGAGCCCAACTGGGGCCCAACGGGACCCCAATGGGGCAGAGGGACTCCCCCTATGAGGGAGTGAGGGGGCCTAGCCCACCCAGCCAGCCCCATAGGTCCTTCGCCTCTCTTTATTTTAAGAGACCGCATGGCCAAAGTGCATGTGTTTTTAAACCAATTTCGTGTGCGTGCAAGTGTGGTGGTTTTTGTGGGGGGGGGGTGGGCGTACTAAGCACAGGCGTACCTTGCATAGCACACCCACCGGGAGCCGGGCTGAGACCACCAAACTCAATTCACATGTAGCCAAGACCGGGATCCGAACCCTTGGCTGCAGAGGTGAATGGCTTGTCAGCGCAGTGCCAATCACGTTGAGCCACCACAGCTCCCCCCCGGCGTTTATTTTAACATGCTCCAATCTGGGATCCTAGGGACAAAGGAGCTGAATAAAAGTCCAACACTGATTCCTAGACATATGAAATTTGTTTCTTTCCAAATTCGTTTAACAAATTTGGACACATTTTTTCATTTGGAAATATCCGAATTAGGTAAAACTTCCCAATTGCAAATTAAAAATTAAAAAATTCGAAAATCTGAAATGATAACTACCTAATTATAACTTAACTATTACAGGTATTGGAATTTTCTTTCAAATTTGGCTGTTGGTGAACGTAATGAATACGAATTTATCCAAAGTTATGAATTAATCCGAAATAATGAATGCTGTATCTAAACGAATGGAACATACCCATAAATAACAGCAATAATAATAAAAACTTTTTACTATTATTATTTTTATATTACTTTGTTTTGTTCCATTTGTTTAGATGTGGCGTCCGTTATTTTGGTTGATTCATAACTTCTGGATAAATTCGTATTCGTTATGTTCACTTAGGCCCCCTTCACACTGGGGTGTTTTCAAGTGTTTTTCGAGCGTTATTCGAATGACGTCTCACCTGTAATCCCAATGTGCTGGTAAAGCACCGCTAAGACCCTAAAGTTTTAGGGCGTTTTTGCAGTGCCTCAGTGTGAAAGGCTAAGTCATTTTTACAGCGCTTTCAATTCATTTAGATGGAGAGGGGCGATTTTGGAGCGTTTTTTTTCAGCGCCCAAAAGCTGCTCCAAAGATGCTGCTTGCAGGACTCAGTGTGAAAGGGTTCATTAAGATGCATGTAGAGCGTTTTAATAGCGCTATTTTTAACGCTAAAACGCTGTAAAAACGATTCAGTGTAAAAGTGGTCTTATAGCCAAATTTGAAAGGAAATTCCAATACCTATAACCACTTTCACACTGGGCACTTAAACACCTTCCTGCCCAAGCCAATTTTCAGCTTTCAGTGCTGTCGCTGTTTAAATGACAATTGCACGGCCATGCTACACTGTACATAGACAAAGATTTTATCATTTTATTCCCACAAATAGATTTCTTTCTCTTGGTGGTATTTGATCACCTCTGCGGTTTGAATTTTTTGCTAAACAAATAAAAAATAAATACGTTTTTCGTTTGTTTCGATTATACAATTTTGTAAATAAGTTTGTTTTCTCCTTCTCTGATGGACACTGATAAGGTGCCACTGATGGGCACTGATAAGGCAACACAGATGAGGTGGCAGTGTTGGGCACTGATAGGCGACACTGAAAGGCTGCACTGATGGGTACTTATGGGTGGCACTGATGGGCACTGATATGCGGCACTGGTAGATGGCACTAGTAGGCATCCCTGGTGGCACTGGCAGTGGTAGGCATTGTGCCTGGGCATTGATTGCCAGCTGCCTGAGCACAGGTTGGCATTCCCTGGTGGTCTAGGGGGCATACCCGGTGGTCCAGTGGGGTGGCCATCCTGGTGGCCTGGGCGGGATCTGAGGGGGGCTGCGCTGATAAACTATTAGCACAGACCCCCCCTGTCAGGAGAGCAGCCGATTGGCTTTCCTCTACTCGTATCTGTCAGACGCGAGTAAGGAAAAGCTGATCAGCGGCTCTTCCTGGTTACATTGTGATCAGCCATGATTGGACACAGCTGATCACGTGGTAGAGTCTCCATCGGAGACTCTTTACGTAGATCGGAGTTGTCAGACTGACACACTGCAACACTGATCACCCGGGGGCACGCAGCGGCTTGATATCCTGCTGACGTCATATGACATCCAGTCAGAATACCGCAACCACTTTGCTGCCGTCATTTTGCTATATGGTGGGCGGCAAGTGGATAATTTAATATTGTAGTTAGCTATTGTTAGTTATTCTTTCGAATTTTTGGACTTTCCTTCTTATTTTCAGATATACAAATTTTTCGAATTTACAAATTGCGATCATAGCGAATAACCCGAAAATCAGCCTCATTCACACAGGCATACTTAAGGCTACATTCACATTGAGGCGATTTACAGCAATTTTAGCCCTAAAAATAGTGCCTGCAAAGCGCCTGTAAAGCACCCCTCCAGTGAGAAAGCCTGAGGGCTTTCACACTGGAGCAGTGTGCTTGTGGGACGTTAAAAAAAGCCCTGCAAGCAGCATCTTTGGGGCACTTTAGCATCGGCGATTTACAGGCACTATTAACCCCATTCATCGGCTTCTACTGGGGGTTAAAAGCGCCCTGCCAGAGGCCAAAAAACACAGCTAAAACGCCAGTTAAGCGCCGCTAAAACGCCCCTCAGGTTCAGTCTGAAAGTGCCCTAATCGCACACCTGTGCGAAGGCAGTGTTTGCCTGCATCGGGATGCAGAGGTGTTCTGTGCAGTGCCATGCAGACAGTTCCATTCAAGTAAATTGGAATGCAGCAGCTGCACAGACACAGCTGCTGCTCCCAGTGTGTTAGCTGTCAGGGCTGGTGCAAGGTTTTTTTTGGCACCCCTAGGTGAAA
Organism: Rana kukunoris; assembly: GCA_029574335.1. NCBI lineage: Eukaryota > Metazoa > Chordata > Amphibia > Anura > Ranidae > Rana > Rana kukunoris. The sequence continues at coordinate 53,162,799 of CM056056.1, read as the reverse complement.
CCTCATTTTGCCACCCCTGACTTCATCCCCTTTTTCCTACCCATGTAAATCCCGCCTTTTTAATGAAGCACCCATCAAATACAGCCTCACCAGCGCCCATAAAATGCAGCCTACCAGTGCCCATCAATAAATGTTTGCTTGTTTCCATTTATTTGGGAGTCAGGACACACACACAGTCCTCCGTCGCCGCTGACACACACCCCCAGTACCAGCGCCCCTGCTATGTATTCCGGGCCCTGCTTGCCCATCTGCGTTGCTCTCCTCCCCTTCCAGGTCATCCTGTCACTTTCCCCATCTAGCATAGCCGGTTAGGCATGTATTGCACTTTATTCAGCACTTAAATTTCCCCCCCAAAGATTTTGGGGACCCCCACAGATAGGGACGTTAATGCACACATTCGGGCCGCCTAATGTCCCGTACACACGAACGGAAATTCCGACAAGAAAATCGTGGATTTTTTCTGACAGAATGTTGGCTCAAACTTGTGTTGTATGCACATTGTCACACAAATCTTGTCGGAAATTCCGACCATCAAGAACACAGTGACGTACAAGACATACGACGAGCCGAGATCAATGAAGTTCAATAGGCAGTTCGGCTCCTCTGCTTGATTCTGAGCATGCGTGTTTTTTTGCACATCAAAATTGCATACAAACAATCGGAATTTTCGGAAAAAATAGAGAACCTGCTCTCAATCTTTTATTGGCGGTAATTCCGATAGCAAAAGTCCGATGGAGCATACACACGGTTGGAATTTCCATCCAAAAGCTCACATCGGACTTTTCTTGACGGAATTTCCGATCGTTTGTACGCGGCATAAGTGTGAAAATGTAGATTACAATAAACATGTTGCATATTGCTGTGCATGCCGAAGTGAGAACAATAATTCTAGCACAAAGCCTCCTTCGTAACACTAAACTGATGGCCTATAGTTTTTTTTTTTAAGGGTCGCCTATAGAAAATGTAGGGTACTGAAGGTTGTCACCATTTCCCGGGCGCGCACAAATTTAAGGTTTGACATGTTGGAAATCTATTTACTTGGTGCAATTTTTTAATTTATATTTTACAAAAAATGTGGGTAGTGTATTGTATTTGTTTGTCCTTAAATTCACTTTTGCGTGTTTTTATTGAAATTTTGCATTACCTAGACCTTGCGATAATATCAAGTGACAAAAAAATTGGAACTACCACTTTTTTTTTATTCTCTAGGGTGTCTGCTTTCAGAAAATGTATAATGTTTTGTGCTTTATGTAATCTTAGGGCCTGGAATGATATTTTACAACCCCTTCCCTAGTCTTAAAGTTTAAGTTCATCTGTAAAGCTAAAATCTGTAAATCTACTTTGCATTGCATCCGCAATCTAAGGCCTCGTACACACGACCGTTTTCCTCGACAGAATCCATCAAGAAACTTGGCGGCGGAGTTTTTTTGCAGAGGAAAACGGTCGTGTATATGTTTTTCATCGGGAAAACTGTTGTGGAACTCGATGAGAAAAAAAGAGAACAAGTTCTCTTTTTCCTGGTCGGGAGTCTCAATTTCCTCGTTGTGTTCCTCGTTGGGCTGGTTTTCGACGAGAAACACATTCGTGTGTATGCTTAAAAACCCGCACATGCTCAGAAGGGTGGCGCCAGTGGAATCAACTTCCCCTTTATAGTGCCGTCGTACGTGTTGTACGTCACCGCGTTTGAGGACGAGATTTGATCTTGACTGTGTATGCAAAGACAGCTTGTCAAGTTTCTCGACAAGCCTGACAAGGAACTCGTCGAGGAAAACGATGTTTCATTTACGACGAGTTCCTCAGGCGTGTGTACGAGGCCTAAGACTAAAGCCCTATACACACTATCAGTTTTCCTGCAGGTTTTCTCTTCAGGTTTACCAAAAGCATCTAATATGAGGTCAAACCTCAAGAGTTTCAATTTGTATGCAATCAGGCAGGCACTATCGGGCACTCCATGGTTTTGGTAAACCTGAAGAGAAAACCTGCAGGAAAACTGATAGTGTGTATGGAGCTTCACTTACCTAGCCCTGTCAAGAAGAAATCGCTTCAAAGAGGAAAAAGTATTTGATCCCCTTGCTAATTTTGTATGTTTGCCCACTGACAAAAAAATGATCAGTCCATAATTTTAATGGTAGGTTTATATTAAGGGATCTTTCACACGGAGCGGATCCGTATTGATCCGCTCCGTTAGCCCGTTTGGCTCAGCGGGGATTCCACCATTAATCCCTGCTGAGCTGTCGGCTGACAGGGCGTTCCCCACACACTGTGCAGAGACCACCCTGTCTCTCCTCCGCTCATAGGGAATAGATTTATGGCATTTTTTTTTTTTACTAGTAATGGCGGCGATCTGCGATTTTTATTTTGACTGTGACATTGCGGCGGCCACTTTTGACACAATTTTGGGGCCATTCACATTTACACAGCGATTAGGGCTATAAAACTGCACTGATTACTGTGTAAATGTGACTGGCAGAGTAGGGGTTAACAGTAGGGGACTCTGAAGGGGTTAAATATGTTCCCTAAAGTGTGTTCTAACTGTAGGGGGAGGGGGACTCACAAGGGGTCCTCTGTACTGGGAATACACATCAGTCTCCTCACCACTGACAGGACATGGATCTGTGTGTTTACACACACAGATCCATGTTCCTGCCGTGATTGCGGGCAATCGCGGGTGTCCGGCGGACGTCGTGGCTGCCGGCACACGCCCCGGGTCCCGAGCTATGCGGCGGGGGAGCGCGCCCCCTAGCGGCCGGAAAAGCAAGGACGTCATATGATGTGCAGTCTGAAGGACGAAAGATTCCCGTCGACGTCATTTTACTATGACTCGGTAGGGAAGAGGTTAAATGGTCCTGGACCCAAGCCTTCGAAAATAAACTCCCTTATTTCAACTCGCATATCGCACTGCGAACTGACAGTTCGGACAGGAATCGGATCGGATAGTTGTGAACACCCATGCAATCCGATTCTGGTGCAGACCAAAAAAAGAGTCCTGTGCGAGTTTGGTCCGAATGCGATATCGGCTGTACTATCTGTATTGCTGAAATCGCATCGCACGGACATTGCATGTGTTTTGCACTGAAGTTCGGTGCGAATCACATGCAATCTCGCAGAGGAAGAAAAGTATTATTATTATTATTATAGTTTTTTTGTTTTTTTGTAAAGTGCTTGTCAGATAGAAGAAGATCTGGGTAGAAAATGTGCTTTTGTTGCAGGGATTTCATTCACAAGCCCTGTCAGAGGCGTTCTGTGCATCCCTATGCTCTGTGTGATTTATAACTGTTCCCATCGGCCTCCTCTAGCTTTTCTGCTTTGACATCTTGGGATTAATGGCTACAATGGTGACAGTTCCATTAGCACTCAGAGTGTGCAGATAACTCACAAATGGCAGGTAGCTTCCTACTGTATTGATAAATGGCTTTCTCTGTTTTACAGACACAGAAGGGGAGGTGTGTTCTATACTATCTTATGTTTTAATGTGCAGCATTTAATGGCTGCTGAACTATTTATTTTTTATCATTATTTTTTTTCTTTCTAGTTTACAAATTGCAGTAAATGATTTCGGAATTATGTTCTTGCTGCAAGCTGTGTGCATACATATTGTTTTTAAGAATGATTTCACACCTATGCGTTTTGTCGCATTGCAGATATGGCGCGTTTAAAAAAAATCCTGCTTGGTGCATTTTTGATGCAGTTTTAACAAAAACACTCTGTATAGTGATGACTACTAATCTATGTAAAATGCATATAAACCTATTGCACATTACTCCAAAATTAACATCATCCATTCCAGGGGCGGCTGGTGCTCAACATTTTTTGGGGGGGCGCAAACAAATGAAAAAATAAATAAAAAAAGAACAATTGCAGCCTCACTGTGCCCATCAAACGCAGCCACTGTGCCCATCATATGAAGCCACTGTGCCCATCAAACGCAGCCACTGTGCCATCAATTGTCACCACTGTGCCATGCCATCAAACACAGCCACTGTGCCATCAATTGTCAATACTGTGCCATGCCATCCAACACAGCCATAGTGCCATGCCATCAAACACAGCCACTGTGCCATGAACTGTCACCACTGTGCCATGCCATCAAACGCAGCCACTGTGTCATCAATTGTCACCACTGTGCCATGCCATCAAGCGCAGCCACTGTGTCATCAATTGTCACCACTGTGCCATGCCATCAAGCGCAGCCACTGTGCCCATCAATTGTCGCCACTGTGCCATGCCATCAAACACAGCCACTATGCCATCAATTGTTACCACTGTGCCATGCCATCAAACGCAGCCACTGTGCCCTTTAATTGTCGCCACTGTTCCCTTTAATTGTCACCACTGTGCCAATTGTTGCCGATGTGCCCTGTAAAATGCTGCCCCCCCCCCGGCACTTACCTTTCTTGGGTTGGCCACCCTCCTTCCACGTTCCTTCGATGTCTTCTCCGGCCCTCGATGACGCTTCAGCCAATCAGGTTACCGGTAACACGAACCAGTGAACCTGATTGGCTGAGACACCTGTCGGTCATATCCAAGGAACGCACCACCATGAGGTTTAATGTTGATAAATGTAAAGTTATGCACTTGGGGGCTAAGAATATGCATGCATCATACATGCTATGTGGATCTGTAGTGGAGAAGGATCTGAAGGTTTTAGTTGATCATAAGCTCAATAATGGCATGCAATGCCAAGCTGCGGTTTCCAAAGCGAGCAAAGTTCTTTCTTGTATAAGAGAGGTATGGACTCCAGAGAGAGAGATATCATTTTGCCCCTGTACAAATCATTAGTAAGACCTCATCTGGAATATGCAGTCCAGTTTTGGGCACCAGTTCTCAAAAAGGATATCGGAGAACTGGAGAAAGTGCAGAGAAGGGCAACTAAACTGATAAGAGGCATGGAGGAGCTCAGCTATGAGGAAAGATTAGAAGAACTGAATTTATTCACTCTTGAGAAGAGGAGAATAAGGGGGGATATGATCAACATGTACAAATATATAAGAGGTCCATATAGTGAACTTGGTGTTGAGTTATTCACTTTAAGGTCAACGCTGAGGACAAGGGGGCACTCTTTACGTCTGGAGGAAAAGAGATTTCACCTCCAAATATGGAAAGGTTTCTTCACAGTAAGAGCTGTGAAAATGTGGAACAGACTCCCTTCAGAGGTGGTTCTGGCCAGCTCAGTAGATTGCTTTAAGAAAGGCCTGGATTCTTTCCTAAATGCACATAATATAACTGAGTACTAAGTTCTGTAGGTAAAGTTGATCCGGGGTAAATCCGATTGCCTCTCTGGGGGATCAGGAAGGAATTTTTTTCCCCTCCGGTAGCAAATTGGATCATGCTCTGCTGGGGTTATTTGCCTTCCTCTGGATCAACTGTGGGTATGGAGTTGGGTGTATGGGATGTACTGTGTTTTATTTTGTTTGTTTATTTATTTTTTTATGGTTGAACTGGATGGACTTGTGTCTTTTTTCAACCTGACTAACTATGTAACCGTGCACCTTTGGAAAAGTATTTGGAAGCAGATTACAGCCTGAGGTGCGCCTCCAGAACTGCCACTTTTAGCATTTTGCCTACTGTTGGCGCAGTGCTCGGAAGTTTGGCCCCCCTGCTCCTCTCTGCATGGACTAGGTGACTGTGTCTCTTTAAGTCAGGGAAAATAGGTACATTAGAAAAGATGTAATCTGATTGGATAATGTGACACCATCCACCTTGTCCAATCAAAGAACACCTTGTTTTTTTAAAGTAAAAATACAAGACTTTCACTGAATGGCAGAGGTGCAAAGAGAGTAACCCCATGTTCAATATACAGACAAGTCACTTAAAGGAGTTGTAAAGGAAAAAAATGTTTTGCCTAAAATGAATGTCTGCAAGGTAGACAGACAGAATAGTGTAATGATTCTGTTAAAAAACAAGTAAATACCTATTAAATTCCTTCATCTATATCATCTCTGGCGTTCTAGTTTCTGTTCTCTCATTCACTTCCTGGTTTGCGGCGCTCATTCATGTAAGAACTACATTTCCCAGTATGCATTGCGGCACGCCCAGTAATTCACACCTTGAAGTCTCTAACATGTAGAGAGCGTCCTGCCGCACAGATGTAGTTCCCAGGAGGGGGCGAGCACGTCACTGACCACCGCAGTAAAGCCTCCCTTCACTGTGGTGAGTTACAATCAGACAAGCAGGAAGTGAACAAAACAGAGAAGAAATAGAGCAACATCTAAGCAAAAACGAACAATGAAGAAGTTAAAAGAGGAATGTCTGCAGGTAAGGCCCTGTACACACGATCAGACATGTCCGAGGAAACATGTCCGACGGACTGTTTTCATTGGACAAGGCTGAATTGTCTGTTGGTCTGATGTGCGTACAAACACCATCGGACCAAAATGCCCTTGGACCAGAATGCGGTGACGTAGAACACAACGAAGTTCAATGCTTCCAAGCATGCGTCGACTTGATTCTGCGCATTCAGGGGATTTTGGTCCGATGGTTTGTGTACTAACCATCGAACTTGTCCGACGGACAGGTTTCCAGCGGACATGTTTTCAAGCATGTTTGGAAATTTTTGTCCGCTGGAAAACGGTCCGATAGGCCGTACACACGATCGAACTTGTCCGCTGAAACTGGTCTGCGGACCAGTTTTAGCGGACATGTTCGATCGTGTGTACGCAGCCTAAAGTATGCTTATTATGAAAAAGAAAATTTTCCTTTGAAACCCCTTTAAGCACCACCTACACATCATATTGCTGTATGAGATCTTAGTAATGAGTGAGTGAGTAACTTGTATAGCTCTACAAATGCGATCTAAATCACCTCAAGGCGCTGTATCCAATGTCGTCGTCTAGCCACGCTTCAGAATAGATGTGTCTTAAAAAAAAATTCTGAAGGCCCGATTCACTTCCATCCAAATGTTTGTAGGTAGAGCGTTCCATAGCCGCGGTTCTTGGACTACGAATCTTCGTTCTCCTTTAGATTTGTAGCGGGACTTTGGGATGTGGAGGAGGTTCTGATTAGTTGATCGTAGGGCCCGATTTGGGGTGTAGTGTTTTATTTTCTTGCATAAGTATTGCGGCACGATTACTTGCGTGCATTTGTGGGTGAGGCAGAGGGTCTTGAATGTCACCCGATCCTTTACCACTAGCCAGTGGAGGGACCTCAAGACTGGGGAAATTGGTTCTCACGTTTTTTTTACCGGTTACCAGTCTGGCTGCAGTGTTCTGGATGACTTGTAGACGAGACATCTGGTATTTGGGTATTCCTAGATAGAGGGAATTTGCGTAGTCGAGTCTGGAGTTGATGAGTGTTCCCACGACTACTGCTGTGTCTTCTTCCGGGATGAAGGGGATGACTCTGCGCAGCAAGCGTAGACGATAGTGAGATCCGCTGACCACTGATCCTATTTGTGCATCCATAGACATGTCTACTAACAAGGCTCAAACAAATCACAAAGGAGATCGCAGCTGGCTCTAGCACCACAGGTATGGATTTAAAAGTAGGAAAACATCTTTTCAACATTGCACGGTGACACATTAGTTAGTCTACGGACTTTTTAAAGGCTTAGGGTTTTCAATGGATTTCCAGTTGTTATTGTGAAGGACGCAGGTGTGTTATACAATACCCCAACTATACATCGTCTAAAATATGCACGGAGCGGTGTATATGTGAGCTAGATCTAGAAGGACTTTGAAGCCAAAAATTATTGCAAATTGTTGTAAAATTCCTTTAAGTAATTCCTTTGTTGGCACCACTTAGCCCAATTTTCATCCAAACGCTGGATTAGGATGTAATGGATTTCTTTTGTTTGGTAAGTAGGTGTAAACAGTCACAAGATTAGGGAAATATCACTTATGACAGGAGTTTATGGCTCTGTCGTATATTGGTAGACATACTGTATCGGTCTACAATGACTCCATTATAGTGGAGGTTTTTTATATTGTTCAGTCAACTCAAAAAATGTGTTCTCATACTTACCTTCAAAGTGAAAATAGCCATAAACGGCCTGATAAAACCAACCGACCATCAATCACCTTTAATTTCTTATCTTAAAGCAAAGTGCCAACCCTAAAGTGGAACTTCCACTCATCTGATTCCTCCCCCCTCCAGTGCCACAATTGCCACCTTTCAGTGGGAGAGGGGACATGTATCTTTTCCCACTTCCTGGATTCCCACCGCGGCCCGTGGCGTCACCGCGGGGCTCCGTCCTCTTCCTCCCCCGGCCACTGGGCCAATAGGAGAGAGGAGTGGGGCCTCGCACATGCGCAGTAGGGTTCCCGGCATGAAGCCGAAAGGCTACACTGCCGGGTACCCTTACCTGCAATGGAGGCAGCAGCACTCAACAGCTGATGGAAACATCAGCTGCGGTGCCAACATCAAGGGACTCCAGGTCAGGTAAGTGTCCATTTATTAAAAGCCAGCAGCTGCAGTATGTGTAGCTGCTGGCTTTTAATTTTTATTTTTTTCCCGAAATGCCACTTTAAGCCAGCCATAAATGGTTCCTGATATTCGAACCGTGTTTGGGCAGGCTGAATGTACCAAGTTGAATCAACTTGGGTACAACCAGCCTGCTATATTGTAGGCCAGCCATTAACAAAACAAATTTCTTGGTGTTGACAGGGGAATTCCTCCCACCGGGCTATTGTGTTCTCCCAGCCATGGGGGGCAGGGGAAGCCGTTCCAACCAGGTGAACACAGTGATTATTGCTAGTGGCTATAGCAAGCATTTCACATTTCCAATTCAGGGGGCCCATACAAGGCAAACCGGCCGACATTCAAAACATCTATGGCCGACTTTACATGCGATTATCACTAGCGGCTGCTATGGCCGCTTGTAATAATTACTGTGTTCTCCTGGCGGGGATGGCTTCCACTGCCCCCCACCTATGGTTGAAGGAAAGAAATTTGCTATGCCTATGGTCTGCCTTACTCGTGTGAAGATGAATTATGGCACTGTGCATGCTCTCATTTGCAGCACAGCAGGCAAGTGATTAGCATGCTTGTATTGCAGCACTGAAGTCCTTGTATTAATCCCTACTGGTAAATCTTGAGAGTAAACATTGCATGCTTTCCCCAACTTTGCCTCTGGATTTTTTACTTTCCTCCTACACCACAAAAACATACTGGTAGGCTACATGGCTTTTGACTTGACTGGCCTTTAGGGTGACCACCAGTGGTGTATTTAGGTTTTGTGCTGCCCTAGGCCTGACTAAACTCGTGCACCCCCTAATTTAAATATGACACACCCCTTCCTATCAATGCCACGCCCCTTTATGTTTAAGACACGCCCTAATAAAATCAAGTTGGGACACTAGTTCTGAGGGCCGGGTGGGGGGGGGGGGGCAATGGATTACCTTAATTTGCATAGATTTCCTCTCATCTCCTGTTTTGCTATGGGGCAGAAAGTGAAGGGAAATCTCTGCAATGGGACAGGGATGGTAAAAAATAAACTGACATGGGCTATAACCCCCCCTTACTCTATCCAAAATGAAAAAGAAAGTGTTGCCTGTAGTTCTACTTTAAGCACAAATTTCTGATAATTTTATGGAGAGGACTAAGAAGATGCCAATGGGGCAGCAGAACCCCCCCCCCCCCACAGTTGCAGAATGCCGGCCGCCTGCATACCAAAAGCAGTGCGACCTCTTTATGGGGGCGCTAGACTAATTTGCCTCTCAGCCCAGTCCGCCCCATAAGACTGCTGCTACACTAACAGTGTAGCGCAAGCCGGCGGGGACTCTTTCTGTGCTGCCCCCCTGCAAAGTGCTGCCCTAGGCCTGGGCCTTGTTGGCCTAGGCCAGGATACAGCTCTGGTGACCACGTGTCCCGGATTCCCCGGGACAGTCCCGCATTTTGCAGGTCTGTCCCAGGCACCTTCATTCCAGGACAATACAGTGTCCCGGAATGAAACTGACACAGACACACCCCCAAGCCAAACTAATGCCCCCCAAAAAGTTGCCACATCACCGCTTTACTCACTGACAGTACTTGTCCTGGCCGGGAATGCCTGGAAGAGCACAGCCCCCGCCCCCTGCTTGTGATTGGAGAAATCATAAATCCCGCCTCTTATGTCCAATCACTGTGCCGTGATTCGTTATACAACAAGCTGATTTTTGGGAAGGGGGGTGTCCCTGAATGGTAGTTTGGAAATGTGGTCACCCTACTGGCCTTTGTGTAGTTGACTATGGTAGGGATATTGGGGTATAGGCTTGGCAGGTGGTAAGTGAAAGTGGCAAATAAATACCGTAATTGCTTTTTGCATTGCCAGAAGCCTGCAGATGTTTTTGTCAAGCTCAGTAGTAAAGTCTGTGTGAGACGTGTGTACATTAAGAGTCATAGCACACAGAGCAGATATGGAATTCCAGACATGACTCTATGATTTATGGTGTGTTTGGATGGGGTACATATGGGCAGGTGTGTGTTTGATGCAAGGAATAAATTATGCATGGCCATCTGTATAGGAGAAATCATATGACTTGTCCCTCCCTAGGGAAGGCTATAAGACAGATATGATGCACTTTTGTCTTTCCCGTGTCCTGTAAAACTCAGATATGTTTTCTCATCTGTTTACGACTGCTGTGTTTTATTATTACCGGCGAGAGCTGTCCTGGCAGCTCTACATCATGAACACGGCAACTACTACATGCCCAGTTGTTTTCCCTGTATAATCTGTAGGAAATGGTTTTGAGGTATTTATTGCGATAAGCCCTGCTTGTCACAAAGGATCACTTTTCAGCATGGGAATGCACCACATACAGCTCTGCAGCTCTCTACAGACAATAACAGTACTTTATGAGCTGCAAAACATGTTGATGTGCTGCACAGTTAGCTTTAAAGCGCATTTCCACCTTTACCGTCAAAATTTGAGGAAAACCGCGATATATGTCTGTTATGTGTTCCCATTCACAGAGTATGCCTAAAAAAAGTTTTTCAAAAATATTTCTTACCTTTTTTAATGTTTCTCAGGACAATGTGTCATGGCTGACCACAAGGCTTTTTAACCACCTATAGACCAAGCCTATTTTTCAGTCTTGGTGTTTACAGGTTAGCTACTTCAGCCCCCGGCCATTTTGTAGCTAAAGGACCAGGCCACTTTTTGCGATTTGGCACTGCCACGCTTTAACTGACAATTGAGCGGTCGTGCGACGTGGCTCTCAAACAAAATTGCCATCCTTTTTTTTCCCACGAATAGAGCTTTCTTTTGATGTTATTTGATCACCTCTGCGTTTTTTTTTTTTTGCGCTATAAACAAAAATAGAGCGACAATTGTGAAAAAAAAATCAATATTTTTTAACTTTTTGCTATAATAAATATCCCCAAAAAATATATATATATAAAAAGTTTTTTTTTCCCCTCAGTTTAGGCCAATACGTATTATTCTACATGTTTTTGGTAAAAAGAAAACTAAGCGTTTATTGATCGGTTTGCGCAAAAGTTATAGCTTTTACAAAATCGGGGATAGTTTTATGGCAGTTTTGTTAATATTTTTTTTTTTTACTAGTAATAGCGGTGATCAGCGATTTTTATCAGGACTGCGACATTATGGCGGACACTTTTGACACATTTTTGTGACCATTGTAATTTTTACAGGGATTAGTGCTATAAAAATGCACTGATAACTGTGAAAATTACACTGGCAGTGAAGGGGTTAACCACTAGGTGGCGCTGTAGGAGTTAAGTGTGCCCTAGTGTGTTATTCTTACTGTAGGGGGGCCTGGCCTGGCGTGACACGTGACTAATCGTTGTTCCCTATGACAGGGAACAGACGATCACTACCACTGCCACTAGGAAGAATGGGGAAAGGTTTGTTTACACTTACCTCTTCCCATTCTTCAGCTCTGTCACCTCATCACGGGACACCGGCAGCGATAGGGTCACAGAGCTCAGGACCGGGTCGCGAGCCCACCACTGGCGGCACGCACGACCCACAGCTGGGATCTTAAAAGGGGACGTACCTGTACGCCCTTTTGCCCAGCCGTGCCATTCTGCTGACGTACATCGGCATGCGGCGATCCTTAAGTGGTTTAAATCAGGGGGGGTTTTTTCCTAGAAAATTACCTTGAACCCCCAAACATTTATATATATTTTTTTTTTCAGACACCTTCAAAAATAAAATGGCGGTCATTACAGTGCTTTACGTCACACTGTATTTGTACAGCGGTTTTACAAGCGGAATTTCTTTGGAAAAAATATACTTTTTTGGATTAAAAAATAAGACAACAGTACAGTTAGCCCAATTTTTTTTTTTGTACATGTTGTGAAAGATAATGTTACGCCAAGTAAATTGATACCCAACATGTCATGTTTCAAAATTGTTAGAATTATTACTCTCGCTCTAACGATCGTGGCAATACCTCAGTTGTGTGGTTTGAACACTGTTTTCATATGTCGGCACAACCTACATTTATGTTCGCTTCTGTGTGCGAGCTCGGCGACATGGGGCGCTTTAAAAAAAAAAAATTCTTCTTTTTTTACACTGTCCTTTTAAAAAAAAATCTAGTCTTTGGACTAAAATGCCATTTTAGTTTTAGACTTCACGCACACAGGGCTTCAGGAAAAATGAGCTGCAAAGCTACTACCAAAGCCAGGGAAAAGCGGCTGTAAAAATGCACTTTCAGTAGCTTTTTGCTTTGGCGTTAATGCGCGTTTAGCTGTGTTCGCTTTTAGCAGCGTCTCTCTACCTCTATTCAAATGGTTCCCTATGAGAGCATCCAAGTTTGATTATCCATACCAGATGCTATGGGCCAGATTCAGAGAGCCGTAACTCCTGTCTAACTGGTGTTAGACTGGAGTAATTTCAAATTACGCGCGTTTTTTAGCTAGTCGGAAACCTCAAACCTCAATAGACGGCTGCGGGCTTCAATTCGACTGGATTACGTGTTTGTACGCCTTCGGATCTACGCTGCAATAAAATTGCGGCCACTGGGTGGACTTCCCGTCGTTTTTCGCGTCGGGGTATGCTAATGAGCTTTTGCCGGCGATCCCCGAAATTACGATCTTCAATCGCAATCTCTTACAGCATCTTTAGTCATCTTTTTTTTGCGTTTCACTATACCAGCTTTTTGCTGGTCTAATATTAGACAGCCCATGTTAAGTATGGCCGTCATTCCCGCGTCAAATTTCTACGTTTC